>JABTTQ020003204.1:0-501589 GCA_016081115.2 Rehmannia glutinosa | reverse complement strand
GTTGTATCGTTCAGTTGCATTATTGCTCATATTTGCTAGCAAACAAGCTCACGGAGTAGTTAGTTAGCTCAATTATTGTCTTCCCCTCACAAACAAGAATGAAGCTGGGTGGCTATTTGGAATTGGGTAAGTTGGACTATCAAATTTTGCTAACATTGGAATTGATACCTCAGGAGTTGTTGCTTTGCTAGGTATATATACATCTTAACTTTGTAAAACCAAGAATCTTACTCATGAAATATTGGATTGCTTGGAAGCTCTAAATGATTCTCAAGAAAATAAATATTTTTTCCATATGAAGTTAGAAAATCACTTTTTTTTAAGAGTTTGAAAACACTCATTAGATCTAACTCATAGTCACTTTTGAGAGGAAAATTAACAAACAAAATTTATTGTAGACAACCAGAATATTTATTAGAGTGTTTGCAAACTCTAAAAAAGTGATTCTCAGCTTCTAAGATGCAAAAAAACAACCAATTTTCCATCTAGAAGCTGATAATCCATTTTTCTAGAGTTTGCAAACTACCTTATTGTCAAAAGTCGAGATGCAAGCTGAGACATCTTGCATATTTTGAGTGATAAGGATGTCTTAGTATGGAATGCTCAATGGTTATTGCATTAAGAATGTGTCCACCTATATTTAATGTTGCCTGAGATATGGCATTAAAATGGAAAACAAAAAAATTGTCATCAACTTTCTACTTAATACTTAATAGGCATTACCAATTTTTACATGTGTAATTTTTGTAGAATGGGATCATGTAGCTGTCGTAGTATATCAGCAAATGCCTGTTTCCTGGTGTATTTTTGTCTATATTTTTTAGGTGGTTAGTTCATTAAACATTGGAGAATATGCTTTTAATGATGCATGAGAGTCTGTTCATCTATCAATATAATTACCTCAATGCTGTTAGTGATTCTCCAACTCACTAACAAATGCAAATACGTTGAAATACTTCCTTTTTATGAAAACAAGGTAGTTTTTAATTGAAAATAGTTTTGAGGACTTCAGCCAAGTATTTTGTATCACAATTTGAACTTGAAAGAAATCCAGTATTAATTAAAAAATGTAACTTCAATTTGTGGTGCGTAGGAAACAAGTTGGCTTTTTGAAATTAGTTTTCCGCGTTGTGTTTCTTAGGGAGAATAGGATGATTTAGAAATTCCGTGAGTAAGCGCAATTGGATATACAACATTTACTTTTCGATCTTCTTTTTTACTTTTTTTTGTAGATGCAATTGCTTATTTTATAGAACTTAATCTTGTTTTTCTATCTACTCATTTCTGAAAAACCATTTAAACGTTTATTATTATTATTATTATTATTATTATTATTATTATTATTATTATTATAATATAAAATTCACTATTCATTCTCTCACTTATTTTAAACCATTAAATGGAAAAAAAGCACTAAATAATCATTACCTTTGCATCAGTTCAACAACCATTTCAACACTATCTGAAATTTTTCTGTTCCCAAAAATAGTATATGGGGAAACAGCAGGAATAGCAAATCAATCTCATTAACAAACTAAAGCTATTGGAATTTTATAACAAAAATTCATCACACTCTAAGTTTTATTACACGTTAATCGTATGGTTGAAAAATAAAGTATTCTATATTTGATTCAAGATTGACTATTAACAACTTGTTTGATAGAGAATCAATCAATATAGCAAATATAAGAGTAAGCCATTGTCTGTTCTTTATCTCAATTCAATTGAATCCCTTCTAGATCTTTTAGCCAAACAGCAAACCATTGTCTGTTCTTTTTTCCTGTTCTTAAATTTGAATTGAGTTGGATCCAATCAACATTTAAATTCTTCTTCTTGTTGTTGTTTTCTATTCTCGCACTTATTGGCACAATTGATAAAAGACAAAAGTGAATCGAAGTTGGATGAATGCAAGTCGCATAAGCAATGAGTATGAGAGAGGAGTTGAAAGGTTTAAAATTTCCTCGACTAAATCGAACGACACCCGATGGAAAATACTATTGTCCTTGTATCAACTCGGTTGGAATGGGAGATGACATGAAGTTGACAAAATGCGGGGAACATCTTATTTGTGATTGAATAAATAAGAATTATACAATATGGCTTTCGCATGGTGAGTTGGTAGGATATTCAACCGAGCAAACAAATGATAATATGGACGATCGGTTAAAGGACATGATTCGTGACGTTGGACAAGAGTATTTTCAGCGAACACATGTGTATGATACTTTTGAAAAAGTGATTCAGAGAATCATTTGTATCTGAAGTGTAAAAGTTTACGGTTGTATTGATCGTTAAATTTGTTAACGTGAAGGCAAGGAATGAGTGGAGTGATAAAGCTTCACCAATTGCTTGAGTTGTTGAAGGAGATGCTTCGAGGAAAATAACACATTCCCAACCGTAACTATGAGGCCGAAAAGATATTGTGTTGGATAAGTATGGTGTATAAGAAAATACACGCGTGCCCTAATGATTGCATATTGTACTAAAAGAATATTTAATCTGATTGCATATGCCCTAAGTGTAGGGCATCATGGTACAATGTCAAGCATGGTGATATGAGAGCACAAAAACAAGTTCCCCGTGAAGGTGTTATGGTATCTTCCAAAAGAATTCCAAGGTTTAGCGATTGTTGTGACCACATGATGCAATGAACCTTACATGGCATGCGTATGATGAGAGAAAAATGTGATGGACAACCGCCATCAAAGGTGATTCTCCATAGTAGAAGAAAATTGATCGTTTAGGATTACCAATCGATCGAATCAAGAGGACTCAATACACAAATTAATGGTTCTCATTAAGCTATCTATGTTTGTATCCAATTTGGGAGTGAGGCAAGAAACCCTTGTGCTTGGACTTACTACGGATGGAATGAATCCATATGGTAACTTAGTAGTAACCATAGTTGAAAAGTCGATTTGTTGTAATTTTACAACCTACCTCATTATTTGTCCATGAAGCAAAAATATATGATGTTGCTCCAGATGATTCACGCGAAAACGGCCGAAATGACATAGATGTTTATCTAAGTCCTTTGATTGAAGACTTGAGAATGTTGTGCAGGAGGAAGGGGTCAATGTGTTTGATGGGTATCAACAACATAGTTTCAAGATGCACGCAATGTTATTGTCTTGTACCATTAATGACTTTTCAAAGATATGGAAACTTGAACGGGTATAGTGATGCATGCCCATCTCCTATGAAGAAAATATTTGCTACATACAATCAAACATGGGAAAAAGATTGCTTACACTGACATGAATATTTCTTTGTTAATCACCTATATCGTAGATTGAAAAGCTTTTAATGGATGTCAAGAGGATGAATTAACCAAGCTCCTCGGTGAGGAGGGTATATGACCGAAGTAAAGGACATCAATTCTATATTTGGAAAGAACCAAAAAAAGACTACCGAGAAGAACATTTGGAAGAAGAGGTCGATATTCTCTGATCTCCCGTACTAGTGCAATTTAGATGTTAGATATTAAGATAAATATTATGCATGGGAGAAAAATGTATGTCATAATATAATCGGACGCTTTCTCAACATTAAAGGCAAGACAAAGGATGGTGTCGAACGTTTGTCAAGATATGGTTAAGATGGGAATATCACCCGCAATTACACATATTTTGCTCCCGAAAGATGTCATACCTATCAAAAAAAAAGAGAGAACAAGTTTTTGCACAATTGTCCTGTGGGGCATAAAAAGTGCCACAGGGTTACTCTTCAAATGTTAGGAGTCTTATGTAAATGCAAGATCGAAATTAGTTGGGTTTAAAGTCTCAAGTTGCCACACTTTGATGAAACAACTCTTACTGGCTATACATGACAATCTTGCCTAAATGTTAGGCATGTTATAATCTACACGCCTATGCTCATTCTTCAATGCTATATGTAGCAAAGTCATTGACCCTCCGAACCTGTAGATGAGTTGGAAAATGAGGTCGCTATTATCTTATTCAGGCCAACTAGAGATGTTTTTTCCTCCTTCATTTTTCGACATCATTGTGCACTCTAATTGTTCATTTAGTGAGGGAGATCGAGTGAGCGATACATGAAGATCTTGAAGAAGGTACGAAAAATCCATATTGTCTGAAAGCATTTATTGAAATATACATTGTAGAAGCTCATTGAATTTTGCTGTATGTACTACACAATCGGAAGCGAGATATGTAGGGCTTCCTAAGTCTCAACGAGGAAAATGTGGATAAGTAAGGGTACACGAGGTGTGAAAATTCAAAACCAAGAGTTTAGATGAAGTGCTTCAAGTGCATTTGTATATATTTAACAACACCGATGAGGTTCTCTGTACTTGTTTGCTCCAAAACACTTGTGTAGAAAAATAACTCTCGAATGAATGAAAAATAGTTGTTGAATGAGCATAACAAAGACTATCGTAAAGTCTTTAAAGAAAATATAGCTAATGATGACAATGCTGATACATTAAAATGGCTAGCACATGGGCCTAAGTTTGATGTCATAACTTGGATGGATATTATATCAATAAGTATTCATTCTACACAAAATCACGTGATGAGAAAAATCTTGTTCAAAACAAAATGTTACACTTACAGTAGTCCATGCACTTTCTAGTTCAAAAGATAAAACCCAATTATGGCATCCATAAGTTACTGAGCCAGTGGAAGAAGACATCCGGGAGGTTGATTATGTAAAATTTAGAGTGCTGTTTTAAGTGTAAGTGGATTGATAATAATACTTGTGTGTAAATCGATGAATTGGGGATTTACATTGCGGACTTTGCATGGTAGCTTATAAGACGGCTTTTCATTATGGCATACCAAGCAAAACATGTATTTTAAGTCAATGATCCATGTAATGAAAGGTGGTGAGGGTTCCATCGGTAGAAGCACGTATGGTGCCTAAATCAAATTGATGATTAATACTTGATAATTATGAGACTTGTATTTCTCAACACGCATGCCTACTATCGTGAAGAAAAATGATGGGCGGCATACATGCCACTTGTAATAATCATGATAGGTATATCGGAGAACATCCATATTTAACCATCAAATATAAAAATATTGTCAAGAGAAAATCATGTATGATTATCTATCTTCAAGGTCATATAACTTTTTTAGCTCGCACACTTGTTAACTAATTAAAGCTAACTCAAGACAATATTTGTATATGGAAGATATTTTATTAATTTTAGGATTTTACATGTATATGAAATTCATCAACCTATTTCATGTTTTCGAGTTTTATCAAATTTTATTCTATATACATGTGAAAAAATGATGATTTAATATGTTTACGGGTATTTTGTCTATTCAATTTGGTTTTCAATGAAAAAGTCAATGATTTTTTAATGTTAATAATTTGTGTTTTTATTTGTGTACATAGATCATGGCTATTCTACCGGTCCAATTCTTCCAATAAAGTCGTTCTAGTTCAGCTCCTTGGAGATCTATGTTGAAGAGGACTTGAAAATGCACGCAGATAAAGATATAGCCACACAACGCATGAGTGGTATTAAATTGCTGCTTGAAATCAACCCTCTCCTTTGGAAAAATTATAAAGGAGCAACAAGTGAAGTTGAGCTCTTATTTGGGGACCTCGCACGAGGTGATGTTTTATTTTATATCAAAATTGGAAGCGTGTACTTATATTGATAAGAACTTGATTTGGCAAGATGTTTGGTATTTCCACTAAGACTCCATGTTATGGTATATACAAGTATTTGGCAATATGCTATTATTATTTATAAACTCTACAATTTGAATTTATAATGCGAGCCAACTATGATATTAGCAATACCAATTTAATGAAGAAAAGGACACTTTCATCCGTGGCGCAAAATAGAGTAACATAAAGCATGGTTGACCCTCAATACGTATTGAAAGACTCGAACTCCTTTTGGGAAATATCATATCTCACCTGGATGATTGGGACCAATTCAAGCGGAGCCGATTAGACCCTTCATGATTTAACGTATGTTCAAATTACAATTTTAATATTACATACCTATTATATCATATATATCTTCTTCTAAACCTATATTGCCTATATAATTTATTTATTCCCTTTACTTGTGATGTATAAAGATTAATTCCTTTTTATATTCTCTCTCTTTTAAGCTTAACCTGTCAAGAACAAGAAATGGTTAAATTGTAATTCCTCGAGAAATAAAAATAGAAGTAAAAAGTCAAAATATTTCCTTTTTCCGCGGTAGATACGGATACACATTGTCACCCTCTTTTGCTTAAATTGTATTCTTTCATTCAATCTTATAAAATCCTTCTTATTTTTTACTTCATCTCATAAAGTTCTGCAAATTGATTATGTGTATACATCATAGGAAATAAGAAAAAGGCGCAAGAGATCCAATCAATGAACAAAGCCCCACATGTTATGTCCTCGTGGTAGTTATGACTTGTTGGAGGAGAAGATGATGGCAGATAAGCTAAAGAAACACCAAGATGAAGATCACAACCGGTGCTAAAAAGTCGAGTGAAATGGACATCCTGAGGCATCATACCGCATTGCTCAAAAGATTGTAAGTTTTAAATTACGTTGAGTAAATAATTAATTATAACAATATTACAAATTATTTTTAAGTCTCTTTATTGGTAATAGGACTAGCTTGAGGAGGAGTCCACACACAGGTACCTTCTGCCCCATGGGCGTCGAGGATATCGATGGCTCTTGCTATTAGGAAACCGTAGAGCATCCGGTCTTGTTTTGCATCGGGCTTTGGATTTAGCGTAGGGATCCGAGATTACTTTTGAAGCATCTTCACGTAGACCGCACCATCATCATCATCAATTAGCCCAACACAAATTGGAGCACCCGAGACAACAAATTACATTAGGTCACACGTGATCATTGATAAAGCATTCGATTCCTTTACTTGTTTCTTTAGGTCTCATTCCAAAGGCCTCGATTGATCTAAATAATGCTCTTGGTGCATTGTGAAAGGCCAAAGACAAAGGGAGTTATCTTTGTTACAGAGATCCATGGGAAGGAGACTCATATTGATACTTTGATCGGTTGGTTATACATTGATGAGAGCCGCCCCCACTCAGCTAGTTAGAGAGTTCATGAGGTACAACCATACGTGGGTTGCATCCGTCCAGATGATTTGGTGAGAGTGGTGGTTGAGGATGTTAAAGATGCCGATGCGCCACCGTGCACTCCACGCAGAGGTCAAACTTAGTAGGAGCGATCGTAGGTGGTTTTTTGCATGGCCGAGACATCTTCTCAAAGCTATTTCAAAAGTGTATTCATTTTGTATTTATTTTATTAACAATATAAGTAAAAAAATATACTTCTTCAATAATATTAAGTTATGTTTGGGATACCGAAGTGACCCAATAAATGGGTTCCACTGTGATAGGTGGAATCGTAGATCCTATTTTGGAATCGCATAAAGTCATCGTCGACCTTTACAAAAATCCTTTGATAGTGCCGTAGGATGAGAATGTGTTTGGCGTGGACAATGATGTTCAGGTGTACATAAAACACAAAGAAGTTCTAGAAATCATTCAAGGCAATCGTGAAGTACATTTTCAATTTGAGGATTAATTATCTTATTAGATGCATTGATTTACAATTTTTCATTTTTTTTTGAACATGCCAGGTTTGAATAAAATAAGTCTTGAGTCGGGGAAATATGAAGTGTATGGATTTCGAGCTCCAATCCATACAAAGTTCGTGGAAATAAGAAGCCGTGATTCTATTACGTACATTATGATACACATGCGAGATAAAAAAGAGATTTACATGGAGCGACATCAACTAGTAAGCATAACTTAAATTTATGTCTTATTAAATATATACACGCTAAGTTTATTCTTAATGCTATGCAACATCACCAGCAACTCTTTCTAATTTATCCAAAAGGAAAATATTCTCAGTATGGATGTGTTCATTGAAGAAAAACACGACAAACGACATCAAAGCCATAGTGCGAGAGGTAAGCTTTAATTTAAATACTTTAATTATATGCTTATATCCTATATTTTGATCGTCTAAATATGATTCATGTTTCTTTTTAATCAAAGTGTTGTGACCTCATTTAATATGTTTGTGGTAAGTCTAAGAGCAAATCAAGAGCCTTCAATGGATTTTTCCAAAAGTAAGTAAATTAAACCTTTTTGAATATCTAAAACCACATTTTATTACTTCTTCAACAATTACGGCATATATATAATTAAATTTCATTTTTTGATTCTAAAAGTGTAATACACAAATCGAAAATTATGAGTGCGGGTATTATGTCATGCAATGGATGTACACAATAGTCCGAGCGGGTATTAGGGATTCATGCAGGAGGTAAAATAGTTTCTTATGTTAACAAGTTAGATTAATTATATATAGTTTGCCTAGTTGTTATTGTTATTGTATTAACTAAATAATTATATGTTGCAGGTTTTCAATGATCCGAATCAGCGTCCGAAGTACAATTAAAGAGGTTCGGATGAATTGGGCAATATACTTTTGCGAATTAAAAATAGACTATTAGGTATTTGGTGAAGTTAACTGTCTTCGTACCATCACCAATACTCGCTTTATACACACTCACACTTGCATATGCATATGTACATCCCGTTATTATTTTTTATATTTTTGTTGAATGAGAATATTAGGTTAAATAGAGATGGCAAGAAAGAAGATTAGAGAGATGTGGTTTGAATTTTAAATCAAATCTTGCACAAGTGAAGTTCAATCTCTCATATGATATAGTTCTATTTAATTGAAAACATGAGTCTATTGGTTAATCAATACAAAGAATTATCTTTTATTGTCCGAAATTATTGTTGGATATACTTTTCTTTGGGGGTATACATGGATATACTTTTATTGTCAAATTATTGTATTTAAATCTAGTTTAAAGAAGTCCGGTACATTTAACGGATTAATGGTTGGAAAAATAAATGAAGATATGTTCATTGAGTTAATATTTTTTATAAGATGGATGTAGTAAATTGTATGGTTGTATGTGTTGATGATGTTAATTTGATTGGACTTGCGTACATAATAAAATGAATTATATAACGTAATGCGAGAAAGTCTTGGAAACAGCTCGACACATGAGATTTCATCTTTTTGATTTTGACAGCAAGCATTAACACCTACCAAATAATTAAGATGTATGGATATGATGTCCTCAAATCTTGTGTAGCTTTCTCGGGAAATAGTTTATCTGCAGAAGTGTGCAAATATGCTTAAGTTTCTTTAGCATCTTGGTTGTCTAGTACAATGTTTTTCTCACAACATGACAAGAGAAAGTGGAGTTTTTCTTAATTAAAATGTGGTACCATTTATGAAGCTTTTGTTACTTTTCCAGAGCTACCGCTTCATCTTATTGTATTTGCAGTTGTTGTCACAATTTACTTTGGGAATATAATTTGGAAAATGGCACGTGAGAGATCATTTTTTGTCGTGGTCGGATGTGGTGAAACTCTAATATCATTTGATCCCAAGACAAACAAGTTTTGTAAACTCGATGTTTCCGATGTTGAGAGTTGTGACCAGATTATTCGATTTTGATACATTCGTCTTTTATTTCATTAGAGGATACCATCCGATAGTTGATATGTAGATAATTTACACTTTCCTCGTCTCAACGCTTTTGATTCCGATTATTTGCAACAATTTTCGCAAAAATCTAGTGTGTCTCGAGAAATGGTTTGATATATTGGTTTGGTATCCGGGGTTCACTGCGAGTTATTTTAGGTATGTCTTGGAATAATTTCTCAACTTATAAATAAAGAGTTGAGTTATTTAATTGTCGTATGCGGTCTGTTGAAATCTTTGAGGTTGAAGCATTTGGAATATTATGTATTATCAAGCTAAACACATGCCACTTTCTTGTTTAAAATTTGAGAATCATCGCATAAGCATCGCAAAACCTAGAATATTTATGTTTAGATTTTGACCATACCATATAAAACTTAGAATAGGAAGTTGGCACCCCACATTTTTTTGTAATTCAACTTGTAAAAGATAGAGATGAAGAGCTTGAAAGTCTCATAAGTTGAAGATACAAGAGTCGCAGTGAAGATTGAAGAGAAGACACGATTGTATCACCAGAAGCCAAGAAGGATCAATCAAGTGACGTAAAGGCGTCTTAGTCACCGATCGACAAACGGCTAAGTTCCAAAATGATTGAATCGAATGTCAAAAGGGTTTTTTCGCATACAAGACTTGGAAGAGAGCCGATAGAGATCCATTATCAACACAAGTTAAGGTTTTGATGGAAATAGGCCCTGTCAAAGTCCAAAGAATAAAACTATAGTCGCAAAAAGCAAGGAACCAATGGGATGTATCTAAAAACCTAAGCGAGAAACCAAGGAAAGGCCGCAGAGCATTAAACTTATGGTACGATCCTCATTAATGCCGCAAGACAAGACATGCCAACAACTTACGAGCTGGGATTTGAAATATATGTCTATCTCTTGAATGGACATATTTTCAATCTTCACTATAAAAAGGTTGAGAAGCAAGTGAGAGAAGGTTACAATTTCAGGACTATCAAAACATTCAAGCAAGCAAACCCGTAAATACTCTCAAGCTTTCAAAGACAATCTTCAAGCCTAAAATCAAATGAACTCAACCCAACACAATCGATGAAGGAAAGATTACTTCATCAAGTTGAAGAGGAAATTTGTTTGAAGAACAAAGGGGTCCACTCTCCAAAGAAGTTGAAGAAGAAGTTGTAAGGTTATAGTTCGAACCATGCTTTTGGGCTCGTTGGAAGGTCGTGATTAATTCCAAGAGTTCGAGTGAGTTGAAGTAAAGACACAACTATGTGATCAAGGCCGACTCAGATCATGGTTGTCTTTGTAACCAAGATATGTTACTTAGTGGATTTCTCCATGAGTTGGAGAAGAGTGGATTAGAGAATTACCCCATCCTCGAACCACTATAAAATTGCTTGTGTCTTATCTACTTACAACACTTTAATTTCTCGGCATATCATTTTTATCTCATAGGTTAAGTTATATATGTTGAACTCAATTGATAATAACTGCTTATAAAACAAAGTGTTGAAAAACAAGTTTAAAACATCAAGTCTCTTCCATAACAAGAAAAAAACAAATCAATTTGTAAGTCTAAGTGTTACCGATACCACGAAAGTTATACTATCAATAGCTCGATCAGTCCGTTGAGTAGGTAACTTTGTCAAGTAAGCCAACCTAGCGTCCCCTCAAGGACTTAGCCGTTGGTTAACTCAAAATATTCAAAAAGGACTAAATCGAAATTTGCAAGGTTTATTCAACCCCTTCTAAACCTTACTACTCACCCTTGGGACCTACAAGTGGTATCGAGTTGTTGAGTCATTGAGCCTTCGTGACCAAGGTTATTGAACTAGATCTCAGTCTTTTTCAAAAGAAACAACGGAGTTTTTAAAGCATTTATTTCGGCAAAGTTATTATCATGGAAGCAAATCTAACTCGCATTCCATGTTCACCGTGGAAGAGTTTTGATGACTGGAAAATTGTATGTAGTCTCATCTATCGCCTTGCACAATGAGATGTGGCTAGTGATAGAGGATGGGCCATTGTAAATTATAAAGGTCAATATCACAGTAAGAAGAGCACCTCCATCATTGAAGGAGAGGATGCCGCAATAGCCCACTTGCTATGGTTGAGAAGCCTCATTGTGAATGGACCAACGAAAGGCAGAAAAAATATATAATCTTGACAATGTTTCCATGGACATCCTTTATAAAACCTCGACAAGGCTTATGTTTAACAAAGTCAAATCTTGCAATTCACCAAAGAAATTTGGGAAAAACTTACTTTGATTTCAAGGACCCGATCAAATCATAGAAAATAAATTAATGTTGTAGTCTAAAAATTTGAAAATTTTAAAATAATTGCAGGTGAGAGTCCAGTTCTACAGAAATCACCAATGAACTTTCAAAGACCTTCCAAAGCAAGGAGGACAGATCCAAGAGAGCTAAACATCAAAGAGTCAACTATCGAGAGCCGATAATCGAGAGCCAAGAGAGTCGATCGTAGAGCTAAAAATCTATGTTGGAATTGTAGACAACGAGGACACATTGATGTTGAATGTTCCTATCCACCACCAACAAATACGAAATGAGGAAGAAAGAAGAGTCTTCAGGAAAAGATAATAAAGAAGAAAGCCATGTTGGTCACGAGACTCACGAGCCGGCCAAGTGTAAAGTGCCAAAGAGACTCGGACAATGATGAAGCCGACTACTCAAGTGGATCCGAGGAAAAGGCTTTGACCCGCCTCATGGCTAAAGAACAAGATCAAGAGGATGAGGTACACTCTAACTCATCTCATTCTGATTCAAGTGATAGTAAATCTGATACACACACTTCATCACCTAGAAATCTTTATGAATCATTAGGCAAAATGATGAAAGATTTTGAGAACAAATTACTTAAAGCCAAAACTCACAAACTAAAGAGCCGAGTACTCTAAGTCACATAGCCGATGAGAACACTAAGCCAAGGCAGAAAATGCCAAGATCTTAGCAGAGTTAGTCACACGAGAAAAGAGAAAAAATATCTCAAAAATGTGATTGCCTCATTTACAAAAGCATCCAAATCATTGGATGAACTTATTATGAGTCAAAAAGAGTGTGGAGGTAAGATAGGCATATGATTCAATTACTTTGTGCATAGTCAAGCTCCCAGAGTGATTTCGGAGAAAGGATCCTCAAGCAACAAGGGAATCCAAAAGCCCAAAACACCATATGTTGCACCAACATCCACACCAAAATACAATCACAAGCATACCGGCCTTGGTTATAAGGAAAAGGAAAGAGGCCAAGAGAATATGTTGAAAGGATAGCTAAGAAGAATTCAGATAGGTCCATCAGCAGACTCCAAACAAAAATACTCTGTAAAGCCAAACAGAGCTACCAAAACCCGAGATTTCATCAAAGAAATACATATAATGGGAATGGTAGAAACTATCCAAATCAAGCTGATTGAATAACCATGTGAAATATCAGCAAAGACCTATGGGATACAAGCCAAAATGGCAAAGACCTCAACCTCAGCAAAGGTCATTCCCAAGGCAAAAGAGCTATTATCAGCACACATATGCACCCAAGCACAACACCCAGAAATTCCATAACTACCCTAAGAAAACAGCTTGCTAAAACAAACACACAGCATACAGACAAAAAGAGATAAATGATTTATCCTAAAACCCCCAAGCAATTTGCTAATGTGCATTATGATTATGGAACTCGATAGATGACAACCTCTTAGAGTCCGATCATCCGGCTATGTTGGTTGGAGCATCTTATATAGCACTAACCCCCAGACCTGGCAAGTATGGGTACCTAAAACCGATTTCCTTGATTGCAGGTTAAAGGAAAAGTGTTCGAGTGCCAAGGAACCTGGTACATGGATAGTGGTTGTTCCGCATATATGACATGGAATAAAATAAATCACAAGATTCAAGGAGATTAAAGGTGCAAAAGTCATATTTGGAAGGATTGAAGCTCCAGGGGAGATCAAAGGCACATGATCCATCAAGAAGAATGGATCGAGATCACATATGTTGCATATGTTTGAAGGTCTCAACTTTAACTCATAAGATCGCCCAACTCTGCGACAAAGGCTAAATGTGGGATTCAACATGGGGATATGCCGATCAAGGATGCCGAATCCAATGAGATAAAGGTCAAAGGAACAAGGCAAAAGAATATGTATGTAGTGGATTGGTTCATCACACCAAGCACATGTCCTGCAAGCAAAGAGTACAAATCCAAATCCATTGTATGTGGCATAAGAAGTCGAGTCACCTGAATTTCAAGACAATCAACAAGCTTGCAAGAGTCATCTTGTGGAAGGATTTCCTTCCTCAAAGGTGTACAAGAAAGAAAGTATCCGCAATGCATGCCGATGGGAAAGCAAATCAAATCATCATTCAAGGATAAGCCAAGTCCTTCTTTTACAAAGGATATTGCATCTGCATATGGACTTATTTGGTCCTCATGCGCTACTAACATTAGTGGAAAGAAATACACATTAGTAGTGGTGGATGAATTTTCAAGATATACATGGACAATTTTCATGTGTAAAAAGAAGGTAACACTCCGTAAGTTTCCTCGGCGGATGAGAAGAGTTCAAAATGAGTAAGAATCAAACCATTATAAAGATAAGATCTCTGAGGAACTCGAGTTTGTCAATGCAATTATAACTCAAGATTGCGTTGAGAATGGTATTGCTCATGAGTTATCGCAGAGTGAGACTCCACAAACAGAATGGAGTAGCCGAAGAAGGAACAAAACTCTCAAGGAAGCCGCAAGGACAATGTTAGCTTAACTGGATTGCTTAAGAGATTTTAGTGGGGTTATAAACACAACATGCTATACTAAAGAATAGATGCATGATAAAATGTACAATTAACCAAGACTCCCTATGAGATTTGGACAGGAGAAAGCCAAATGTTGGATATTTCAAGATATTTGGATGTAAGTGCTTCATCCACAACAACGGAAAGGATAATTTGAAGGCTTTTGATGCTAAAGTCGATGAATGTATCTTCTTGGATACCATTGAGAGTAAAGTCGATAGAGTGCTAAACAAGATAACTATGGTTACAAAGAGTCTATCCATGTGGTATTTGATGAGCAAATGTAAATGGAGAAGACATTGATGAGTTAGTTGAGAAGTAGAATCAGCCAACTATGCGAAGAATCTTTATGTTGAAGCAGATGCGGAGAGCACTCAACCCTCGATGATGATCGGGAGTCAATCCCAAAATAGTCGGAAGGTCTCAGAATCAATGATGAGAAAGAAGTTGTTCAAGACAACTTAGCCGCAAGACTACCGGATCCAATGAGACTTACTCCAACCGGATGTGAGATGGCCGAGAGACCATCCACCCGAGTTAATCATTGGAGATGTTAGAGATGGCATAAGTACTGCATCCGTAGCATGAGTAAGAAGCAATGTTCACTTGTTTTATTTCCCAAACAGAGCCTCAAGATGTGTCTCAAGCATTGAAGATACACATTGGATTCATGCCATGCAAGAAGAGTCAATCGGTTTGAGAGAAACAAAGTATGGGAATTAGTTCAAAGGCCAACCTACCAAAATGTTATTGGTACTAAGTGGGTATTCGTAAACAAGATGAATGAGAAGGATCCATTGTCGTAAACAAAGCTAGATTGGTAGCCAAAGGGTATTGCCAAGAGAAAGGTATAGATTTTGATAAAACCTTTGCTCCTATTGCCGGATTGGAAGCAATAAGGATGTTTTCTTGCTTATGCTGCACATAAGAACTTCATTGTATATCAAATGGATGTGAAGAGTGCCTTTTTGAATGGACTTAGAGGAAGAAGTCTATGTTGAACAACCTCCGGGTTTGGAGCAGAGAAGGCATTGATGGATTGAAACAAGCACCAAAAGCATGGTATGATACATTGTCTCAGTTTCTAATTGACAATGGATTCACCAAAGGCAAAGTTGATAGAACACTCTTCGTAATTCAAGATGGAGAGAGTATATTGCTTGTTCAAATATATGTGGATGACATCATCTTTGGATCCACAAACAAAGAGATGTGTGACAAGTTCTCAAACCTCATGCAAGGCAAATTTGAGATGAGCATGATGGGAGAGCTGACTTTCCTCTTAGGACTTCAAGTCAAGCAATTGAAGGATGGAACCATCATAAGCCAAACCAAGTATGCCGAGATTTAATGAAGAAATTTGGTATGGAAGAGAAGTCATCATGAAAGATTTCTATGAATACATCGACCAAGATGGACATGGATGCAGATGGCAAAGTCATTGATCAAACTAGATATAGAGCCCTCATTGGATCTTTGCTCTATTTAACATCAAACAGCCGTACATCACCTATGCTATAGAAGATGTGCTAGATTTCAATCGCACCAAAAGAGAGCTCACATGACTCACAGCCTAAGAGAATTCTAAGGTATTTGAAGGGATGCCAAGAAGTTGGCTTATGGTATCCAAAGGAAAGAAGATTCAAGCTAGTAGGTTACTCTCGGACTATCTGGACTATGGGCCGATGTAGAGTGGACAGAAGAGTACATAGTCAAGGAGTACATAGTCAAGAGTACATAGTCAAAGGGCAAATTGTAGCCCAAGTCTTATGGATGAGACAACAACCGAGAGACTATGATATAGAAGAAAAAGAGATTCTAGTTATGTGTGATAACACTAGTCTTTGTGCAATCACTCGTAATCCAAAGGTTGCACTCAAGAACAAAAGAACATTGATGTTAGATATCATTTTATAAGTGATCATGTTGAAAAGAAAGACATCACCTTGGAATACATCTCAACCGGGATAAGGTTAGTGACATATTCACAAAGCCCTTATGTGAATCGAGATTTGAAGAGCTTAAAAATGAGCTAGAGTTGATTGAGCTGAAAGTTAGAACACTTAGAATACTCAATCAAGCAGAGACAAAAGAAGAGAGAATGAAATATGAGCAAGTTTCACATTTTAGCCAAGTGAAACAATTAGACGGAAATCACCAGACGAGTTAGTGAGAAATGAGTGATCTAATGTGAAGAGAGAAGCAGAGTTAAGTAACCTTCGGATGATAGCCGAGTTATTTACTTAGCTAAGAGACAAAAATGCGCCATTTTATGCGAGCTGGAATGTTTTAAGGATGACGTCAGCGTAATTATGGTTGTCGAATCGAGCTGCAAGACTTCGTTTATGATTGGACATAAATGTCGATGCATTTAATGCGGCAAAATTAATGCGATTTAAATGGTTAAATCCTCGATCGTCAATTTTGTTCAAGTTTTTCAAATTTAAAAACCGTCCTTTCAGTCCGATATAAGCCAAAAACATTTTTCTCTCTCCTCACAAAAACTCTCTGCCTTCAACAAGCATATATAAATTCTCTGTCAAAAAACCTACTTTCTAAAAATCAAGATTTTACGTCTTTTTCACCTTATTTTCTTCGAAAATGGAAGCTACATATGATTTCGTGAAGATGTCTCGAGAAGATCTACTCCTGATCCACAAATGGACTTCAAGGGTATGTTGAAACAAGGCGCCGATGAAGCCCTAATGAAGAAAATTGCTAAGAAACTCGAGAAGTCCGGTCCGAAGACTTTCTCACTATGGAGTTCTCTCACACGTATCTGAGGAGGTCGCGATGTTCTATGTCAACGCTAGTGCATGATGACGAGATTCGCCACTTGAGCAAGGCTATCAAGATAATCATTGCTGACCTTGCCGAATGTTGCAAGTTACCTTCTCCTCGAAGGGCCGAAAGAAATCACCGAGAAGGACGCCAACATTGTTGCGCTTTACAAAGAGATAGCCAAGCCTCGAGTCACCGCTAGGCTATGTATATACCAAGAATGATTTGATCAAAGATGACTACCATAAGTCGATGGAGATCGTGTCCAAATGTGTTGATATGAAGTTCTAAGCTTTCATCGCCTATCCCGAACTAAGTCGGTGGTGATGGTTGCGATCTTCAAGAGAGAAAGATCAACTGGCTGAATTTGTTTTCAACAAGCTTCGTCAAAATGTGATCAACATGACCATCAAGGAGGATGGAGCTTTTGGATGCTCATTGGGGTATGACCAGTGATTGGCCATTTGATGGAAGTGAAAGGAATTGCCTCGCGCCATGAAAAGCCATTTCATGTGAACAAGAAGATGTTCAAGGCAAATCTTTTTGAAGCTTAGAGGAAGGCGCATGCAAGGAAAGTCGACACGAGTGATGGTGAGTCAATTGACCACGCTAAAGACACAAATGCAACCACTCCAACTCTCTCTCCCAAGCCTATTCAAAAGAAGAGAGTTGCGACACTAAGCCAACACCGTCCCTACAAACCAAGTCCAAGAAGGCTCCGCCCCACCGAGACCGAGAAGGATACGTCTATGCCTTCATGTTGTGAAGAAGAAACACATAGCTACGCCCAAGCCATCTATTGTTAAGAAGATAAAGATGGTGGAGCCAAGCCACCACTAAAGAAGCCGAAGAGGATGTTGTTCCTCTTGTAAGAACTAAGAGAAGAAGACTTCTTAGGAAGTATGAGCTCGAAAAAGTTTGAGTCCGCCACTCACCTGAGAAGCTCAAGAGATCGGGCTGCTCAAGAAGAGCATTCTAAAGAACAAGATGGTGGAAATGTAGCCACCAAGGATGCCTCAAGATCGCCGATATCGATCAACTTAGTGTAGAAGACCCACTCGCCAAGAGACAATCAGGAAAAGCAAGGAGCCGAGACAACCAAGTTACCCAAAGAGAGAGTTGTCCACTCCCAGTATTGATATAAATGAACCCGAGGAGGATCATGCTCCACCTGCTACAATACAGAAGAAGGATATGATGACGATGTTATTATGCTATCTCTCGGTCTATCCCGATATTCATCACGATCGTGACCGGAGAAATTGGAAGGACTACCTGCATGATAATTTGAGCACCCCAGTATGTTGAGGAAGAAGATGAGCTATTAAGCTTCCTAGAAACATCTCAGTCCGCTTTGCTCAGGTGAAGATTTATGTATGGAAGCCCTCCATGACATCGTGGAAGATGAGAAGGAAAAGGCTTTGGAGAAGGCCAAAGCCAAAAAAGTAAAAATGTGCATGTTCACCGGGCAATGTGAGCATCACATGGACTCGATGACAACAATGATGACTTGGAGGAGATTGATCCCACAGAGACCAAGAAGGTCGTATTCAAACAAGCCATGAAGGAATCAAAAGCCATGCACGAACAAAAATGCAAGAGGGTCCAGAAAGTCTTCAACTCTCTCCTCGATCTAACCCTGATGTGGCAAAATGGTTCACTGTTGATATTGTCGCCACCACATCCCCCGTGCATTGTAAGAATGGCTCTCGGGAAATGTTGATGAAGCTAGGATGGAGATGTAGCGGGCACCCTAGCCAAGCTAACTCTTGAAGGTGTGGAGACACCCGCCCCCAATGCCGATCACTTGAGGGAAAACAGCCGAGTCCGAGGAGCAGAGCAACCCCACAACCGTTAACTTAGCCGGTGCGCCAAATGAGTGAAGCTCTCTCCACCATAGCTAGGCCGGAGGACGCCGTGGAGACCATACTATGGAGAAAGGAGGCGAAGGAGAGAAATCAATGGAACAAGAGAGTGAAGTTGACGAAGCTTGAACGGTTGAGACTGTCTCTCAGCTAAAACTTCCTCTCGCACCGGGAAGGCGATGATGCCGCTAATGCAATGCTAAGGCAAAGGATGGAATGGAGACCATGGGAGTTGAGACTCCCGGTCCCGAAAGTGCAATCCTAGGAGTTGAGACTTCAACGGATGCCATCAAGACCATAAAGCAAATGAGCCTGTGGGGAGAACTATCCAAGACCCTACTCAAGTTGAAACTCGCACATAGGGATATTGAAGGCCCTCCAACGATTGAGACTATTGAGGTGTTGAAGGCCCAAAGGAGGTTGAGACTTCCTTAGGTAAATAAGTTGAAGAAGAGCAAATTCCTCAAATAGAGACAAAATGATGAAGAGGATAAAATCATTGCTCTTAGTGATTCCTAGGAGAATATTGATACAAAATTCTTGGAATCCGACAATACGACTCCACTCCCATTGAAGATTCTGAAAGGACAAAAACAGAGGATGCTCAAGACTCACAGAGTGACAAAGTCAAGCCTGATGAGGTTTGTGTTTGTTGATGAGCCAACCCCAAGGCTACAACACACTCGATGACGCCGATAAATCGAAGAGGACAAGACAACTCAAAAGAAAGGACCCACTGATACCGAGGAAGATGTTAAGACAAATTGAGGGTTAGTCACCGGGTAGGCTAACAAGGTTGCTCAAGCTAGAAACCAAATCACCGAGCGGAGTTAAGACAACCACTCCTAATGCCGCCGGGCTTAGTTCACCAGGGGCCAAGCTTACTCCACTCAAAAGGAGAAGACAAAGGCTCCACAAGTTGGACTGCGGGAATCCTTCTCCGTCGGATGTGATGTTCAAAGATATGTTCCCTTTGCAAATTTGAATTGCTACCCCTTGATGCCGAAACTCTAGGGAACAAGCCAAGTATACTTTGTGCAAGTATAGCATGGTGTTGTACTTGTGTATTCACGAGTGGGTCGTACGTACTACTACTATGAGAAGAGAGCAAGTCTTACATTCAAGATTTTATTTTACTTGTGCACTTATTAGTCCGGGTGCGGATAACATCTGGCCAAAGCAGAGGCGAAGGAATATATTGTGAGGATTGAAGAATCTCACAAGTCGATATGGAGTTGCTCAAGCCGCAACTTAAGAACGAGATTACAAGATTGGAGACTACTATGAGCCGGCGACTCGGTTGTTCTACAAACAGAGATTAAATTAATGGCAACTCGAGTCAAAAGCTATGCGACCGAGTTCCGCATACGCCTACTCTAAGTCGGATGCTAAACATGATGCAACCAATAGCCGACTCGACTTCATTTTAGGTGGCCTTCCCTGTCCGACCTTATCTTTTGGTGATGATGCCATAAAGGGGGAAGATGAGGCCTTGAGGGAAATGAAGGAAGGAAAGAGAGTCATAAGGTGGAGAAGAAAGAAAGTATCGGCTAAGGGGAAGGAAGCTCGAAAAACCCCATTTGAAGCTTATGTATGCCCACACTTCTCAAAGAAGGAGAAATAATGTTTCATTTCTCAAAGCAAGCTACCGAAAGAGCTATCATGGAACAAAAAGTCGAGATGGAATTTAAAGAATCAAGGAAAGCCATCGAAGTTGAGTTCGAGAAGGTGGCCGAGAAGCATTTTGCGCGTATCCAGAATATAAGAACGATATATGATGGTCCTCCAAAGAGAAAGGATTTTCCTGCGATCAAGCCCCCAAGAGACATTGCTATGTGTTGGGAAATTTATTGTTTAGATTTTGATGAATGCCATGTAAAACTTAGAATAGGAAGTTGGCACCCCATTTTTTTGTTGTAAACTACATTGTAATAAATAGGTGAGTAAGCCGAGTTAAGTCACTATGCCCAAACATGCTAGAAGACAACCGAGACTAGTAGGAAGACTCACGCGAGACAATTGAGTTTGGCAAAAGAAGAGAAAACGGGGACTCGATCAAGGTGCAGGTGAGATGCAAATTTAGTAAAGCATTAGTCAAGTCAACTAAAGATAGTCAAGTCTCTAGTTGAAGTGATGAAAGAGTCATTTAATGATTGGAAGTCGACTCTAAGTAACCTGGGAAAGCAAGGAAATGCGATAAGTCGAGATAATCGAAAGAGATCCGTTGTGACGAAATCAAGAGAATTACTTAAACAAGTAATATCTCCATACTACCTTTCTCGAAGTGCTCACCCTTAAGCGTGTAAAAGGAATAAACCAATGGGAAGCATTGCACCATGTCGTAACTCGAAAAGTCAAGAACAATTTATACGAGGAAGTGGCAATTCCAAGGACTCGCAACAAGACAAGCCAACGACCACAAGTGACTTTCAAAAATAAGCCTATCTCTTCAACGGGCGCATTTTTTTGAAAGATCACTATAAAAGGCGAGGAATGACTCGAGAGAAGGTTACTCGAACCACGAATATTCAAGTATACATTTGAACTATAACCTAAGATATTCTCAAATCATTCAAGATTAATCCTCAAGCTTACATTGCGAAGAAAATCAATCCAACACTCACCGTGAAGGAAAGATAACTTCAATCAGTTGAAGAGGAAATTGTTAAAGAATCAAGGGGTCTACATTCCACGAAGGATTGTAGGAAGGTTCAAGGTCGAACCGGTCTCGAGTTCTTGGAGGGCTTCGTGATCAAATCCTAAGAGCTTGAGCAAGTGAGTCTGTAGTAGCAAGGCACCGCCCGTGAAGAAGGTTCTGAGTAGGACGAGAAGCCACCGAGTGACCAAGGCATCTCAGTTTGAGTCCCAAAGGATCAAGTCACCGTCCCGATCAAGACTTGTATCTGGATGCTACCACTCTCAGATACCGATGAATACTTAGTGGATTCTTCCAGGAGTTGGAGAAGAGAGGAGTAGAAGAATTACCCCATCTTCGAACCTCTATAAAAACTTATCGTGTCATTTACATTTCAAGACTTTAATTCCCGTGATCGTATTTGTTTAATTCTCACGACATATTTGCTATCCAACCGATAATCTCTAAGTACTAAAACCAAGTATTAAATCATAACTAAACCAAACTTAAGGGTGTTAAGTCTTCCAAAAAACAAACCACGCTTGAGCTAATTCGGTCTTAACAATGAGTTATTCTATCAACAGCTCAATCGAGTCTCGTTGAGTGACTAACTCTACCGATTAACTAAATTGGTTGTCCACCAAGGACACACCAGTGTAGTGTCAACTCAATTTTGAAAAGGATCAAAAGTGAAAAGTTGGTAAGGTTTATTCAACCCCCCTTCTAAACCTTACACTCACACCCCTTGGGACCTACAAGTGGTATCGTGAGCGGTTGGTTCATTGAGCCTTCCGCAGACCGGTTCTTGAATTAGATCTCCAAACTTTTCAAAGTCTGTTTTAGTACTTAAGTTTTCAAAACTCCTTTTATCATTAAAAGTTATTATCATGGAAGCAAATTTGACACGCATCCCAATGTTCACAATTGAAGAATTTGATGATTGGAAAATTGTGATGCGAGCTCATCTATCAAAGATTACATGATGAGATGTGGATAGTGATAGAGGATGAGCCACCGCAAATCTTAAAAAGTGAACACAATGTAAAGAGCTACAAAGCTGAAGGTGAAGAGGATGTTGCCCTAGACCAGCTATGGTTGAAAAACCAAGAACTGAATGGACAAATGATGACGAAAACGATACAACCTGGACAATGTAGCCAAGGACATCCTTTACAAAACCTTGACAAAGCCATGTTCAATAAAGTCAATTCATGCAAAACGGCTAAAGAAATCGGGACAAGCTAACATTGATTTGTGAAGGCTCGTGAGCAAATCAAGGAAAATAAATTATCAAACAGTACAAAAATTTGAGAATTTCAAAATGATCGCAGGAAAACCTGGATCAACTAGATGCTCGATTCACGAAATCACCAACGAGCTATCTCCGCACTTGGAAAGGAATATACACGAAGAAATGTGTATGAAGATCCTAAAAAGTCTCCCGAAATGGGAAATGAAGGTCATGGCACTGAGACATTCCATGGACCTATCGAAGACCTCCAACCATGAACTATTCTCGATCTCAAAGCCAACGAATTTGAGCCGAGAAGAAAGATCAGAAGAGACAAACTGCACTCAAAACAGCTTGCTCTAATTGTTAAAGATGGAAAGAGAGCCGAGGTCAAAGAAGTCATTGATCCGAAGAAATAGCCCGATGGTTAAAAGGTTCAACAAGTTCTTCAATAAGAACTACAAGAGAGGCAAGGGCGAATCTTCCGTAAGACACTCACTCCCTCCAAGTCAAGGGAAGATAGGCCAACCAAGAGAACAGATCATCAAAAAGTCAATATCAAAGGGTCGACAATCCAAGAATGGAAAGAGTCGATCAAAAGGTTGAATATCTATGCTTTGAACCGTAGGCAACCAGGTCACTATGCCATTGATTGTCCATATCCTCAGTCAACAAATACATGAATGAAGAAGAAAGAAAGGTCTTCAGAGAAAGAAGACAAGAAAAGAAAAAGGCAATGTTGGGCTGCAGAGATTGAGAGACAAATCAAGAAGAGACAACCGATTGACGAGAGCAAGAAGTCGACTACTCAAGTGACTCAAGAAGAAGCCCCGATCCGCTTGATGGCCAAGGAACAAGATCAACTCGACCAAGAAGATGAGGTACGCTCTAACTCATCAAACTCGTTTCTAGTGATAGTGACTCGTGACACACACACTTCATCACCCACTCCATCTTTATGATTCATTAGGCAAAATGATGAAAGATTTTGAACACATTAAATCCTCACACACACTACTAAATGAGGAAAACACTACTAAGAGCTAAACTCACAAAATTGACTAAGAGCCGAGTACTCTAAGTCAAATAGCCGATGAGAATAAAAGTTTAAAGGTCGAAAATGCCAAGTTAATAGCAGAAATAGCGCCATAGAAAAGAGGAGAATTACCTCAAAATGTGATTGCCTCATTCACTAAGGCATCTAAATCATTGGATGATCTTATTATGAGTCAAAGAGAATGTGGAGACAAGACAGAAGCTTAGGATTTAATTCCTCCTGTGCTATGTCAAACTCCAAAAGTAATTTTGGAAAAATGATCTTCAAGCAATGAAGCGTCTCAAAATCCAAAACTCCAAATGGTGCACACACATTCACTCCAAAGCACAATTACAAGCAAACCGGCCTTGGTTATAAAGGAAAAGGAAAACAACCCGGTTGGGTGCGTTGAGAGGACAACCGAGAAGAAATTCAAACAAGTTCCTCAAGAACTCCAAACAGAATTACTCAGAAAGAAGAAACAGAGCTACCAAAAACCCCAAAAGTTCTATAAAAGAAACACATATGATGGGAATGGTAGAAAATATCCAAGCCAAGCTGATTGAACGATGTGAACTATCGATAGACTTATGGAATATAAGCCCAAATGGCAAAGGCCTAGAACTCAAAGAAAGGCCATTCCAAAAGTATAAGAGCTTTCATCAAAGACACATATGCACCTAGGCACTACACTCCAGAGACACCACAATTACCCAAAGAAGGAAATTGCTAAAACACATATACAGTGCATACAGACAAAAGAGACAAAATTGTATGAACCTAGAATCCCCAAGCAATTTGCCAAAATTAATTATGATTATGGCATCGATAGATGGCAACCCCTTAGAGCCGATCATTTGGCTATAGGATGGTTGGATCATCTTACAATACTAACTCCCTCAGACCTGCATAGTATGGGTACCTAAAACTTAATTTCCTTGATTGCGGTTCAAGGAATAAATGAGTGCCAAGGAACCTGGTACATGGATAGTGGTTGTTCCGCATATATGACAGAAACAAGAAAAATCATTAAAATTCAAAGAAGTTAAAGGAGCAAAAGTCATATTTGGAGGAAATGAAGCTCCAAGAGAAATAAGAGGCATTGATCCATCAAGAAGAACGGATTAGAAATCACGTATGTTGCATATGTTGAAGGACTCAACTTCAACTTGCTAAGCATTAGCCAACTCGTGACAAGGGCTATAATGTTGATTTAACATGGGTATATGCCAAATCAAGGATATTGAAACAAATGAAGTTGTGTTGCAAGGATGCGCATAAAAGAACATGTATGTAGTAGATTGGTCAACCGCTACACCCAAAGACTATCTATTAGCAAAAGAGCACAAATTAATCAAGTTACCGGGCACAAAAAGCCGAGTCACTGAATTTCAAAACACTTAACAAGCTTGCCGTAAGTAATCTTGTGGTAGGTCTTCCGCACTCTTAGTATACAAGAAGGAGAGTATATGTGACGCATGCCGGAAGGAAAACAGATCAAATCATCATTCAAAGAAAAGACATGCCCATCTTCAACAAGGATATCAGACCAACATATGGATCTATTTGGTCCAAATTGAACCAAACTAGCATAAGTGGGAAGAAATATACCTTGGTGGTAGTAGATGACTACTCAAGATATACATGGACAATATTCATGTGTAAGAAGAAAGAAACTCTACGAAACTACCACAAAATGATGAAGAGGATTCAAAATGAGAAGAGCCAAAACATTATCAAGATAAGATCGTACAGGAACCGAGTTTGTCAATGGTATAATAACTCAATATTGTATTGAAAATGGAATTGGTCATGAATTATCTCAGCAAGGACTCCACAAAAGAATGGAGTTGCAGAAAGAAGGAATAGAACACTCAAAGAAGCGTAAGGACCATGTTAGTCAAGCAGGTTACCAAAGAGATTTTGGGTCAAGCAATCAACACAACTTGCTACACTCAAAACAGATGTGTATGATAAACAGACAAACGACAAAGACTCCCTATGAGATTTGGACAGGAGAAAACCAAATGTTGCATATTTTAGAATATTTGGATGTAAATGCTTCATCCATAACAATGGCAAAGACAATCTAAAGGCTTTCGATGCTAAAGCCGATGATGAAGGTATCTTCTCGGGATACTCACCAAAAGCAAAGCCTCACAGAGTACTCAACAAAAGGACTATGGTTGCAGAGGAATCCATTCATGTGGTATTCGATGAGCCAAATGTAAATGGAGAAGACATTGAAGAGTCACCGATAAGTCAATCATACAACCATACGCTTAAAAGTCCCTTCTGTCAAGCCAAGCCGGAATTATAAACTCGGATGAAGATGAGATAGCCGAGTCTCATAAAATGCTTTGGAAAATTTGCAAAAGTGATTGCGAGAGAGCCGATCAAAGTAACACAACGCTAGACGATCAATCCAAATTAACTTACTTCAACCTCGATGTAAGATGGCCGAAAGACCATCCACCGTAACTTGTCATTGGAGATATAAGAGAAGGTGTCAAAACATGATCCTTAACTCAACAAGAAGCTATGTTCACATGCTTTATCTCACAAATAGAGCCTAAAGATGTGTTACAAGCATTGATGACACACATTGGATTCAAGCTATGCAAGAAGAGCTGAATCATTTTGAAAGAAATAAAGTATGGGAATTTGTTGAAAGACCCACCCATCAAAATGTTATTGGTACTAAATGGGTGTTCGTAAACAAGATGAACGAGGAGGGTTCTGTGGGTAAGAAAAAACAAGACTAGTAGCCAAAGGATATTGCCAAGAAGAAGGAATAGATTTTGATGAAACATTTGCTCCTATAGCAAGATTGGAAGCTATAAGGATGTTTCTTGCCTATGCATCTCACAAGAATTTTATTGTATATCGATGGATGTAAAAAGTGTATTCCTAAATGGTTTATTGGAAGAAAAAGTGTATGTTGAACAACCTCCAGGATTTGAGCGTAAAGACTCTTGGAGATAAGGTATACAAACTTAAGAAAGCTCGATGGATTGAAACAGGCACCCGAGCATGGTATGATACTTTGTCACAATTCCTAACTCGAGAATGGATTCACAAAAGGAAAAGTAGATAGAACACTTTTCGAATTCAAGACAAGAAGAGCATACTTCTTGTTCAAATATATGTGGATGACATCATTTTTGGATCCACAAACAAAGAGCTATGTGAAAATTTTTCAAACCTCATGCAAAGCAAATTTGAAATGAGCATGATGGGAGAGCCGACATTCTTCCTTGACTCCAAATAAAATGTGAAGGAAGGAACCTTCATAAGTCAAACAAAATACACCGTAGATTTAATGAAGAAATTTGGTATGGAGGAGAAGTCCTCCGAAAATACCAATGAATACATCAGTCAAAATGGACATAGATGCAGATGGCAAGCCCAGAGATCAAACAAGATACGAGCACTTATTGGATCATTGCTTTATCTCACAAAGAGCGGGCGACATCACCTTTGGCTGTAGGTGTATGTGCGAGATTTCAATCTGCTCCAAAAGAGATCCATATGATCAGCCTAAGAGGATTTTGAGATATTTGAAAGGAAGCCAAGAAGTTGGCTTATGGTATCCAAAAGAAGGTGGATTCAAGCTAATTGGCTATTCATACTCCGACTATGTTGGATGCAAGAGTTGACATGAAGAGCACTTGCACATGTCAAATGCTTGAAATAGGCTAATTTCTGGTTTAGCAAAAAGCAAAATTCAATAGCCACCTCTACAAAATGGCTGCATACATAGTCATGGGCAAAATTGTTGCCCAAATCCTATGGATGAGGCAAGAATGAGAGACTATGAAGTTGAAGAAAAGGAAATTCCAATCATGTGTGATAACACAAGTGCAATTGCAATCACTCGTAATCCCGTGTTGCACTCAAGAACAAAGCATATCGATGTCGATATCACTTCAAAGAGATCATGTTGAAAAGAAGGACATCATCTTGAATATATCTCAACCGATAAACAAATGGCGGACATATTCACAAAACCGTTATGTGAGTCAAGATTTGAGAACTCAAGCATGAGTTAGGGTTAATTGAGCTGAAATGACCACTCGAAGACTCAAAGAAAAGAAATGAAACACAAAAAGAGAAAAAAGACTCGAATTCTCAAAATCACCTAAATGAATCACCATGTCGGAAAGACAAACTTATATCGAATTAGTTAACAACTGAGTCAATCGAGAGAACTACGACCGGAAGAGTTAAATCGGCTAAGGGATAAGTTTGAGTCATTTATGAGCAAAGTGACAAAAACGCAATGCTTTTACTAAGCGAATGTTTTTAAGAATGACGTCAAGATAATGATGATGTGTACAGACAAAAGTTGCATACCAAGCTTATGATTGGATATAAATGCCGCATTAAATTCAAGACATTAAATGCTAATCGGCGTGCAAAATCTAAGCCGTTGATTTCGATCACATTTCAAAACCACCCGCACGCCCTTTCGTAAAACCATACTTAAACCATTTTTGTCCTGCTTTTCTCTCACATATTACCAAAACCTTTCATTTCTATCTCGAAGCAAAGGCAAAACTCTCTCAAAACCCTATCAATATTCAAATCAACTTCTAAGTTTCTTTTCGTGAAATACTAAAAATGGCATCAACCTATGATTTCGCAAGTTAGGAAGCAAATCCACACTGGGTCTACCATCGGATTTCGAGGGAATGGTCAAACAGGGTCCGATGACGCCCTCATAAAGAAAATCGCCGAAAGCCCGAATCGTCCGGCCAAACCATTTCTCGATGGAGTTCTCGATGACCTATGTGGAAGAGGTCGCATGCCTTCTCGTGAACGCCGAGATTCACGATGAGGGGATCAAATCCTCTCTGCTCACGGAAAGAGTTCATCATCTCCTCGCCATGATCCGCGGAACACCGCTCACTACCGGCGGAAGGAGCACCGTAAATCAATGAAGCCGACGTAGACTTGGTCAGCCGCTGGAAGGAAGTAGCCAAGACCGACTATGCTTTGAAAAGATAGTCTACACAGCCAAAAAGGGGCCGGGCCAAGGAGGATTACAAAATCAAGTTGGACATAGTTGCCAAATGCGTAAACATCAAATTTGGCAATTTGACCAACTGTTTGAAAGGAAAACTGATCGTAATGGCTGCGATCATTGAAGAAAAGCAAGTAAACCGGGCCGAGTTTGTCTACACAGACTCGCTGAATGTAGGAACAAATCCTTCAAAGAGAATGGTGCATTTGGAGGATCCTCGGATATGGCCCCGGTGATTGGCCTACATGGAGGTGAAAGGAGTCCCCTCTTCGACATGGAAAGGCGTTCCATGTAAACAAGAGGATGTTCAGATCAAACCTCTCTGCGCACGAAGAGAGCCCACGCCAAGAGAGTCGATGACAAGTGAGGGGGAATCACCACTCAAGATACAACTGCTTCCTCTCCACCAAAAAAGATAGTCGCCGCCTCGCAACAAAAGAGAATCGCGCCCGCAGCCTAAGAAAAACAAATCGCTTCCTACCCTCGTAGAAGACCGCCCCGCCCCTCAGCTGTGTCACTCGCCCCAAGAAGAGCCGCCGAGAAGGAATCTCAAATACCTTCTCCTATCGTCAAAAAGAGGAGAACCGATAAGCCAAGACGGCTCGCTCCTCGAAGAAAACACCAAAGACGCCCGCCGCCTGACTCGGAGACACTTCTCCAAACCAAATCCCTCTCGTACGAACTAAGAGACGAAGAAGAATCATCAAGCAATCCGAACTTGAAAACGGGCGAGTCACCAAGCCACCGCAATGCATACCGAGATCGCCGAGAAGTAGAGTCTCCAGATATTTTGATGAAACAAACAAGTCTCGTGAAGGCGATCAAGCAGAGGCAAAATCAAGACCCACCGTAGTTCGAACAATCGAGACACAAAGAAGAAGTCAAAGAGATGATGATGTGATGCTCCTATCCCCACTTTATCCGTGACATCCAAAATCGTCATGAGAGTGGAGGAAGTGGAATGACGCTACCGCAAAGATCACTTTCCTTCCCTTTATTGATATGATGCTTGATCGCTTTGGCGGGATATGATTATTATTGTTTTCTCGATGGTTATTCGGGTATAATCGATAATGATTGCCCGGAAGACCAAGAGAAGACGACCTTTACATGCCCCTATGGTACCTTTGCATTTCGCAGATGCCATTTGGACTTTGTAACGCACCCGCTACTTTTCAAAGATGCATGATGGCTATATTCCATGATTTCATTGAGAAAATAATGGTGGTTTTCATGGATGATTTTTCCGTGTTTGGAGATTCATATGACCATTGCTTGAATAACCTTTCTCTAGTTTTGCAGAGATGCGAGGAGACTAACCTTGTTTTAAATTGGGAAAAGTGCCACTTCATGGTACGAGATGGCATTGTTTTAGGCCACCGAGTCTCTTCTCGCAGGTTTGGAAGTTGATAGAGCGAAAGTTGTGGCAATCGAGAAACTCCCACCTCCAACAATCGAGAAAGCCATTCAAGTTTCTTAGACACGCCGGATTCTACTGAAGGTTTATTCGTGACTTTTCTAAAATCACTAAACCTTTAAGTCGCTTATTAGAAAAAGATACTGCTTTCAATTTTTCCAATGATTGTTTGCGTGTGCTTTTGAAATTCTCAGAGAAGGCTTTAGTGACAAAGACCCATTCTAGTAGTTCCTGGGATTGAGTCACCTTCGAACTAATGTGTGATGCCAAATGACTTTACTTGGGGCTGTTTTGGGGTCGAAACGAGACAAGATGTTCAGAGCCATCTACTACGCGAGCGTAACCTTAGACAAAGGCCAACAAAACTACACTACCACCGAGAAGGAAATGCTAGCAATCGTGTTTGCATTCGACAAGTTTCGATCTTACTTGATTGGGACTAAGACGATCGTCCACACCGACCACGCGGCAATTAAATATCTGCTTGACAAGAAGGATGCCAAACCGAGACTGATTCGTGGATCCTCTTGCTACAAGAATTTGATGTGAGATTCGGGATAGAAAGGGTCATGAGAATGTAGTAGCCGATCACTTGTCCGCACTAGAATACAAGAAGGAAGAGAAAGAAATCACGGAGGCAATTAAGGAGGAATTCCCGATGAGCAACTTCGATGCTACAAGCTAAATTCCCATGGTATGCCGATTTTGTTAATTATTTGGTTGCGGGGTTTTGCCTCCGGATTTATCATCTTATCAAAAGAAGAAGTTCCTCCATGATGTCAAGTTTTACATGTGGGACGATCCCCGCTCTTTTAAGAGGTGCGCCCGACACCATCATTCGACGATGTGTACCTCAAGAAGAGGGGAGGGAGTTCTACAAAGCAGTGCCATTCCTCACCTTCCGGAGGACATTTTTGTCCGAAGACGGCGCTAAGGTATTACAAAGTGGATTATATCGCCTACATTATCTAACGATTGCTATCTATTCGTACAAAGTTGTGATAGGTGCCAAATGGATGGGAAACATCTCGAGATTTACATGAGATGCCAATGACCAATGTGATGGAAGTAGAACTCTTCGATGTGTGGGGATCGACTTCATGGGCCCCTTCCCATCTTCGTCGGGCTATCAATACTTGCGCTGGAATACGATCTCGATGGGTTGAAGCTATTCCGGCTCGCACCAATGATGCGCGAGTAGTGCTCAAATTCCCGAAGAAAAATATATTCACTCGGTTTGGAACCCCGAGAGCTTTGATTAGCGACGGGGTCACACTTTGTGAATAAATTAATGAGCACTCTACTTGCGAAGCACGGTTAAGCACAAGGTGGCATTAGCATACCATCCGCAAGCAAACGGACAAGCAGAGTTAGCCAATCGTGAGATTAAGCAGATTTTAGAGAAAAACAGTGAACATAAATCGCAAAGATTGGGCCATGAAGCTAGATGACGACTATGGGCATATCGGATCGCATACAAGACACCCTTGGGCACATCACCGTATCGCTTAGTCTTCGGGAAATTGTGTCACTTGCCCGTCGAATTAGAGCATAAGGCATTTTGGGCAGAAAGAAGTTAAATTTTGACTTCCAAGCAAAATGGGTGAAAAGAGGCTCTTGACTAATGAGATGAAGGAATTCGGATGAAGCCTATGAAAATTCCCTTGATTTACAAGGAGCGAACCAAACGATGGCACGATCGAATGATAAAGAAGAGGAGTTTTTACCGGTGAACAAGTCCTTTTGTTTAACTCACGCCTTAAACTCTTTCCTGAAAGCTTAAGTCTAGATGGTCGGGGCCACAGTGATAAAGAAAGTGTTAAATCCTCCCGGAATAGTGGAGCTATTGAGTAGAGATGGGGAGACATTCATGGTGAATGGCCGAGAATCAAGCATTACTTGAGCCGAGCAAAAGGAGGAAGTGACACGCCTCACATTGCTAGAGCCATGATCAACTAAACAGCGCCAAGCTATAGACGTTAAATTTAGCGCTTGTTGGGAGGCAACCCAATGGTTTTGTTGTTTTATTTCTTCCCATGTTTCTTAATTTGTTCCTTTCCCTTTTCTAAGTTAGATTTTATTGCTTTCATAAATAAAATAAAAAAAAAAAAACACAAGGGTTCGGACTCCAAGACGGGGCAACCTCGTGACATATGGGCACGCCCGTGCCCTTTCAGTCGAGGACTCCAACGTTCGGCCCTAAGCACGGGCCACACGTGCCGCTTGGCACGCCCCGTGCTACTTAAGGATTTTGGGAGCAATCTTTCGGCCCCAAAGACGGGCGACCCGTGCCGAATGAGCACGCCTGCTCATGCCCGCCGAGGCTTAAAAACGACGGGCAAGCCTTACTTTCTTCACAAAATCTTCCCCCCTTCACGCACGGACAATCAAGAAAACCCTCCCCTCCAAATTTTTTCGAAAATTCATTCTAGATATCATCACTACTCACCTCCCACACTACTCCAAACACGAATTACACGTTTGAATTTGCTTGGAAGCAAGGATTTGGGGTAGATAGCACCTAGGGTTTCAACAATCCAACTCTCTTCTAATTCTCGAAAATTAAGGTATGAATTGAAAATTTTATGTCAAATTTCTTGAGGATTATGAACTAGGGTTGATATATGATGCTTGTGTGATACTTTAGCCATATTTTTAATTGGAATTTTCTATGGGGCTTTTTATCGAACACTTGGTGGGTTGTTGAATTGTGATGAATTTAGTTGATTGCTTGATGGATTATACTTGTGTTAGATTGTTTAGGAGGTTAGGGGCTAGGAATCTCGACAATTACATTGATATGTGAATTGAACGCTTGATTATGAATCGAATTGTTGATGATGAGCTACTATACTTCTAGTGAAATTGTTGTATTCATTCATTGTTTGTTTTTACTTGGCAAGTATGGATTCTCACGATTATTTTGCCAGTACTAAATTGAAACATGGTCAACCACGACCAAAACCGAGGAAGACAAGGTTGGGAGCCGCAGCCGCCGAGCGCCACCACACCCGGGGACAGCCCCGAAGCTTACGGGCTCACTATTGATGAAAATGAAATCGGATAAATGGAACCGCTCATCCATCGCTCATTCGCACCTACACGCTATACCGACGATGAATGTACCCGAGCTCTCGAGATACACGAGGAGGTGTGGCAAATGTTTGATCGAGTTGGATGGACCGCATTTATGCAAGGGCGGTGCAACCTACAAGACACTCACACTAGAGTTCTTAAGCACTCGTTCAGTCACGGCAACACGACCACGGAGTGAGCCCCGGGAAATCCATTCAAGTTGGGGAACGAATGGAGAACCGTCACTATTGCTGAACTTAATCAAATTTTTGGGGTACCATCGGACGCCCCATACCGAACGGCCGCAAATTACGACTCGCGTGCTTTCTCGGTGATTGTTGACTCGAAACTCCCGACACAGGGCTCATGCAATATGCAGCGCGCACCTCCAAGGCCTCCTCACTCCGCAATGGGGGTATGCAAGCGAGAGAGCTATACCTACTTTGGTGTATGCTCAATCGCACCCCTTATAACATGGCGGCATACTTTGTGGAACACGCCGTCTACGTACAACAAAGATGAAGCGGAAAATACTAATTGGGGGAATGATAACCCCAATCGCACTACATTTTGGGGTTGACATAAGCCGCATGGAACCATTAGCGGCAGCCAAGCATTAACATGAGCGCCCTTCTCACCATGAAGATCATCGAGAATGAGGAGAATATCCTCTGCTTTCAACAAAAGTCGGGTCTTCGTTTCCCTTCCTAACCCGCACTCACAAAGCAGTCATTGATAACCAAATCAATCAAGCCAGATCGAGGAGCATATCGTAGTCATGCAGGGTTTGGCGGCGCGAAAGAGGCGAAGGATAGCCGGGTTGCCCGATGAAGAAGAAGACTTGGTCATGGAGGCACAGGAGTACGATAGACAGGAGAGGGGGTTTGAGCAAGACTTCCAACAGGGAAGCTTCGATCGAGCGGCCACGGGACAGCGATATTCCAGAGAGCTCTCGCCAAGGCGAGGAACGTGGGGGCCAAAGATGATCACGACAGGTTCTGTGCATTTGAGGAAAGCTTATGCAAAGATAGAGTGATTTCCGTGCTTACCAAGAAGTCCAAGATCAAAGGTACCATATGCGAGCTTGTGGAACCAAGCACACGAGCAAATGGGAGTCGGAGATATTGCGGTAGTACTACGAATCGAGAATTGGCATATCTCCCGGGGCCACTACCCGCCACACCCCCACGTTTATTGCTTTCCTAGTAGTTAGGGAGTGAGTTGACCGCTATTGTGTGTTTGTTGTGTTTTGATTGAGATCTTGATCTTGGGAGCATTTGCGGATTAGTTCGTGTTATTTTGAATTGGATGTTGAGTGTGAGTTGATCGGGTTGAGAATAATTAATATGGAGCATGTGCTTATTGGGATCATGGTTAAAATGCTTTGAATTATGCACTTACAAGCCTGTGAGCTTTTGAGCCTTTTACCGCTTTCATCATATGCGATCTTGTTTGCGATTGAGTGTGTCATTCATGTTGATTTGAATTCTAGAACTTGCTCGCATCTCCGTCAAGGTCACATGTTGTATGCATTCATGAAAATGATTTTAGGCCATTTTTGTTAAGCCTTTTTGCCTACCTTATGATATTTGATTTTCCTAGTTAGCCAATTTGAGCCTATCGCCTGATTTTTTGATAGCCACATTTCAAGCCTTAGAACTTAAATTGATATATCTCGTTATCCTAAACTTGAGCGTATAGCATTGAGTAAAGGATAGAATAAATGATTGAAGGAAGGGATATCAAGAAATTAGAAAACAATTTGTATGATTGGTGATGGGGAATAAAAGAAGAAAAGGAGAAAAATGGAGGATACTCACAAAAGAGTCGAAAAACAAGAAAGAAATTTCGAAAAAAAAAAAAAAAAAACAACGATCGAAAAAGTGAGTCGACATGTACTAGAAATAGGCCGAAATTGTGATGTAGGGTGAAGGAGAATGATTTGTATGAAAAAGAAGGGAGAAATAGAGAGGTGATAAGATATAAGGCGATTGGGAGTACATAGTTGGTTGGTATTAAAAATAATCATGTTAGAGAAAAACGATGTGCTTACCAATCTATACGCTGAGTTGAGTCACTTTATCCATATTTCCTACCTTAACCAAAGAGCCTTCATTACAACCATAAACAAAGTCCTTTCGATTTGTGAATTGCATACAAACGAGTGGCGGAGATGTGAGACGATTTGCAAGCATATGGTAATTCGTCAACATTGATATGATTTGAGCGAATACACGTCCCTTATTATTCTAGTGAGTAGAGTATACACTTTATCCATGAGAGGCATGATTTGAAGTGTTTTACCATGATTTTAATAGACTTGTGCTCCGTGTTAGCTATTTGAAACTTGGTTGGTTTATGCTTGATGTCTATGGATAAATGACATGAATTGTGATGCGGTGTTCTTGAGTTGCTCTTCTTTACCCCAATTGTGTTGTCTTGTTTATAAAGTGTTGACCGGGACTGTCCAATGCTTTAAGTTTGGGGTTTGATTGACTGGTATTTTGCATGTATTTTGGGCTTAATATTGGCTAGAATGTGGGAATATGCATACATTATACAAGTAAATTGGGTAGTATTCTTGTTTTGTGGAATCGATTACGCTTTGCTCGTTTTGTAGGAATTTATCTATATTTGTGGCATAGTGGCAACAATTCAAGCATTGCAACCGCCACTACTTGACACAAGTGACGAAGTTTGGAGTCGAGTCGAGAAGAAGTTGACGAACCGGCAAGAAACGGAAAAAGAAGAGTCTATGGGCATATTGTTCCGGTGAGCACGGGCAAAGCGTGCTCCTCTAAGACAGCCCGTGCTCGACCCAAGCAGATTACCCAAGGTGTGGCCTAGGGCACGGGCAGCCCGTGCCTATATTGGCACGCCCGTGCCCTCCTCGAAGAAAGATTACAAATGGTTCGGCACCCAAAGACGGGTCAAGGCGTGCAAAGGGCACGGCCGTGCCCGTCTTCTCATGAAAAACAGAGTTTGTCAAATTTCAACTAGGTTTCGATCCAAACGAAGTACAAAATAGACCCGGGGCGGCCACAAATAAGGACACGCTGATTTTTACCCTAAAACGAGAGAAAAGAGGAGTTTCCACCGGATACTTCGAGAGATTGATCAAGACCGCAACCACACCTTCGAGGATTGAAGAAAGATCGAGAAATTGTCGTCATCCCCGAGTCACTCATTCCATCGTATCGTATTTCAATTAGTTAGATTTTGATTATGAATAATTTGTCTATGAATTGTTTATCTTCGATGTCCTGGCTAAACATCTTGTGATTCCCGGTTTGGGAGTAGATTAATAAACACTTTTACGTGATGATTAAGGATAATTGAAGTTAATGCTTTCTTTCTCTATTCAAGTACTTTGCTTAAATTATTGTTTTATCAAAAGGCCTTTGATCTAAACTTGTTTGATGTATTGATTCATAATTCTAACCGATGAGTTTCAATACTAGATCTTGAGTACTTGACACAAATAGATTGCATGATTGAGAAGTCTGTGAATATTTGTGAGATCTTTTAATCTTTTGAACTTTTGGGAGTTGGATATCTCATGTTGAGTAGAGATGCTAGCATAGATATTCCAATCAACGCTTTTACATACATGTCGAGAGAGGGGTAAATTACTTTGGTGATTGGTCTATAGAGAAGAATATGTTTAACCTTGGTTTGCTTAACCGAGCATAAAAGTGGGATATTAATTGAAACCATAACCCAGAATCCATCTATTCATACTTGATCTTTTAATCACTCTTTACTTTGTTATTTTAGGATTAATTTACGCTTTAGTAGTAATAAAACAAAACCTTTGAATTTCGATAGTTTAGATAAAAATAGGACTATTATAATCCAATACTTAGTACATTAATTTATTAATCCCTGTGGATTCGACCTTGCAAATCCTATTCTATAAATCGATCCGTACACTTGCGGTGAAGCTATAAAAATAAAGAACACCACTGTGGTCCAAGCATTGGATGAAGAAAACGCACGATATCTTGCAGATCTTCAAGGACAAGGAGAAGGAGAGACAGCAGAGGAAGGCGAGGCACGTGAGAAGGCCAACATCCGCCCTATAACCGCACCACAAAACACACACATCATCTCCTCGACGTCTTATCGTATAGTGATGAGGATCTGACCTCGCTGCTACGCCATAAGAGTTGCAAATGCAGCAAGTAATGCACGAATCCGAGAATTCTTCATGAGAAAAGAATGATGGAGGGACCAGAGAGTCCTCCAAAACACAAATGAGTTGGACCCAATGGGAGTGGTGCGAAAGATATTGCCCAAATGTTCCGCCACCACTTCTCCTCACTCGGAAGAAGGAATTAAGGAACTGGCGATGAAACGGGTTTGTGGGGACCCCGACGAGCCAACCCCTAATGAAGGTGTCTTACCACCTCCGCCCCAACAACAACACTCAAAGAGAAATAGCCGGGAGTTTGGAGACGAGTGACCCCATTCCAAGTCACTCACCGTGCGCCACCGAGGGGAAACTCCTCCACCGCAAAGAAGGTCGAGGATGTCGCAGATGACTCCACAATGAATCTAGGAGGCGAAGTGGAGAAAGTACAAACACAAAATACACAACAAGTTGCCATCAACGAAGCTCGCATACTTGAGGTCGTCTCACCGAGGTGCCAACCGCTCAAGGCTAATGACGCTCAAGTGATGCAAAATGAGGCACATGAAGGAACAACCCCGGGAGTTAACACTGGGCGATGAAAGTGCAATCCATGGGGTTGAGACTCCAATGGATGCCACCACGGAAGACCCTAAGACAATCGACACAAGTCGAAAGGAGGTCCAGCCTCGCCGCAGCTTGAGACTGCAGGAGGTAATGAAGGCCAACGGGAGGTTGAGACTTCCCGGGTAAAGAAGTCAAGTAGATAACATCCCTCCCGCTATCATTGATCCATCCGAAAAGGAGATTAGCGCACTTCACGACTCCCGTGATAATCCGATGTAACCTTTCTCGGATCGGAAGAAGACGATGAATCGAGTCATCCCCCGTGATCGATCCAAAAGACTCACTAAGGATGTTCCAACCACGAGCAAGTCGACCTCAAGACTAGTCATCAAACTTTCAATTTTGATGATGAGCCACCCATGGAAATCTCATCATCGTCCGATGACGCTCCCGATAAGGCCGAGGACCACCAACTCAATTGGAAAACCACCGAGACCGACGACGGCTGTTGAGACAAACAGAGGCTCGCAAAGTCGGGTCAACTTCACAACAGACCCCCACCAAACAGAGTCCATCGCAGCTCCCCAAGCCGCATTGCCTCGACTCACAGGAACTTCACGCGCACCACTCATCATTGAACACATCCCATTTGCCCGTGATGATTCCTTTGTAGAATCATTTCCTTCTCTCTAGAGGTACCCGACCTCCCCAAGAGTCGAAAATGATCTCGCGCTTCCTACGAGACCATATCTTGTCATTCCATCGATACCATCGTTCAAATTGACTATGATTTTGACGCTTTGGCCATCACCGCAATGAGGGAACAATCAAGTTCGGGAGGTGTTCAAGGCATTATTTGCGAAATTGAACGGATGGAGAGGCACCAGTGCCTCGATGGACATGAGATCGATAACAGATGCCAACCTACTGGCGACTTGAGAGGCATAATAGTCGAATCCGGAGTGGTGGCAACAAAGAAGAAACAATGCGCGTGGAACAAGCTAGATATTTCAGAACATTGTTCAACAAGTCATGTCCGGAGAGCCGAGAACGCCGATGCAAAGACGAAATTGAGAGAACACATTGAGCACATGCATGAATCTCACACTCGAGATAAAGTCACGCTGCGTGAGCAAAATAAGAATGAGCTCCTGCGTATGGAAGAAAACATGGATAGAAAATTCAGCCTTCTTATGGCTAAGATGAAGTTGCTTAAAGTCAATCCAACGCTACTGTTCGAGTTTAGTGCAAAGATACACCACAGCAGCACTCGAAGCGAACTCGGCTATCGCCAGACTCGACTTTCTGCTTGCTAGTATGTTTCCAGGGGTTCCTCTCTCCTTTGATGATGCCAAAAAGGGGAAGAAGAATACCTTAAAGCGCTAAAGAGATCTAAAGTCGAGAAGGAGGGAGCAACTGTGAAGGGAAAGACAACGAGGAAGTTTCAAGGAAAATAAAGGAAAGTCTGTGAGGGGGAAGAATCGAGAGATGTGACCTTAATGATTGCACAAACCCCAACAAGGTCTTGTCACAAACTGATATTATCAACAACAAACTCCCAAGTGACTCGCCACTCCAACACTCTGATCCATGGTCGAAAAGAGAAAGACAAGATTGAAGCGGGGATGGAGGAAGTGGAAGGAAGGTTGAATGCCCGAGTTATGGACATCTTGAAACAACATGGAGGCATTCCAAAGAGATGAGACACTTATGCCATCTCGGATGTCGGGACCGAGCCAAGATCAGTTGATGAATTTAAACGCTCGTATCCGAAGGATACTTCGCAAACATGTCTATGGCTCAAGCCGGGACTTGTCTTGGGAAAAGGGTCTCACGTTATGTGAAGAAGGCGACAGCGGACTACTACCGCGGTCGCTCTGCTGGTCACTCCACCGGTCACTCACCGAAAGAAGAAGACCCCAATACAATACACGCCTGCAGGTAGAGGAAGAAGCGATGGGTGGAGGAAGAGGTTTCGACCTAGGCCTCCGCCAAAACATTGAGTACATAGATCCGGCAAGAAAGGAGTGATCTACCGGGGGCCGGTCTTGACCAAGTAGCCAATCCGCAAATGGCTAAAAATAATCCGAGTATGTGAAAAGAATCGAAGAAAAATAAACGACAAACTCAGCTATGGGAGGAGAGACAAGAGAGATTAAGAAGAGATGAAGTCGCCCCCGAAGGCATATGAAAAGAAGAAGAAGGCGCACAAGATGAGAAAAAGAGAAGAAGACACTGAAGATGACAGAATCAAGAAGATGAAAGAAGGAGACGATGAAGGAGATGAAGTGTTGCTGTCCACCCCTTCATGTATTTTACTATGTAAATACATACTATGTAAGTCTTCTGTAATAAATCTGTAAATTCTCTATTTTTTTGCGTAGACATAAATGTTTGCTTTGATACACCTTGTAAACAGTTGTGTAAAAGAACAAGAATGTTATGATCAATAAAAGGATTGATTCTACGCATACATTCTCTGTGAATGCACTATCTGTATGTATCTTTGCTATTTACATTTTGAATGTCTTAAGTTTTGGCATCATCAAAAAGGGGAAATTGTTGGGAAATTTATTGTTTAGATTTTGATGAATGCCATGTAAAACTTAGAATAGGAAGTTGGCACCCCATTTTTTGTTGTAAACTGCATTGTAATAAATAGGGCTGGTCAAGCTGAGTTAAGTCAGCTATGCCCAAACATGCAAGAAGACAACTGGAGACTAGTAGGAAGACTCGGCTGCGAGACACCGAGTTTGGCAAAAGAAGAGAAAACGGGACTCGATCAAGGTGCAGGTGAGATGCAACAGTAAAGCATCACCAAGTCAACTCAAGATAGTCAAGTCTCTAGTTGAAGTGACAGAAGAGTCATTTAATGATTGGAAGTCGACTCTAAGTCACCTGGGAAAGCAAGGAAATGCAACAAGTCGAGATAACTAAAAGAGATCCGTTGCCAGAATTCAAGAGAATTACTTAAACAAGTAATATCTCCATACTACCTTTCTCGAAGTGCTCACCCCGGAAGCGTGTAAAAGGAATAAACCAATGGGAAGCACTGCACCATGTCGAACTCAAAAAAAGTCAAGAACAATTCATACGAGGAAGTGGCAATTCCAAGGATCGCAACAAGACAAGCCAACGACCACAAGTGACTTTCAAAAATAAGCCTATCTCTTCAACGGGCGATTTTTGAAAGATCACTATAAAAGGCCGAGGAATGACTACGAGAGAAGGTTACTCGAACCACGAATATTCAAGTATACATTTGAACTATAACCTAAGATATTCTCAAATCATTCAAGATTAATCCTCAAGCTTACATTGCGAAGAAAATCAATCCAACACTCACCGTGAAGGAAAGATAACTTCAATCGCTTGAAGAGGAAATTGTTAAAGAATCAAGGGGTCTACATTCCACGAAGGATTGTAGGAAGGTTCAAGGTCGAACCGGTCTCGAGTTCTTGGAGGGCTTCGTGATCAAATCCTAAGAGCTTGAGCAAGTGAGTCAGTAGTAGCAAGGCAAATGCCTCGCTGTGAAGAAGCCGAGTGGACGAGAAGCCACCGGTGAGTGACCAAGGCATCTCCGGATCGAGTCCCAAAGGATCAAGTCGTTGTGTGATCAAGACTTGTATCCGGACTGTTACCACTCGTATCTTGATCAATACTTAGTGGATTCCTCCAGAGTTGGAGAAGAGAGGAGTAGAAGAATTACCCCATCTTCGAACCTCTTTAAAAACTTATCGTGTCATTTACATTTCAAAGACTTTAATTCCTCGCATCTTATTTGTTTAATTCTCACGACATATTTGCTATCCAACTGATAATCTCTAAGTACTAAAACCAAGTATTAAATCATAACTAAACCAAACTTAAGGGTGTTAAGTCTTCCAATAAAAACAAACCACGTTGAGCTAATTCATCTTAACAATCGAAGTTATTCTATCAACAAATTAATCGAGTCTGCTGAGTGACTAACTCTATCGATTAACTAAATTGGTCAGTCACCAAGGACACAAAATGTGTAGTGTCAACTCAATTTTAAAAAGGACCAAAAGTGAAAAGTTGGTAAGGTTTATTCAACCCCCTCCCCCTTCTAAACCTTACACTCACACCCCTTGGGACCTACACTATGCCTCGATCCGAGTCCGAGCCTAGTTCACTAGAGAGTTCCAAACTCTAGAGGCGTAGGCTACTTCGAGAGATATGACTTTACCGCAAGCCCGAGACATGTACTCGGGAGAAATGTCTCGATGTATGGAACTTAGCGATGTGCAATGTAGTTCCAACAATACTCAACCGGGAAAAGCAAAAGCTCCAAGATCTGACACTCCCAGGAGGAGTCTAGCCGGGAAGAGGAAGGGAAGATCATGTGGTAGTGGGAGAGGTAGAAGCTCTCGACCAAAACCAAAACCACAGGACATCAAATACATTAATCCACGTAAGAAAGGGATCACTCAATGGGCGGATATGATCATCTTGCAAATTTGGAAGTCCAACGCCGTAATGAAGAAGCTAAAAGGAGGCAAGAAGCCGAAAATGAAAGGGTAAATCGCGAATGGAAGGAAAGGCAAGATAGGGATGACCCTACCGCAAAGAAAGAGAAGAAGAGCTGATGAGGACAGAAGGAGAGTCAAGATGAAGAGAGAAAATGAATTAGCCAAGGCGTTGAAGATTGCTACAACCCCTTTATGTATTTTACTTGGTAAATGCACATTGTAAGTACTTTGTAAGTTAGCTATTAGCTCGATACCTTCTTTGTAAGTTTTCTCCGATACATGTTGCATTTCAATGTATGTATAGAGTATATTATTGTAAACAACTTTGTAAAGGACAAGAATGCCATGATCAATAAAATTGACATATTCAAAGCATACATTCTTTGTTACCGCACCGCTTTGCTGCTTGTCTTTATTTATTTTATTTAAGTTTTGGCATCATCAAAAAGGGGGAAATTATTAGAAATATATTGTTTAGATTTTGATGATACCATGTAAAGATAGACTAGGAAGTTGACACCCTATTTTCCTTGTATTTCTATGTTGTAATAGATCGGATCGAAAGAGCCGAGTGAAGTTAGCTATGTCGAAAAATGCAAGAAGTCAACTCGCACTCTATTGTGTGTCACCGAGTATGGCCAAGATGGAAGACAAAGACTCGATCAAGGAGAGCCGGCGAGGAACAATGTGTGTGAAGAATGAGGAAGTGTCATGGTCAAGAGTCAAAAAAGAAGCCAAGTCTAATAGTTGAAGTGACAATTGAGTTATTCCCATGATTGAGCAGACTCAAGTCAAGGAAAAGGCAAGCGGCATCAAGTTAAGACAATCGACATTGATCCGTTGGAAGGAAGTCAAGGATATTACTCGATATAGTAATAAGTCCAAGTCAGGTCTTAAAGTGTTTGGCCCGTAAATATGCAAAAGGAATAAAGCAATGGGAAACACCGAGCATGTGTGAGACCGTAAAGTCGCGAGAATCATTTAATATGAGGAAGGGTCAACATCACATCTCTCGCATGCCAAGAAAAGACAAGCCAACGAACAAGAAGTGTCATTTGAAAATAGCCTACCTCCTTAACGGGCAAATTTTCAAATGAGCACTATAAAAGGCCGAGGAAACATTTGAGAAAAGGTTACGAATGACACCGATCTAACAAGAATTTACAAGCCAAAGATAACCTCGCAATACTCTCAAAGCTTATCAAGACATTCCTCAAGCCTAAAACTCGAAGGAACTCAATCCAACACACGTTGTTAAGGAAAGAATACTTCAACCATTGAAGAGGAAAAGTTTAAAGAATGAAAAGGGATCTACTCTCCAAGTTGAAGGAGATGTAGTGAGGTTCAAGGTCAAACCAGTTTCAAGTTTGTTGGAAGGTCGTGTGATCAATTCCAAAGGTTTGAAGGAGTCTGAAGTAGCAAGACATCCGTCTTGTGAAGAAGCCGAGTCACAGAAAAAGGCATTTGTGATCAAAGTTATCTCTAGACGAGAACTACTTTGTAATTTGATCTCATTACTTAGTGGATTCCTCTAGAGTTGGAGAAGAGTGGATTAGAGGATTACCCCATCCTCGAACCACTATAATATTTTCTTGTGTCATTTACTTTCGATTTACTTTCTTGCCTACATTTTGATATGTCTTTGATAAGTTTTATTGCTATCCAACCGATAATAACACGTGCTAAAACAAGTGTTAAAAAATGAGCTTAAAATTAACAAAGGGTGTTAAGTCTTCCGCTATTAAAAACCAAATCATCTATAAGTTAAGTGTTAGCTGACGCAGCTAAGTTATACTATCAACAGCTCAATCGAGTCTATTGAGTGGGTAACTTTGCTGAAGAAAGCCAACCTAGCTGTCCCCCAAGGACTTAGCTGATTTGAGTCAACTCTATTGAATATTTTAAAAGGACTAAAAAGTGAAAATTTGATAAATTCAACCCCTCCCTTCTAAACCTTACACCACACCCCCGGGACCTACACCATTTGCACTGTGCGCAGAGAGGAAGAAGATGATGATGACCTTATGATATTGACTCTTGCATATCCGTAAATTCAAGAAAGGTCATGGATATGGAGATCATGGAAGCTCATTGAAGCTAGATCCCAATTTCAACACCCCGAATTCATTGAGAAGGAAGAATACCTCCTATCATTTTTGGGAGTTGGCGTCCGATATGTAGTGGATGATGACAGTTGTGCATATATGTTGATCGCTATCAAGGAGGATGCAAATATCAAGGAGGCCGAGAAGGCAAAGGCCTTGTTGAATCGCAAAAGCCCCATTCTTGCCCCTTCACCAAGCCCCGAATCTACCTTAGAGCCATCTACCACCATTGATGATGATGTGGAAGAATTAGACCTCGGCCGATGAGGTTGAAAGAGCTGAGCTAAAGCAAGCACTAAAAGAATAAAAAGAGATGCACGAGCAAAGATATGCAAGAGGGTCCAGAGTGTCCTATCAAATCCCTCCTAGCCCCGATATCACGGAGGTCGTGCGAACCACCGATGCCACCACATCTCATGTGCACTCGTGGAAGATGGTTCCAGGAAGGTTGGTGATGAAGCTAAGGAAGGTGATGAAGGTGGCACCTTAGCCAAGCCACTCCTGGAGAAGGTCTTAGGTAGAAGTTGGCACCTACCCCAATGGCCGAACACTCATTTGGAGTGATAATTGGTGACCCCATTGCTCGAGACTCACCTGGTGCGCCCGAGGGGGAAACTTAAACCACCACAGCTAGGTCGGAGGAGGCTATAGGAGACCAACCACAAAAGGAGTTAGGAGGCGATGGTAAGTATATTACGCTTCATTCAGACCAAGTTGACGAAGCTTAGATGGTTTTGTCTCACCAAACTTCACCGCCATGCAGCCGATGAAGCTGTTGATGCTTGCTAAGGCAAAGGATGGAAGTGAGGCCATGGGAGTTGAGACTCTTGGCCCCGAAAGTCCAATCCACGGAGTTGAGACTCCAAAGGATGCCAATGAAGACCCTAAAGCAGCCCATCTATGAAGGATAATTGGTGATGACCTGCCGCAGCTTGAGACCGCAAAAGGGAATGTACAAGGCCCATCAACGGTTGAGACTACCGAGGGTAATGAAGGCCCCGGAGGAGGTTGAGGCTTCCTAGTAAGAAAGTGGTTGAAAATATGCATCCCCTTCATGAAGAGATCACTGAGAGAGAGATTAGTGCCCTTCACGACTCTCAAGAGAATGTCGATGTGGAGTTCTTGGGAACCTATGATGAAGCCGAGTCCAAACCCCATTGAAAAATCAAATGAGGACAAAGCTGCAGAGGAGGCACAGCAAAAAAGGAGGCCCACCCCAATGGTGCCATCACTCTCAATGAAGTTGATAAGTTAGCCGAGACCGTACTACCAAACAGAAGAAACACTGATACTAAGGAAGTCGTAAGACAACCGAGGATCACCACCAAGAAGCTAACATAGCCGCTCAAATCGCCGATGACGCCAAACAAATTTGAGGCATATATAGCTGAGAAATTTTAAAAGAGAAGGGAAAATCTCCACAAAGTCGAGGACGTGGAGATTCCCATTTTCCCTAAGGTATTATTTGGTCGAATACTTTCCGTTCAAAGCCCATGTACCCTTCAAAGCGAGTCACCGTGGAACGTGCTAGATATACCGACCAAGTTTCTCTAGAAGAAATTGGAACTCCAAATGAGACCACCATGGTGCCGATTGAATCGACTTCAATGTTGTATGGCTAGAGGAACAAACATGGCCGATGCAAAATTGACTTCCGTGTTAAGCCTTCAAAGCCATTTGAGCCGAAATAGAGAATATGGAGAATGTTTTTGCAAAGATTAGACCAATGACATTAAGGCGTGAGTAGGTCACCTACTTCAAATCTTTATTCGCAAAAATGGTGATCTAGAGCTCGGACAACGGTAAGTTCCAAAGAACGGCAAAGGGACCACATGTTTAGGATGGATCAATCGCATATGATTGGCATGGAGTTGCTCAAGGTTCAAAGACAAATTTGAAATTCAAAGAGGTGAGGCCAATGTTGAACAACAGATAAAGGTGCTCCAAACCGAGATGAAATCGATGGCAAAATGAGACCATGGCTTTGAGATCGAATTCGAACCACATACTCCAAGACTCACAATAAGCATGACATGACAAATAATAAGATTGATCTACTCCTCGGAATATTCCCGAACCTGGCTCTACCCCATGGTGATGATGCTAAAAAGGAAAAGAGGAAAGTAGAGAAGAACAACGGAGTAATAAGGAAGAATTGAAAGGGGAAGCAAGCAAGGGGAAGGTAGCTCAATGAAGAAGCCACCCTTGAAAATCATGCTTGCTAAGACCACGCCGCAAAGTGATTTTACACCCTCAATTCTCAACAAACAACCGAAAGAGTTGTCAAAAGAGAAGAGAAAGCTGACTTGGTAGTTAAACATTCCAAAAAAGCCATTGAAACCGAGTTCAAGGTAGCTAAGAAGCACTCCGAGCGTATAAAAGACATAAATGCAAGCCATAACGGCCCACCAACAAGCAAATGGGAAGGCAGTTCAATGAAGAAGGCACCCTTGAAAATCATCTTTGCTAAGACCCCACTACAAAGAGATGTTACAACCTCAATTCTCAAAAACTACCGAAAGAGTCACAAGAGAAGGAAAGTCGATTTGGCAAATAAACAAAAAAAAATCCATTGAAGCCGAGTTCGACAAGGTAGCCGAGAATCACCCCGAGAGGATAAAAGACATAAAAGCAAGGTATGATGGCCCACCACCGGTTTGTTGAAAGATTCCCTAGCTATTTCACCCCCCGAGAAATCGCGATGCCCGACGCAGATCCGGACCTAGATCTCTGTAGGAATTTCAAACTCTAGCAAATGAAGGATACTTTAAGAAAATGACTCTACCACAGCGTGGGGTTTGTACTGGGAGAAATAATTCGACTTATGCAAATCACCGAGATGCAATAGAGTTCGAGTAGTTAGTCGACAGGAAGACTCTGACAATACACTCCTAGAGAGGAGAGCCGAGTCATATCAAGGAATGGGAAGGTTTGGAAGTGGTGGAAGAGGCAGAGGTACTTCACCAACGCTAAGACCCAAAGATGTAAGGCACGTAGATCCATAGAATAAGGAGTCAACTATCAAGCCGGCACGATACACTTGCAAACATTGAAGTAGAGAGGAAAATGAGGAGGCTCGAAGGAGGCAGAAAACTAAAAATGAAAGAGTTAATCGAGAGTGGGAAGAAAGGCAGCAAGGGAAGACCCCGCTTCTTAAAGACCTTTTGATAAGAGAAATAGGGAAGAAGAAGAAAGGAAGAGGAATAGAGTCAAGAAGATGAGAGAAGAAGAAGGAAGAAATGAGGCATTAAAGACGGCCAAACCCATTCAAATGTATTTTTCTTAGTCAGAATACAAATTTGAAAGTTTTTCTTTATAGCTCGATGCATGTATACCGCTGTAATAATAAGCTCCGATACGCTTGTATAGATAGTATAGCTCTGATACAAACATGGTACGGTATACTTTGAAAGCGTTGTAAAGTGCGTTGTAAAGTACAAGAATGATATGTTCAATAAAATTGACCTATTTCACACATACATTCTTTGTTACTACACTATTTACTTTGTTGTATTTATTTATATTTTGGCATCAACAAAATGGGGGAAATTGTTAGAAAATTTATGAGCCGAGAATAGGAAGTTGGCACCTCATTTTCTTTTGTAATTCAACTTGTAAATAGAATCGTATGAGCTGAGTAGAAGTCAGCTAAGTTGAATATTACAAGAGTCTACTCAAGATTGAAGAGGAGACACAACTGTGTGTCACTATGTGAAGCCAAGTGAAGGTTCCGTCAAGTGACAAAAAGTTATCTCAACACCGATTGGAATCGAATGTCAAAGGGTTTTGCAGAAGAGACAAGACTTGAAGAAAGCCGATAGAGATCCGTTGTCAACACAAGTCAAGGTTTCGCTGAAATAGGCATGTGTCAGCCGCCAACAATAAAGTTGTTTTGCTTTGAAAGAGTGCAAAAGCAAGGAACCAATGGGATGTACCGAAACCTGCATAAACCAAGGAAAGGTCACAGAGCATTAAACTAATGGTACGATCCTTATTAATGCCGCAAGGACAAGACATGCCAACAACCTACGAGTGGGATTTGAAATATATGTATATCTCTTCAACATATATATTATCGAATCTTCACTATAAAAGGTTGACGAAGTAAGTGAGAGAAGTTTACGAATTTCATAAGAATATCAAACATTCAAGCAAGCAAAACCAAAAAATACTCTCAAGCTTTCAAAGATAATCCTCAAGCCTAAAATCTAAGGAAATTAATCCTACACACTCAGTGAAGGAAAGATTACTTCATCAAGTTGAAGAGGAAATTTGTTTGAAGAACAAAATATGTCTACTCTCCAAGGTTAAAGGAGAAGTAGTAAGGTTCTAGTTCGAACTGTAAGCTTTGGGCTCGTTGGAAGGTTGTATGATCAATTCCAAGAGTTTGAGGGAGTCAAGTAGCAAAACAACTATTTTGTGAAAAAGTTGAGTCTCAGAGAGCCCAACCGTGTGATCAAGGATGACTCGGGATCGTGATTGATTTGTAACCAAGATCTATTACTTAGTGGATTCCTCTAGAGTTGGAGAAGAGTGGATTAGATGAATTAACCCATCCTCGAACCACTATAAAATTGCTTGTGTCTTATCTAGTTATAGCACTTTAATTTCTTGCATATCATTTATATCTCATTTGTTGAGTTTATCTCATTTAACTCAACTCGATAATAACATTTGCTATAAACAAGTGTTGAAAAACAAGTTTAAAACAATAAGGGTGAAAAGTCTTCGCTGAACAAAAAAATCAATTGTAAGTTGAAGTGTTAGCCGATACCAAAAGTTATATTATCAACAACCTTGTCGAGTCTCGCTGAGTGGGTAACTTTGTCAAGTAAGCTAACCTAGTTTTCCTCAAGAACTTAACTGATTTGTGTTAACTTTGAAAGATATTTAAAAGGGCTAAATCAAAAATTTGGTAAGGTTATTCAACCCTCCTTCTAAACCTTACTACTCACCCTTGAGACCTACAAGAACACATGTTATAAGTGATGTATGGATTCATATGCTAAAAGCTATTTTTTCCAAGTTTGTGATGAGTACATGAACATACATGAACACAGTTTCTATTCCTATGATCGACTTAGTATTGCAATTTGTTATATTGTTGGTACATTGGTATTTTGGCTTGAAATGTTGTTGTATTATTTGTACATTATTTTGGTTTGAATTGTTGTCGTATTTTTGGTACATTGATATTTTGGTTTGAGTTGTAGTCTTGTTGTTGGTAGTATTTCAGTTAAATTGTTTAGAATTGCAATTGCTAGTAATATAATGAATTGTTTAGGGCCCTGTAAAAATATAACAAATAAAAAAAAAATTAAAAATTTACATCGGTTGACAAGGGAAACTAATGTAATATTTATTAATTATTTTGCATCGGTTGTCCAAAGAAACCGATGTAGAAATTATACTATGTACATCATTGTTTTGAACAACCGATGTAGAATGTTGGTGTTCTCGACGGTTGTTCACGCAACATCGGTTCGCATCGGTTGTTCACGCGAACATCGGTTCTCGCATCGGTTGTTCACGTAACACCGGTTCACGTAACACGGTTTCACAAATATCCCAAGAAAGCAATTGCTAAAACACACACACAGCACACCGACAAAAGAGACAAATCGTACGAACCTAAAACCCCTAAGCAATTTGCAAATGTGCACTATGATTATGGCACCGATAGATGGCAACCTCTTAAAGTCACGCCCTTTGGCTATAGGTTGGTTGGATCATCTTATAAAGACTAACCCCTTAGACCAAGGCAAGTATGGGTACCTAAAAACTAATTTCCTTGATTGCGAGTTCAAGGAACACTGAGTGCCAAGGAACCCGGCAGTGGTGCTCCGGACATATGATAGGAACAAGAAAACCTGTCAAGATTCAAGGAGGTTAGAGGTGCAAAAGTCATATTTGTAGGAAATGAAGCTCCAGGGGAAATCAAAGGCACATGATCTATCAAGAAGAATGGATTGGAAATCACAGATGTTGCTTATGTTGAAGGCCTCAACTTCAACTTGTTAAGCATTAGTCGACTGTGACAAGGGCTATAATGTTGGATTCAATATGGGAGTGTGCCGATCAAAGATGTCAATCAAATGAAATGGTGTCATAAAGGATCAAGACAGAAGAATATGTATGTGGTAGATTGGTCTCTCGCTATAGCAAGCACTTGTCATTAGCAAAGAGCACAACCGAATCAAGTTGGGTCGTGGCACAAGAAGTCGAAATCATCCGAATTTCAAGACAATCAACAAGCTTGCAAGAAGTCATCTTGTGGAAGGATTGCCGCACTCGATATAAGAACGAAAGTGTATGTGATGCATGCCGATGGGAAAGCAAATAAAATCTTCATTTAAGGACAAACCAAGTCCTTCTTCAACAATGATATTACATCTGTTGCATATGGATCCATTTGGTCCAGTTGAACCAAACCAAAGATAAGTGGATACAAATATACCTTAGTGGTAGTAGATGATTATTCAAGATATACATGGACAATTTTCATGTGCAAAAAGAAGGAAACTTTGCGAAGTTACCTCTCACCGATGAAAAGAGTTCAAAATGAAAAGAGCCAAACCATTATAAAGATAAGGTCCGATAGAGGAAATGAGTTTGTCAATGGGATAATTACTCAAGATTGTGTTGAAAATGGTATTTCTCATGAGTTATCTCACGCAAGAACTCCACAAAGAGAATGGAGTAGCCGAAAGAAGGAAAGAACTCTCAAGGAAGTCGAAGAACCATGTTAGTCAAGCCGGGATTGCCTAAGAGATTTTGGGATGAAGCCATTGACACAAAGATGCTATACTCAAAATAGATGCATGATTAATCGGCAATTAACCAAGACTCCTATGAGATCCGGAGATGGAGAAAGCCAAATGTTTGATACTTTAGGATATTTGGATGTAAATGCTTCATCCACAACAATGGCAAAAGATAATTTGAAGGCTTTTGATGATAAACTGATGAAAGTGTCTTCTTGGGATACTCAAATTTGAAGCTTTGGAAGGATCTCGGTAAGAAACAAAGCAAAATTGGTAGCTAAAGGGTATTGCCAAGAAGAGGGTATAGATTTTGATGAAACCTTTGCTCTCGTTGCAAGATTAGAAGCAATAAGGATGTTTCTTGCCTATGCTACACATAAGAACTTCACTTTGTGTATCAAATGGATGTGAAGAGTACATTTTTAAATAGATCGCTAGAGGAATAAGTCTATGTTGAACAACCTCCAGGCTTTGAGCAGATGTCTATTGGAGATAAGGTGTACAAGCTCAAGAAAGCATTATATGGATGGAAACAGGCACCAAGGGCATGGTATGATACATTGTCTCAATTTCTAACTCGATAATGGATTTACTAAAGGCAATGTGACAGAACACTCTTCGAATTCAAGATGGAGCCGACCTTCTTCCTAAGACTTCAAGTCAAGCAATTGAAGGATGGAACCTTCATAAGTCAAACAAAATACACCGTGAGGTTTAATGAAGAAATTTGGTATGGAATAGAAGTCTTTTGTGAAAATATTAATGAACACATCACCAAGATGGACATGGATGAAGATGTCAAGGCGTGCAGATCAAACCGATATACAAAGACTTATTGGATCATTGCTCTACTTAGCAAAATTAAAGAGCCGACATCACCTTTGTAGTAGGTGTATGTGCAAGATTTCAATCTGCACCTATGGAGAGTCACATGATCAGCTAAGAGAATCCTAAGGTATTTGAAGGGATGCCAGGAAGTTGGTTTATGGTATCCAAAGGAAGGTGGATTCCACTATTGGTTACCCGTGACTCATACTATGTTGGATGTAGAGTTGACAGAAGAGTACTTCGATACATGTCAAATAATTGGAAACAGATTGGTTTCCCTGGTTTAGCAAGAAGCAAAACTCAATAGCCACATCCACAAATGAAGAGAACATAGTCATGGGCAAACAAGTGCCCAAGTCCTATGGATGAGACAAAGAATGAGAGATTATGAGATTGAAGAAAAAATATTCCAATTATGTGTGATAACACTAGTGCTATTGCAATCACTCAAAATCCTGTGTTGCATTCAAGAACAAAGCACATTGATGTTATGTATCATTTTATAAGAGATCATTTTGAAAAGAAAGACATCACTTTGGAATATATCTCAACCGATAAGCTTATTGACATATTCACTAAGCCCCTTTGTGAATCAAGATTTGAAGAGCTTAAGAATGAGCTAGGGTTAATTGAGATGAGTTAGCACTGTAAGACTCAATCAACAGAGATAAAAGATGAGAAAATGAGAAAAGAGCAAGTTTCACACATCACCCAAGTGAAACAAACCATATCGGGAAGTCACCAGATCGAGTTAGCTAACAAATGAAAGTTCTTGAATAAGAGAGAAGCAGAGTTAAGTCACTTTGGATATAAGTCGAATCATTTATGAGCTAAGTGACAAAAACACAGCTTGTTTTAAATGAGCCGAATACATCAACAGAATAATGACGGCATACCAAAAGTCATGACAAAGAAGCATATGATTGATATAAATGCTCGCCACATTAAATGCGAGGAATTAAATGCGGTTTTGACGTTCTAACCGAGCCGTTGATCCCGATCAAAAATTTCAAATCCTAAAATCTGCTTCTTTCATAGCCCTTATATACAATTTTCAAGCTTTCTCTCTCACACTCACAAACCTGCTCATCTTCAAGCAAGGCAAAAGCAAGGCATATTTTTCTCGTAAACCCTAAGTACTCTTAAGCAAGTTCGTCAATTTTTAATCGGTAAAAATCACTGAAAATGGCACCAAAGTTTGACTATGTCAAGCTCTCAAAGCAAATCCACTTAGAGCGTCAATGGATTTCAAAAATGGTGAAGTAGGTTCGATGAAACCCTTGTTAAGAAGATAGCCGAGATGCTAGAAAAGTCGTCTTGTTGGGAAATTTATTTTGTAGATTTTGATGAATGCCATGTAAAACTTAAACTAGAAAGTTGGCACACCATTTTCCTTGTAATTTACATTGTAATAGATAGGGCTAGAAAAGTCGAGTCAAGTCACCTACGCCCGAAATACAAGAAGTCAATCAAGATCAAGTGAAGACTCACTCGCGAACAACCGAGTATGGCCAAGATAGAAGATCAAGAACTCGATCAAGATGTATCACCGATGAACAATCAGTGTGAAGAGTCACAAAGTCAACTCAAGAAGCCAAGTCTCAAGTTGAAGTGATGATGAGTCATCCAATGATTGGAGCAGGACTCCAAGTCACTCGGGAAAAAAAAAGAACAAGAGGAGTTAATCAAATGAATCCTTTGCACGTAAGTCAAGAACATTACTTAATCAAGTAATACTTCCTTCTTTGCGCAGTGTCTTAAAGTGCTTATCCTAAGCGTGCAAAAGGAATAAACCAATGGGAAGTATCGCACCTCGTGTAAGAACCTGAAAAGTCGCAAATTCATTTAATACGAGGAAGGGTCTACATCTCAAGTTTGAGGACCAAGAAAAGGCAAGCCAGCGAACACAAGTGATTTTTAAAAATCAACCTATCTCTTCAACTAGCAGATTTTTGAAAGTTCACTATAAAAGGCCGAGGAAATTCATTGAGAAAAGGTTACGTGAACCACTGACAAGCAAGCAATATTCAAGTCAGAAACCTCAAAAATATTCTCAAAGATATTCAAGCAAATCCTCAAGCCTCGAAACTCGAAGCAAATCGATCCAACACAAGTCGCGAAGGAAAGATAACTTCAAACCGTTGAAGAGGAAACTTTTGAAGAATTAAAATGGGTCTACTTTCCAATGAGGATTGTAGGAAGGTTCAAGGTCAAACCAAGATCAAGTTATTGGAGGGCTTCGTGATCAAATCCAAGAGCATGAGAAAGTGAGTGAAGTAGCAAGACAACCGCCTGCGAAGAAGCCGAGCCTGACGAGAAGCCAACCGTGTGACCAAGGATGTCTCTAGATTGTTCACCACTCAGAACCGATCATTACATAGTGGATTCCTCCAAAGAGTTGGAGAAGAGAAGATTAGAAGAATTACCCCATCTTCGAACCTCTATAAAACTTAATCGTGTCATTTATTTTTCAACACATTTAAATTTCTCGCATACTTACATTATATCTCACGATAAACTTATTTGCTATCCAACTGATTAATAACTAAGTGCCAAAAATAAAGTGTTAAACAATTTAAAACAAATCAAAGGGTGTTAAGTCTCCCACTGATAAAACCAATACAACCAAGTTAAAGTTCAGTTAAACAAATGAGTTATTCTATCAACATCTCTATCGAGTCCGCTGAGTGGCTAACTCTATTTGAATAACCAACTTAGCTGTCCCTCAAGGACACTTTGTTTGAGTAAACTCGTAATATTTTAGAAGGACTAAAATCGAAAAGTTGGTAAGGTTTATTCAACCCCCCACCCTTCTAAACCCTACTCACACCCCTTGGGACCTACAAGTGGTATCGTGAGCGGTTGGTTCATTGAGCCTTCCGCACCGGTTATCGAACTAGATCTCTATCTTTTCAAAAAGATTTTTAACACTTGCATTTTCAAAATCTTTCATTCTTAGCAAAGTTATTATCATGGAAGCAAATTTGGCACGCATTCATATGTTCACTATTGAAGAATTTGATGACCGGAAGATTCCTATGTGCTCATCTATCGCCTTTACATGATGAAATGTGGCTAGTGATAGAGGATGGGCCACCGCAAATACTTAAGGAACACAATCAAAGAGTAGCAGCTGTAATAGCGTAAGTAGTGAAGAAAGACCACCCATGGTTGAAAAGCCAAGGACTCGAGTGGACTAACGACGACGTAAATAGATACAACTTGGACAATATGGCCAAGGACATACTCTACAAGACTTTGGACAAATCAATGTTCAATAAAGTCAAATCTTGCAAATCAAAAAAGAAATCGGGGATAAACTAACTTTAATTTGTGAAGTATCCGAGCAAATTAAAGAAAATAAATTGTTTGTTGCTTTGTACAAAAATTTGAAAACTTTAAAATACTTGCAGGTGAAACCTTGATCACCGATACAAGATTCACCGAAATCACATATGAGCTATCAAAGACTTGGGAAAGAATATACACAAAAGGAAATGTGTATGGATATTATTAGAAGACTCCCAAATGAATGGGAAATGAAGGTCATGGCCCCGAGACATTCAATGTACCACACAACAATATCCACATGAGCTATTCTCGATCTCAAAGCCTATGAGTTTGAGCCGACAACAAAAGAGCAAGAGGAGACAGCTTGTACCCAAGACACCAGACCGATAGTTAATGATGGAAAGAGAGTCAAGTCAAGGAAGCCATAGACCATGAGGAGATTGCCCTAATGGTCCAAAGATTCAACATATTCTTCAATAAGAACTATAAGAGGAATAAGGGTGAAACCTCCATGAGACATTCAAAGACCCTCAAAGTCAAATGAAGATAGGCCACCCAAGAGATCCGAGCATCAAAGGGTTGAATATCGTAGAGCCGATAACCCAAGGACAAAAGAGCCGACCAAAGAGCCGAGAACCCGTGTTGGAATTGCATAACCAGACATTTTGCGATTGATTGTTCCTATCCACCACCAACAAATATAGAAATAAAGAAGAAAGAAAGGTCTTCGAGAAAGAATACAGAAAAGAAAAAGGCTATGTTTGTGGAGATCACGAGACAGTCAAGTCTAAAGAAGCAAATAGACTCAGAGAGTAGTGAAGCCGACTACTCAAGTGACTCCGAGGAAGAACCATTGATTTTCCTTATGGCTAAAGAACAAGATCAACCAGTTCAAGAAGATGAGGTACACTCTAACTCATCTCATTCGATTCAAGTGATAGTGATTGTGGCACACACACTTCACCACCTACAGATCTTTATGATTCATTAGGAAAATGATGAAAGACTTTGAGCACATTAAATCCTCACACACACTTTTAAATGAGGAACAACCAAATTAAAAGCCAAAACTCACAAATTTGACTAAGAACCGAGTAATCGTAAGTCACATAGCCGATGAGAACACAAAGTCAAGGCCGAGAATGCTAAACTAATATCGTAGATAGCTTCTATAGAAAAGAGGGAAAACGATCTCAAAAATGTGATTGCCTCAATTACAAAGGCATCCAAATCATCGGATGACCTTATCATGAGTCAAAAGGAATGTGGAGATAAGACAGCATAGATTCAATTCCTTTGTGCACAAATAACTCCAAGAGTGATTTTGGAAAAGAGATCTTCAAGCAATGAAGAATCTCAAAACCCAAAACACAAAATGTTGCACCCACATTCATCCCAAAGCACAATCACAAACAACCTAGCCTTGGATATAAAGGAAAGAAAAAACAACAATTGAGTATGCTAAGAGGACAACCGAGAAGAAATCCAAAGAGAGTTCCTCAAAGAACTCCAAATAGAAAGTACTGTGAAGAACAAACGAAGCTACCAAAAACCCCGAAGTTTCATCGAGAGAAACACACATGTTGGGAAACGTAGAAACTACCCAAGCCAAGCCGATTGGAACAATGTGAAATATCAAAAAGACCAATGGAATACAGCCTGATGGAAAAGACCTAAATCTCAAGAAAGGTCATTCCAAAGGAAAAAGAGCTATTACTGAACACATATGCACCCAAGCACTACACTCGTAAATATCACAACTACCCTAAGAGAGCAATTGTTAAAACACACACACAGCATACGCACAAAAGAGACAACTATGTGAACCTAAAGCCCTCAAGCAATTTGCCAAAGTGAATTATGATTATAGCACGTATAGATGGCAACCTCTTAGAGTCAAATCATTTGGCTATAGGTTGGTTGGATCATCTTCCCACACTAACCACTCAGACCCGCATGTATGGGCACCTAAAACCTAATTTCCTTGATTGCGTTCAAGGAACATCCGAGTGCCAAGGAACCTGGTACATGGATAGTGGCTATTCCGCATACATGACGACAGGGAATAAGAAAAATCACAAGATTCAAGGAGATTAGAGGTGCAAAAGTGATATTTGGAGGAAATGAAGCTCCGAGGAAATCAAAGGCACATGATCCATCAAGAAAAATGGATTGGAAATCACAGATGTTGCATATGTTGAAGGCCTCAACTTCAACCTCGTTAAGCATAAACCAACTCAGACAAGGGCTACAATGTTGGATTCAATATGGGAGTGTGTCGATCAAAGATATTGAATCAAAAAAATTGTGTTGAAAGGATCAAGACAGAAGAATATGTATGTGGTAGATTGGTCTACCGCTACACCAAGCACTTGTCTATTAGCAAAGCGCATAACCGAATCAAGTTGGTTGTGGCACAAGAAGATGAGTCATCTCAATTTCAAGACAATCAACAAGCTTGCAAGGAGTCATCTTGTGGAAGGATTGCCGACTTAGTGTACAAGAAGGAATGTGTATGTGATGCATGCCGATGGGAAAGCAAATCAAATCTTCATTCAAGGATAAGCCTAGTCCTTCTTCATCAAGGATATTGCATCCGATGCATATGGATCTATTTGGTCCTGTTGAACCAAACAAAGATAAGTGGAAAGAAATACACCTTAGTGGTGGTGGATGATTATTCAAGATATACATGGACAATCTTCTTGTGCAAAAAGAAGGAAACTTTGCGTGTTGCCACAAATGATGAAAAGAGTTCAAAATGAAAAGAGCCAAACCATTATAAAGATAAGGTCGATAGAGGAACCGAGTTTGTCAATGGGATAATCACTCAAGAATGTGTTGAAAATGGTATTGCTCATGAGTTATTTGCGAAGGACTCCACGATAGAATGGAGTAGCTAAAAGAAGGAGCAAAACTCTCAAGGAAGTCAAAGGACCATGTTAGCCAAGGGTCGATTGCCTAAGAGATTTTGGGGTCAAGCCATCAACACCGCACGTTATACTCAAAATAGATGCATGATAAATGTTGGGAAATTATTTTGTAGATTTTGATGAATGCCATGTAAAACTTAGATTAGAATGTTGGCAACCCATTTTCCTTGTAACTTTCATTGTAATAGATAGGGCCGGATGAGCTTAGTCAAGTCACTAAGCTTGGAAGTACAAGAAGTCAATCAAGATCAAGTGAAGACTCATGTGGAACAACCGAGTATGGCCAAGAAGGAAGATCAAGAACTCGATCAAGATGTATCAACCGAGGAACAACTGTGTGAAGTGTCATTCTAAGTCATCTCAAGAAGCCAAGTCACAAGTTGAAACCGACGGTTGAGTCTTCAAATGATTGGAGCAAACTCAAGTCACCTGGGTAATAGGCAAAGAAAAGAGAAGTCAATCGAAAGAAATCCGTTACGTAAGTCAAGAACATTACTTAAATAAGTAATACTTCCATGCCGCCAAGTCTTAAAGTGCTCGTCCCCGTAAGCGTGCAAAAGGAATAAACCAATGGGAAGCACGCACCTCATGTCGAACCTAAAAAGTTGAACATTCATTTAATACGAGAAAAGGTCTACATCTCAAGATGGAAGACCAAGAAAAGATAGGCCAACGAACACAAGTGTCTTTTGAAAATCACCTATCTCTTCAACGGGCAGATTTTTGAAAGTTCACTACAAAAGGCCGAGGAAATTTATTGAGAAGAGGTTACCTTGATTACCTGAACTAAAAACGAGCAAGCGTTATTCAAACTCGTAACCGCAAAATATTCTCAAGATATTCAAGCAAAATCCTCAAGCCTAAATCTCGAAGGACATCAATCCAACACAAAGCTGTGAAGGAAAGATAACTTCAAACTATTGAAGAGGAAACTTTTGAAGAATCAAAAGGGGTCTACTTTCCAAGGAGGATTGTAGAAAGGTTCAAGGTCGAACCAGTCTCAAGTTATTGGAGGGCTTCATGATCAAATCCAAGAAGCTTGGGAAAGTGAATTGAAGTAGCAAGACAAACTCCCCGTGAAGAAGAGCCGAGCCGGACGAGAAGCCAACTCGTGTGACCAAGGCATCTCTAGATCGAGTCCAAGGAGCAAGTCACCGTGGTGATCAAGACTTGTCTCTACACCGATAACCACTTTGTGAACCGATCATTACTTAGTGGATTCCTCCAGGTGTTGGAGAAGAGAGGATTAGAAGAATTACCCCATCTTCGAACCTCTATAAAAATCATTTCATTTACATTTAAGCACTTTTATTTCTCGCATACTTATTTATATTTGCTGAAAAATTGCTATCCAACCGATTAATAAGTAAGTGCTAAAATCAGGTGTTAAAACAAGTTTAAAACAAATCAAAGGGTGTTAAGTCTTCCAATAAAAAACTCAACACAAATAAGTTAAATTCCAGGTTAAACACATTTAGTTATTTTATCAACAAATCTATCGAAATCATTGAGTGGCTAACTCAATAACCAACTTAGTTGTCCCTCAAAGACTTAGTTGTTTGTGTTAACTCTATAATATCTTAAAAAGATTAAACCGAAAATTTGCAAGTGCTTATTCCACCCCCTTTCTAAACCTTACTCACACCCCTTGGGACCTACAATTGGTATCGAGCGGTTGGTTCATTGAGCCTTCCGCACCGGTTACCGAACTAGATCTCTATCTTTTCTAAAAGATTTTAAACACTTGTATTTTCAAAATCTTTCATTCTTAGCAAAAGTTATTATCATGGAAGCAAATCGACATGCATTCATATGTTCACCGTTGAGGAATTTGATGATCGGAAAATTTGTATGCAGCTCATTTACCTACTATACATGATGAAATGTGGCTAGTAATAGAAGATTGGCCACTGCAAATACTTAAAGTGAACTAAGCCGAAAGAATAGCAAATGTAGTAGCGAAGCATGTTATAATACAAAGCATCCATGTTTGAAAAGCCAAGGACTCGAGTGGACCAATGATGACAGAAAAAGATACAACTTGGATAATATGGCCAAGGACATTCTCTACAAGACATTGACAAAGCAATGTTCAATAAAGTCAAATCTTGCAAATATGCAAAAGAAATATGGGATAAATTAACTTTAATTTGTGAAAGATCTGAACAAATTAAAGAAAATAAATTGTCCAGTAGTCGCATAAAAATTTTAAAAATTTTAAAATTCTTGCAGTGAAACCTCGATCACCGGATGCCGTTATTCAAAAATCACAAATGAGCTATCAAAGACTTGGGAAAGAATATACACAAAAGGAAATGTGTATGAAGATTCTAAGAAGCCTCCCACCAATGGGAAATGAAGGTCATGGCCCCGAGACATTCAATGAACCTCACAACAACATCCAATCATGAGTTATTCTCGATCTCAAAGCTTATGAGTTTGAGCCGAGAAGAAAAGATCAAGAGGTTAAAAGATAGATGTACCTAAGACAAATTTGACCGATAGTCAATGATGGAAAGAAAGTCAAGTCAAGGAAGCCATAGACCAGGAGGAGATTGCCCCGATGGTTAAAAGATTCAACAAGTTCTTCAATAAGAACTACAAAAGAAACAAGGATAAATCCTCCAGAGACATTCACTCCTCCAAGTCAAGGGAAGACAGGCCACCCAAGAGAGCCGAGCATCAAATGGTTGAATATCATAGAGCCGATAACCCAAGGACGGAAAGAGTCGATCAAATAGCTTAGAACCCGTGTTGAACCGCAGACAAAAGGACATTTTGCAATTGATTGTTCCTATCCACCACTACCAATAAATACAGAATGAAGAAGAAAAAAAAAGTCTTGAGAGAAAGAAGACAAGAAAAGAAGAAAGCCATGTTGGTCACCGAGATCACGAGACAAAGTCTAAAGAAGCAGCAGACTGTAAGAGTGAAGCCGACTACTCAAGTGATTCGAAAGAAGAAGCAATGATCCGTCTAATGGCTAAAGAACAGATCAATCGTACCAAGAAGATGAGGTACACTCTAACTCATCTCATTCGATTCTATTGATAGTGATTGTGATACACACACTTCATCACCCACTGATCTTTAAGATTCATTATGCAAAATGATGAAAGACTTTGAGCACATTAAATCCTCACATACACTATTAAATGAGGAAAAACAACCAGCTCAAAAGTCAAAACTCACAGTGACAAAGGAGCCGAGTACTCTATGTCACATAGCTAATGAGAACAAAGAGCTCAAGGCAGAGAATACTAAACTAATAGCAGAGATACCGCTATAGAAAAGAGGAAAAATGATCTCAAAATGTGATTGCTTCATTTACAAAGGCATCTAAATCATTGGATGACCTTATCATGAGCCAAAAAGAGTGTGGAGACAAGACATGCATAGATTCAATTCCCTTGTGCACAAAAACTCCAAGAGTGACTTTGGAAAAGGATCTTCAAGCAATGAAGCATCCTTAAGTCCAAAACACCAAATGTTGCACCCACATTCATTCCAAAGCACAATCACAAACAAACTGGCCTTGGATATAAAGGAAAAGGAAAAAAGCCATTGAGTATGCCGAGAGGACAAATGAGAAGAAATCTAGCAAAGTTCCTCAAAAACTTCAAATAGAAAGTACTCTGTAAAAAATAAACAGAGCGCTAAAACCCCTTAAGTTTTATCAAAGAAACACATTTTATGGGAATGGTAGAAATTACCCGAGCTGCTTATTGGAATAATGTGAATATCAAAGAAAGTCCAAATGGAATACAAGCCTTGATGGCAAAGACCTGCACCTCAACAAAGTTCATTCCAAAGGCAAAAGAGTTATTATCAAGACACATATGCACCCAGTACTACACTCAAAAATATCACAACTACCCAAAAATGCAATTGCTAAAACACACACACATGCATACAGACAAAAGAGACAGTTGTATGAACCTAAAGACCCCAAGCAATTTGCCAAAGTGAATTACGATTATGGCACGATAGATGGCAACCTCTTAGAGCCAAGTCATTTGGCTATAGGTTGGTTGGATCATCTTACAAAGACTAACCCTCAGACCTGTGCAAGCATGGGTGCCTAAAAACTAATTTTCTTGATCGCAGTTCAAGGAACAAACAGTGCCAAGAACCTGGTACATGGATAGTGGTCGCCCGACATTTGACAGCAACAAGAAAAATCATGTCAAGATTCAAGGAGATTAAAGGCGCAAAAGTCATATTTGGAGTAAATGAAGCTCCAGGGAAATAACAGTAATCGGATCCATCAAGAAAAATGGTTTGAAAATCACGGATGTTGCTTATGTTGAGGGACCCAACTTTAACTTGCTCAACATAAGTCAACTTTGTGATAAGGGCTACAATGTTGGATTCAATATGGGAGTATGCCGATTAAAGATGTTGAATCAAATGAAATGGTGCCGCAAGGATCAAGACAGAAGAATATGTATGTGGTAGATTGGTCTCATCGCAACACCAAGCACTTGTCTCACCAAAAAGAGCACACCAATCAAGTTGGTCAGTGGCACAAGAAGCTTAGTCATCTCGAACTTCAAGACACTCAACAAGCTTGAAAGGAGTCATCTTGTGGAAGGATTTCCATACTCGGTGTACAAGAAGGAAAGTGTATGTGATGCATGCTAGATGGGAAAGCAAATCAAATCTTCATTCAAGGAGAAGCCTAGTCATTCTTCAACAAGGATATTGCATCTGTTGCATATGGATTTTTTTGGTCCATTGAACCAACCAAAGATAAGTGGAAAAGAAATACACCTTAGTGGTGGTAGATGATTATTCAAGATATACATGGACAATCTTCATGTGCAAAAAGAAGGAAAACTTGCAAAAGTTACCACAAATTGATGAAAAGAGTTCAAAATGAAAAGAGCTAAACCATTATAAAGATAAGGTCTCGATAGAGGAACCGAGTTTGTCAATGGAATAATAACTCAAGATCGTGTTGAAAATGGTATTGCTCATGAGTTATCCGCAGCTAGAACTCCACAAAGAAATGGAGAAGCCGAAATGAGGAACAGAACTCTCAAGGAAGTCGAGAACCATGTTAGCCAAGTCGATTGCCTAAAAGATTATGGGTCAAGCCATCAACATCGCATGCTATACTCATAATAGATGCATGATCAATAGACAATCGACAAAGACTCCTATGAAATATGGACCGGAGAAAGCCAAATGTTGCATATTTTAGAATATTTGGATGTAAATGCTTCATCCACAACAATGACAAGGATAATCTAAAGGCTTTTGATGCTAAAGCCGATGAAGGTACCTTTTTGGGATACTCACCGAGAGCAAAGCCTATAGAGTCTTGAACAAGAGGACTATGGTCACAGAAAAGTCTATTCATGTGGTTTTTGATGAACCTAATGTGAATGGAGAAGATATTGAAGAGTTAGTCGATAGTTTAATCACCAACTATGCAGAGAGTCCTTATGTTGAAGTCAAGTAAGAGAAATAAGTCAAGATGAAGATGAGATAGTCAATCTCAAAGACACTGGAAAGTCCGGAGTCAATGATGATGAAAGAGTCGCTCAAGATAACACAATCATGAGACAAATTAACCCACTAATTTGCTTCAACCTCGATGTGAGATGGCCGAGAGACCATCCACCAGGGTTAGTCATTGGAGATGTTAGAGATGGTGTAAGAACCAGATCCGAGCTCAAAAAGAAGCAATGTTCACTAGCTTTATCTCCCAAGTAGAGCCAAAAGATGTGTCCTAAGCATTGGATGACACACATTGGATTCAAGACATGCAAGAAGAGTCAATCGCTTTGAAAGAAACAAAGTATGGGAATTGGTGCAGACCAACCCATCGAATGTTATTGGCATAAAATGGGTATTCGTAAATAAGATGAATGAGGAAGGATCCGTGGTAAGAAACAAAGCAAGATTGGTAGCCAAAGGGTATTGCCAAGAAGAGGGAATCGATTTTGATGTAACCTTTGCACCATTGCAAGATCGTAAACAATAAGGATGTTTCTTGTCTATGCTGCTCACAAGAACATCACTTTGTATATAAAATGGATGTGAAAAGTGCATTCTTAAATGGATCATTAGAGGAAGAGGTCTACGTTGAACAACCTCGAGGTTTTGAGCAAAAGACTCTTGGAGACAAGGTGTACAAGCTCAAGAAAGCATTATATGGACTAAAGCAGGCACCAAGAGCATGGTATTATACATTGTCTCAATTTCTAACTCGACAATGGATTCACCAAAGGCAAAGTGGACGAACACTCTTCGAATCCAAGATGGAGAGAGTATACTACTTGTTCAAATATATGTGGATGCTATCATTTTTGGATCTACAAATAAAGAGTCATGTGTGAAAAGTTCTCAAACCTCATGCAAGGCAAATTTGAAATAAGCATGATGGGAGAGCTGATTTTCTTCCTAGGACTTCAAGTTAAGCAATTGAAGGATGGAACTTTCATAAGTCAAACAAAGTACACCAGGGATTTAATGAAGAAATTTGGTATGAAAGAGAAGTCTTCTCGAAAATACCAATGAACACATCATCAAGATGGACATGGATGCGGATGGCAAGCGTCAGAGATCAAACCGGATATAGAGCTCTTATTGGATCATTGCTCTTTAACGGCCAAAAGCGGACACATCACCTTTGCAAGGTGTATGTGCAAGATTTCAATCGCACTAAAGGAGAGCCACATGATCGCAGCCTAAGAAAATCCTAAGATATCCGAAGGATGCCAGGAAGTTGGCTTATGGTATCCAAAGGAAGGTGGATTCAAGCTTATTGGTTACTCGGACTCGGTATCTTGGATGTAGAGTTGACATGAAGAGTACTTCGGTACATGTCAAATGCTTGAAAACAGATTGGTTTCCTGGTTTAGCAAGAAACAAAATTCAATAGCCACATCCACAAAATGAAGCGGAGTACATAGTCAAGGGCAAAATTGTGCCCAAGTTTTATGGATGAGACAAAGAATCGAGAGATTATGAAATTGAAGAAAAAGAGATTCCAATTATGTGTGATAACACAAGTGCAATTGCAATCACTCGAATCATGTGTTGCATTCTAGAACAAAGCATATTGATGTCGAGATATCATTTTATAAGAGATCATGTTGAAAAGAAAGACATCACTTTAGAATATATCTCAATCGATAAGCAAATTAGCTGACATATTCACCAAACCCTTATGTGAATCAAGATTTGAAGAGCTTAAGCATGAGCTAGGGTTAATTGAGCTGAGTTAACACTCGTAAGACTCAATCGAAGAGGTGGAAGATAGAAAGTGAGAAATGAACAAGTTTTTCACATCGCCAAGTGAAACAACCATATCGTAAAGTCAAGTTGATCGAGTTAGCTGACAAATTGAGTCGCTTAATGAAAAGAGAGAAGAAGAGTTAAGTTATTTGTGAAATAAGCTGAGTCATTTATGAGCTAAGTGACTAAAACGCAATCGTTTTAAATGAGTGGGAATGTTTTTAAGGATGGCGTCAGAATAATGACGGCATCACAAAAGTCGCACAAATAAGCATATGATTGATATAAATGTTGCCGCATTAAATGCGAGGAATTAAATGCGGTTTGACGTGCAACTGAGCCGTTGATCTTGATCAAATTTCAAAATCCAAAACACGCCCTTTCATAACCCTTATATACGGTTTTCGCCTTCTCTCACATTTCTTGAAAACCTGTTCATCTTCAAAGCAAGTTCATTTCTCTCTCGCAAACCCTACGAGTTCTCAAGCAAATTTATCAAGTTTTATTCGGTAAAACTCTCTCGCAAATGGCACCAAAGTTCGATTTTGTTAAGCTATCGAGCAAATCCACTGGATCACCAGTAGATTTTGAGGGGATGGTAAAGCAGGTTCGGATGAAACCCTAGTAAAGAAAGATAATCGATATGCTAGAAAAGTCCTGTCTCATGCCTTTTCTTACTATGGAGTACTCGCTCACCTATCTTGAAGAGGTGGCGCGGTTTATGTCAATGCCGAGGTGCAGACAAGGGAATCAAGTCCTCCATCCACCGCAAGGACATCATGATTATCGCTAAGGTCCTGGCGAGAGATCAAGTTTGCCGCCTCGAGGGTATGACGGAAATAAACGAAGGCGATGTTAACTTGGCTGCATGGAAAGAAGTAGCCAAACCCGAGTGTCTTTGCGAAGGTGGTCTACATAGCCGAGAAGAAGTTGTTTGAAGGACAACTATCACAAGTCGATGGATGTCATCTCAAAGTGTGTAGACATGAAATTTTGCGCTTTCAACCAATCACAAAGACTAAGTCGATCGTCATGATGCGATGATGGAAGGAAAGAAAATCAATCGGGCCGAGTTCGTGTACATCACACTCGCTAAAACGCTTGGGAACAAATCATACAAGGAAGATGGATCCTTTGGAGGATCACTCGGATATGGCCTAGTGATTGGCCATCGATGGAAGTGAAGGGCATTCCCCTTCAACATGGAAAACTTTTCCATGTAAACAAGAAGATGTTTAGGCTAATCTTTCAGAGCCCAGAAGAGAGCCCATGCAAAGAGGGCGGATACAAGTGAGGGGAATCAATCGACCCGAGGACGTAGTGTTACCTCACCTCCCAAGAAGATAATCGCTCCAAAGCCCAAAAAAGAACGTTCCTCGCTCTTGCAGCCGAGTCACGTGCCCGAGCAGCCGTGTCTCCTCGCCCCCAGCGGCGAGGCGAGAAGGAAGCCCAAATACTTTCTCCACCATAAGAAAGAATAGGTCCGCCAAGACGACAAGGGCGATTGCCTCTAAGGACACTCGAAGGCCTTTACTTTCAAAGAACAAAAGGAACAGAACCAGACATTCCTCCGGTTAAAACCAAACGAATAAGGATAGTTAAGCTTTCGAGCGTGAAAGGGCAGTTGAGTCCACCACTCACCGAGAAAGCATCTCGAGACTGCAGCACTCAAGAAGTGCATCTCCCCGAAGTGATAGATGAAATGAGCCCAAGTCTCACGAGGGTGATCCGCAGAGGCACATAGAAGACCCACTGTGGGGAGAACAAATGAGACAAAGAAACAAACAGACAATCAATCCCCAACTGAAAAGGTTGTCTCTACGCCTCTTCGACGCCGCTGAAGGTGAAGAGCACCAAAGTATGCTACCTTCCATCCAAGAAAAGGAAGGACAAGAAGATGAGGATGAGGATAATGATGTCATCATGTACTCTCCAAGACATCCAGACATTCAGCGCCGTCTACGTGAATGGAGGGCGTGGAAGCTAAGTCACTCACGGGTGCGCTTTGAATGCCCCGAGTTCATAGAAGAAGAGGAGGAGTTGTTCTAATTTCTCGGCATCACCAAAGTAATTCAGGCCCTTGATGAAGATAATTGCCCGAATATTCTACTGAGATCTTCAAAGAGAAAGAACAAGCCGGAGCAAATGAGAAGTCAAGCTCTCGAGAAAGCCAATATATGTCCTCTTACTGAACTCGGAACACAATCACCCTTATCCGGACGTATTGTCGAGAGTGATGAAGACATGGACCCCATTGCTTTGCAAAAGAAAAGTCGGACATGGAACAAGCTTTGAGGGAATCCGAAATGATGAATGAACAACGTATGTTTGAAGGACCAGGAGAGTCCTCACGATCTCTCCCGCAAATAGACCCACCGGGAGTAGTGCAAAAATTGCCACAGTTATAGCCGCAACTACATCCCCAAAGACACTCAAAATGGGTCCAAGGGACATGGCGATGAAACGGGAATTTGGGCACCCAAGTTGAGCCAACCCCTCACCGAAGGTGTGTTACCACCGCCCCATGACTGAGCACTCAACGGAAGCAATGAGAGTCCGAAAAGAGTGACCCCATCATCAGTCACTCAGCTAGTGCGCCACTGAGGGGAAACTCACTCCACCGTAGTAGGGTCGGAGGATGCTGCAATGAATCCACAATGAAGAAAGGAGGCGAAGAGGAAATCAAAAAGAACACCAAAGAGGTTGACATTGATGAAGCTCTGACAAGAAATCTGTCCCACCAAGTGTCACCGCTTTGAAGGCTAAGGACACCGCTGTTGCGAGGCACAAGTTGGAAACGCCCGGAGTTAACACTTTGGCATTGAAAGCGCAATCCAAGGGTTGAGACTCCCATGGATGCTATCAAAGACCCTAAGACATCTCGTGATCGTCGAACGGAATGTAGAAGGCCTCTTGCGCTGAGACCGGAGGTGTTGAAGGCCCAAGGAAAGTTGAGACCTCCCCGGTAAAGTGCAAGAAGTTGAGAACATCCCTCCCGTTAACATTGCTAACTGAGAAGGAGATTATTGCACTTCATAACTCCCAGAAACTCCCGACATTTCATTTCTGGGGTTTGAAGAAGAAGCCGAGTCCACACCGTTGAACATCAAAAGGACCCATCCGAGGATGTTCTCCCGCACGAGTCATCAAGTTTTAAAGTCGCAAAACTTTTAGCTTCGATGATGAACCAAGCCCCCAGGTTTCATCATCTTCCGATGACGCCGATGTTGCGGCCAAGGAACAGTAATTCATTTAGAAAAATCTATCGAGGCCGAAGAAGCCGTTAAGACACCGAGGCTCAATCACCGGCCAACCTACTCAAGAAGGCCCACTGAATTGAAATCATCTGTGCAGGCTCCCACAGCCTACAAAGAAGATCGACTCCACCGTAATCATCACAGGCATAGACCAAATTTAAATCCCTTATGTGCGAGATGATACTTTTGAGCAATTATTTCCTTTTCACTTGAGTTGCCGGAGCTAGAGGAAGAGAAAACTAAAGAGCAAATGACGATACACCGTTTGAGAAGATCCAAATCATCCCTAACGACTCCATTGTACCAAAGAGACTTTGATTTTGATGTCAATGGCCGCCACCAATCGGAGTGACAGTTGATATCCGTGAAGTCTTCAAGAAAATATGTGGAGAGATTGAGAAGATCGAATGGCACCAGGCCTCATTAGATATACGCCTGGACAATTGATCGGGGAGGATAGTGGTACGGATCGGGAGTGGTGTCAAGAAATAGAGTGCAATGAAATTCGAACAAGTTCGATATTTTAAGGCATTGTACAATAATATGCTTGTTTGGAATGCGACAATGCTAATATGAAGTAGAGGATGCAAGCGTATATGGAAAGATTGCATGCCTCCCACACGATCAACGAGTTACTTGCGAGAATTTCATCGAAAAAAATTCGTGTGTTGAGGAGAATATGAATACGAAGTTCAGCCTTCTCATGGATGAAATGAAACTGTGGCAAACCAATCAAAGGCCACTCATTCAGACTTTTGAACAAAGACATGCCGCAACAGACTCCAAGCAAAACTCACTCTCAGACCGACTTCATGCTTGCGGAATGTTTCGGGGTTCTTCTCTTCTTTGATGATGCCAAAAAGGGGGAAGAGGAATACTTGAGGAAATTGAAGGAAGAAGCAAACCGTTGAGAAGAAGAAGGGAAAAGCAATTGAGGGGGAAAAGTCAAAGGATTTGACCTTAATGATTCTTTGAAACCCCTCAAGAAGGTCATTTCACAACCTCAATAATCAAAGAAACTTCCAAGAACTCTCCGATCAAACACTCACAGCCCATGTCGAGAAAAGAAAGATTGTAGTAGCAGATCGATTAGAGTTCGATAAAAAGATGGATGCCCTCATTGAAGCAAAGTGATGAAACAATTTGGTGGCATTCGGGATCAAGATGTTATTCCGGATGATGGATCCGAGCCAAGATCGCTTGAAGAATTTAAAACTCTCGAATCCGAAGGCTATTTCAAGAATATGTCGGTAGCCCAAGCTTGGGATCTCAGATCGGGAGAAGGATCTCGAAGTTATGCGAAGAAGCTAATAGGCGCAGACTACCAAAGAACCATTTAGCCGGTAAAGCGAAGACTCCGTCATATACACCCATAGGAGGAGGAAGAAGTGGTGGAGGAAGAGGTTTTTGACCTGCACCTCTGCCCAAAATATCGAATATGTAAATCCAGAAAGAAGGGAAGGATCTACTTGGGCTAGCTATGATGAAGTAGCAAATCTGGAAGTGGCTAGAAAAAAATGTTGATTATGTGAAAAGAATAGAAGAAGAAAATAGAAGATAAGACCAGTTATGGGAAGAAAGGAAGAGAAAAGATGTTGCTGCGAAGAGAGCTTATGAAACGAAGAAACAACATGATGAAAGAAAAAGAAAGGAACTGGATGATGACAGAGTGAGTATGAAAGGAGAAGATAGTGAAGGTGATGAAGTGTTGTCAGAACCCTTCATGTATTTTACTTTTGTAAATACATTGTTGTGTAAGTCATCTGTACTTTCAATAAAATATTTTGTATTTGTATCTTAGCTTAGACGCTTGTAATTTGCATAGATTTAAATATGCTCGATACACTTTGTAAACAAATGTGTGAAGGACAAGAATGCTATGATCAATAAAATGATTGATTCTACACATACATTCTTTGTTACTTGCATTGTCTGTATGTATCTTTGTTATTTACATGTTGTTTAATATTTTTAAGTTTTGGCATCATCAAAAAGGGGGAAATTGTTGGGAAATTATTTTGTAGATTTTGATGAATGCCATGTAAAACTTAGATTAGAATGTTGGCACCCCATTTTCCTTGTAACTTTCAATGTAATAGATAGGGCGGATGAGTGAGTCAAGTCACTAAGCCTGGAAGTACAAGAAGTCAATCAAGATCAAGTGATGACTCCGTGTGGAACAACCGAGTATGGCCAAGAAGGAAGATCAAGAACTTGATCAAGATGTATCACCGAGGAACAATGTGGTGAAGTGTCGATCTAAGTCATCTCAAGAAGCCAAGTCACAAGTTGAAAATGATGGTTGAGTCTTCAAATGATTGGAGCAAACTCAAGTCACCTGGGGAAATAGGCAAAGCGACAAGAGAAGTCAACTAAAGAAATCCGTTGCGTAAGTCAAGAACATTACTTAAATAAGTAATACTTCCATGCTTTGCCAGTCTTAAAGTGCTCGTCCCCTAAGCGTGCAAAAGGAATAAACCAATGGGAAGCACCGCACCTCATGTCGAACCTGAAAAGTCGAACATTCATTTAATACGAGGAAAGGTCTACATCTCAATATTGAAGACCAAGAAAAGACAAGCCAACGAACAAAAAGTGTCTTTTGAAAATCAGCTATCTCTTTAAACGGCAGATTTTTGAAAGTTCACTATAAAAGGCCGAGGAAATTCATTGAAAAGAGGTTACCTTGATTACCTGAACCAAAAACGAGCAAGCATTATTCAAATCAGAACTCGCAAAATATTCTCAAGATATTCAAGCAAAATCCTCAAGCCTATATCTCGAAGGACATCAATCCAACACAAAGCTATGAAGGAAAGATAACTTCAAATTGTTGAAGAGGAAACTTTTGAAGAATCAAAAGGGTCTACTTTCCAAGGAGGATTGTAGAAAGGTTCAAGGTCGAACCAGTCTCAAGTTATTGGAGGGCTTCGTGATCAATTCCAAGAAGCTTGATAAAGTGAGTGAAGTAGCAAGCAAAGCGGCCTTGTGAAGAAGTCGAGCCGGACGAGAAGCCAATTGTGTGACCAAGGCATCTCTAGACCGAGTCCAAGGAGCAAGTCACCGTGTGATCAAGACTTGTCTCTAGACAGATAACCATTTTGTGAACCGATCATTACTTAGTGGATTCCTCCAGGAGTTCGAGAAGAGAGGATTAGAAGAATTACCCCATCTTCGAACCTCTATAAAAATCATTTGTGTCATTTACATTTCAAAGACTTTTATTTCTCGCATACTTATTTATATCTCACGATAAATTGCTATCCTACTCGATTAATAACTAAGTGCTAAAATCAAGTGTTAAAACAAGTTTAAAACAAATTAAAGGGTGTTAAGTCTTCCAATAAAAACTCAACACAAACAAGTTAAGTTCCCGGTTAAACAAAGGAGTTATTCTATCAACAACTCTATCGAGTTTGTTGAGTGGTCGACTCTATTTGAATAACCAACTTAGATGTCCCTCAAGGACTTAGCTGTTTGGGTTAACTCTGTAATATCTTAAAAGGACTAAATCGAAAATTTGGTAAGGTTTATTCAATCCCCCTCCCTTCTAAAGCTTACTCACACCCCTTGGGACCTACAATAAACAGTGCAATTAACCAAGACTCCCTATGAGATCCGGACAGGGAGAAAGCCAAATGTTGGGTACTTTAGAATATATGGATGTAAATGTTTCATCCATAACAATGGCAAAAGATAATTTAAAGGCTTTCGATGCTAAAGTGATGAAGGTATCTTTTGGGATACTCAACCAAGAGCAAAGCCTATAGAGTGTTGAACAAGAGGACTATGGTCACAAAGAGTCTATCCATGTGGTTTTTGATGAACCTTATGTGAATGGAGAAGACATTGAATAGTTAGTCGACTAGATGAATCAACCAACTATGCGAGAAGAGTCCTTATGTTGAAGTCAAGTAAAAGTAATCAACCCCGATGAAGATGAGATAATCAATCTCAAAGACAAACTAGAAAGTCAACAAATGAATGAAGATGAAAGAGTTGTTCAAGACAACATAGTCACGAGACGGTTGAATCCAAATGATTTGCTTCAACCCGATGTGAGATGGCCGAGAGATCATCCTCCAAAATTAGTTATTGGAGATGTTAGAGATGGTGTAAGAACCAGATCCGAGCTCAAAGCAGAAGCAATGTTCACTTATTTTATTTCCCAAATAGAGCCAAAAGATGTGTCTCAAGCATTGGATGACACACATTGGATTCAAGCAACGCAAGAAGAGATAAATCAATTTGAAAGGAACAAATTATGGAAATTGGTGCCAAGGCCAACCCATCAAAATGTTATTGGCACAAAATGGGTTTTCGAAACAAGATGAATGAGGAAGGATTTGTGGTAAGAAACAAAGCAAGATTGGTAGCCAAAGGGTATTGCCAAGAAGAGGGAATAGATTTTGATGAAACATTTGCTCTCGTTGCAAGATTAGAAGCAATAAGGATGTTTCTTGCCTATGTTGCACACAAGAACTTCACCGTATATCAAATGGATGTGAAAAGTGCATTTCTTAATGGACTATTAGAGGAAGAAGTCTATGTTGAACAACCTCCGGGTTTGAGCGCAAGACTATTGGAGATAAGGTATAAAAGTCAAGAAAGCATTATATGGATTGAAACAGCACCAATAGCATGGTATGATACATTGTCTCTATTTCTAACTCGACAATGGTTTCACCAAAGGCAAAGTGGACGAACACTCTTCGAGATTCAAGATGGAGGGAGTATATCGCTTGTTCTAATATATGTGGATGATATCATTTTTGGATCCACAAATAGAGAGTTGTGTGATAAGTTCTCAAACCTCATGCAAGGCAAATTTGAAATGAGCATGATGGGAGAGTCGACTTTCTTCCTAGGACTTCAAGTCAAGAAATAGAAGGATGAAACCTTCATAAGTCCATGCACCGTAGATTTAATGAAGAAATTTGGTATGAAAGAGAAGTCTTCTCGTGAAAATACCAATGAACACATCATCAAGATGGACATGGATGCGGATGGCAAGGTCAGAGATCAAACCGATATAGAGCTCTTATTGGATCATTGCTCTATTTAACACCGCAGCCGGACATCACCTTTGCGGTAGAGTGTATGTGCAAGATTTCAATCATGCACCAAAGGAGAGCCACACGATCGCAGCCTAAGAGAATTCTAAGATATTTGAAGGATGCCGTGAAGTTGGCCTATGGTATCCAAAGGAAGGTGGATTCAAGCTTATTGGTTATTCGACTGATTATGTTGGATGTAGAGTTGACAAAGAGTACTTCGGTACATGGCAAATGCTTGGAAATAGATTAGTTTCCTAGTTTAGCAAGAAGCAAAACTCAATAGCCAAATCCACAACAGTGAAGCAGAGTACATAGTTGTGGGCGCTTGTTGTGCCCAAGTCCTATGGATGAGACAAAGAATGGGAGATTATGAGATTGAAGAAAAAGAGATTCCAATTATGTGTGATAACACTAGTGCTATTGCAATCACTCGAGTCCTGTGTTGCATTCAAGAACAAAGTACATTGATGTTAGATATCATTTTATAAGAGATCATGTTGAAAAGAACGACATCGCCTTGGAATATATCTCAACCGACAAGCAATTAGTGACATATTCACTAAGCCCCTTTGTGAATCAAGATTTGAGGAGCTTAAGAATGAGTTAGGGTTAATTGAGTTGAGTTGACACTTAGAAGACTCAACCGAAGATGAAAATTTGAGAAAAAGCAAGCTTCACACATTAGCCAAGTGAACCACCATATCGGAAGTCACCAGATCGAGTTAGCCGACAAATGAGTCACTTAATGAAAAGAGAGAAGCGAGTTAAGTCACATTTGATTCAAGTGAATCATTTATGAGCTAAGTGGCAAAAATGCAATCGTTTTTAATGAGCCGAATGTTTTTAAGGATGACGTCAGCGTAATTATGATGGGTACAAGAAAAAGCTGCACAAAGAACCATATGATTGGATATAAATACTTGCCGCATTAAATGTGAGGAATTAAATACGGATTGACGTGCTAAATCAACCGTTGATCTTGATGAAAATGTCAAAACCAAAGACATGTACTTTCATAACCTTTATATATACATTTTCCAAATTTCTCTCTCTCATATGGAAACTGTTCATCTTCAAGCAAAAAGAAATGAAGCCTTTTCTCTCTCGAAAACCCTAAGAGTCCTCAAGCAAGTTCGTCAAGTTTTATATGGTGAAAATCTCTGAAAATGGCACTTAAGTTTGATTTCGTCAAGCTCTCTAAGCAAATCAACTCAGGATCGTCAATGGATTTCGAAGGAATGGTGAAGCAGGGTTCTCGATGAAACCCTTGTTAAAAAGATAGTTGAAATGCTAGAAAAGTCATGTCTTAAAGCTTTTCGACCATAGAGTACTCGCATACCGTCTCGAGGAGGTAGTGATGTTCTATGTAAACGCGGAGGTGCAAGACGAAGGTATCAAGTCTTCCGTCCACCGCAAGGACATAATGATAAATGCTAAGGACCTTGCGAGCACTCGCTTGTTGTCGTCGAAGGCATGAAGAAGATTAATGAATCTAATTTTGATTTGGCTATTGCATGGAAAGAGATAGCCAAACCGGAGTGTGTTCTTAAGGTGGTCTACACAAACATAAGAAGTCTGCAAGGACGACTATCATAAATTGATGGATGTCGTCTCCAAATGTGTAGACATGAAGTTTGGAAGCTTTAATCACTGCCTAAGACTAAGGTGATCGTCATGGCTGTGATCATACAGGGCAAGAAACTCAACCTGGCCGAAGTTCGTGTACGCAGACTCGCTGCAAATGTGATGAATAAGTCATTTAAGGAAGATGAATCCTTTGGAGGATCTCTTGGATATGGCCTCGTGATTCCCCACTTGATGGAAGTGAAGGGTATTCCCCTTCGACATGGAAAACCCTTCCATGTTAACAAGAAAATGTTCGTGGCTAACCTCTCCGGAGCCTTAAGAGAGCCCACGTGAAGAAGGCGGAAACAAGTGAGGTGGAATCAATCAACCCGAGAACACGCTTGTTACCTCTCCTCCCAAGAAGAAAGCTGCCCTACAACAAGGTGCGAAGAAGAAGGTTGCCCCCGCAACTAAGAAAGCTACCCCAGTAACTAAGAAGAAGGAGTCACCCGCCCTGCAGCCGAGTCGCTGGCCATGCAGCCGGTTCTCCCGACCTCGGCAATGAGGCCGAGAAGAAACCTCAAATCCCTTCTCCAACCATACGAAGGAAGAGGACTCGCCAAGTCAAGGAAGGCGACTCCCTCCAAGAAGAATACCCAAGTCCCCACAGGTGATGAAACCACCGAATCGTAACTGAGCTCCTCTAGTTTGTCCAAGAAAAAGAGATTGGTAAGAAACTCGAATTAGAGAAGACAAAATGAATCGCCACTCACCGAGAAAGCTTCGAGACCGCGAACTCATGAAGTGCGATCTCCTCAAGTAATTGATGAATTTGACAAGATCACAAGGTCATCACAGAGTCCTCGATGAAGACTTCACTGGGCATCGATACCGAGGGAAGCCAATCAACCGAGACAATCGAACATCCCATTGAAAAAGTTGTCTCTCGCACTCGCTACTAATGCTACTCGAAGGAGAGAGCAAGAAGTATCTTGTCTTCGATCCCGAAAAGGAAGGACAAGAAGAAGATGATGATGATGATATAATCACGTACTCTCCACTATACCCGCATATCAAATACCGCCGTCTCGCAGAATGGAGATCATGGAAGGTAGATCACCAAGGGCTAGCTTGCCCACCCCGAGTACATTGAGGAAGAGGAGAAATTGCTTCGATTTCTGAGTCAATACTCGTGCTTCAGGCCTTGAATGAAGACAATTGCATCGATATTCTCCACATCTTCAAGGAGAAGGAAAAAGCCAAAGCAAATGAGGAAGCACAAGCTCTTGAGAAAGCAAAGATGTGCATGTTCACTGAACTCACGAGCATACTCATGAAAATCTAGTTGAGTACATAGACAAAGGATTTAGATATGGATCCCATTGTCTGCAGCAGAGAATTCGAGATATGCAACAAGCAATGAGAGAATCCGCGCGATTGCATGAGCAACAATTATTTGGAGGACCAGGAGAGTCATCCCAATCTCTCCCGCAAATCGACCCTTTGGGAGTAGTGCAGAGATTGCCCACGCATATCGCCGCAGCCTACGTCCCCGTACTATTAGAGGATGGGTCCAAGGGCATTGGCAATGAAATCGGGATTTTGGGCACCCAAGTTGAGCCAACCCCTAATGAAAGTGTTTTACCACCTGCCCCAATGGATGAGCACTCCATGGAAGAAGCCGCGAGTCGAGAAAAAGTGACCCCACCTCTCGTCACTCACCGGTGCGCCTGAGGGGGAAACTCACTCCACCGCAGCAGGTCGGAGGATGCTACGTATGACTCTCTTTTGAAGAAAGATGGTGAATCGCAACCGAGAAACAACCATAACAGAGTGACATTGACGAGGCTCGGACAATTGAGTCTGTCCCAACTATAATGTCACCTACTATGAAGACTAATGACATTGTTCTTACAAAATGAGGCACAGATGGAGATGCCCGGGAGTTAACACTGGCAGGCGTGAAAGTGCAATCCTAGAGGTTGAGACTCCTATGGATGCCATGGCCCAAGACCCTAAGACAATTCTGCAGCATCGCCGTCGAAGGGAATATTGAAGGCCTCGCTGCAGCTTGAGACTATTGGAGGTAGTGAAGGCCCAAGGGAGGTTGAGATTTCCTGGGTAAAGTTCAAGAGACACAGAACATTCCTCTTGTTCAAAGCACTGAAATAGAAGAGGAGATAAGTGCACTTCATGACTCCCGGAGAACTTAGACACATCATTCTTGGGGTCCAAGATGAAGATGAGTCCACCCCCATTGCGGATCAAAGGGACCCACCGAGGATGTTCTCCAAACTACGATTCAAATAAGTGATAAAGCTCCGTCAAAAATTCAATTTCGATGATGAGCCAAGCCCCCAGGTTTCATCATCATCCAATGACGCCGATGATGCAAAAGAAGAGGAACCGATTATTCACTTAGAAAAATCGATAGAGACCAACGATGTTTGTTAAGATACAATTGAGGCTCGTCACCGGGCAAAGCAATCTAAAAGCCCCAAATCAAGTCATATGCACAGCTCCCACATCTCAGAGCAAAAGAACGACTACTCAAGCTCCGTCATCGGCTCCCACACCGTGACCACTACCAACGAAGCTATTGCAAAGGTACGAAGAGTCGAATCATCACAGCACAACCTCACAAACCATCCCATATGTGAGTGATGATGCCTTTCCAAAAGTATTTCCTTTCACGCCCGATTCTACCGATTTGGAAAAAAAAACCGCCGAACAACGAAGATTCATCGTGAGGAAGATCCAATCATCCCTGCATACACAATTGTTCCAAATGAGTTCAACTTTGCTAAAGAGTGGCCTGCAATGAATCAAGTGAAACAACTCGAATTTCGTGAAATCTTCAAGAAGATCTCAGAAGAGATTGAGAAGATTGAAAGACATCGCCTCGCCGACTTACGATCGGACAACAGGGACGCTACCCTCACAAACAGACTTCTTGAGAGGGATAGTGGTGCGGATTCAAGAATGGTCTCAACAAAGAATCGCCATGCGAATTGAACAAGTTCGTTATTTTGAAGCACTCGTATGGCATAATGCTTGTCCTGGGATGGCTAACAATGATGATATCAAATAAATGATGCAAAGATATTTAAAGGTTGCATGCATCTCACAAAAATGAAATGGAGTCATTGCAAGAATTCCAAAGAAAATAAATTTTGCGTCTAGAGAACTCAATGAAAGATAGATTCAGCCTTCTCATGGCTGAAATGAAGTTGGTGGTAGCCGAGTCCAAAGCTACTCGCTCGAATTTCGAATGGCTTATGTAGCAAAGGACTCAAAATTCACTCCGCTCTGCGGACTTGACTTTACGCTTGCAGCATGTTCCCGGGGTCCCTCTTTCATTTGATGAGCCAAAAAGGGGGAAGAGGACTCCTAAGGAAGTTGAAAGAAGAGAAGTTGAAGGAATCATAAGTTTGAGATGAAGGGAAAAGCAGATGAGGGGGAACGTTCAAAGGATTTGACGTTAATGATAGCCAAACCCTCAAAGGGTCATGTGATGAAACACTCATTTGTGCCAATCAAACACTCGATGTGCTAATATCGGAGAAAAGGAAAATCATCGAAGCATGGATGTTAGAATTTGACAAGAGGATGGATGCCCGCATTGAAGAAGTGATGAAACAATTCGGCAAAGATTCCTAAGCAGGGAAAGATCAAGACACTATTCTCGACAATGGATCCGAGCCAAGATGAGTTGAAGAATTCAAGACGCTCGAATCAAGGTTATTTCCAATGGATGTCACTAGCCCAAGCCTGGATCCGATCGAGAAGGGTCTTACATTGTGCCAAGAAGCCGATAGGCGAGACCACCTGGCACCACTCACCGGTAAGCGTAAGACTCTGTGGCAAAGATACACCCGGAGGAGGAGGAAAAAGTGGTGGTGGAAGAGGTTCTCGACCTCTTCCAAAACCTAAGAACATTGAATATGTAGATCCCTGGAAAGAAGGGGACGATCTACTAGGTGGGTATGATGAAGTGGTGAACCCGGGAAGTAGCAAAGAAGAATGCGTAAGCCGTTAGAAGACAGAAGACGAAACAAAAGGAAAAGGAAAGAGAGTCGATGACTTTGACAAAACTGATGAAGAGGAAAGAAGGAGGAAGCGAAGGCGATGAAGTGTTGATGCGAACCCTTCATGTATTTTACTTGTGTAAATACATTTTTGTAAGTCATCCGTAATACTTAGTGATTTTCCCCGTAATTTTTCACTTTGTAGTTACTCTAGTATCTTAGCATAGATATATGTATTTTCGCTTTGATATAGAATGCTCGATACCAACCGTAAACAATTGTAAAGGACAAGAATGTTATGATCAATAAAACGATCTATACCACGCATGCATTCTTTGTTACTTGCATTGTCTATATGTATCTTTGTTGTTTACATGTTTTTTATTGTTTTTAAGTTTTGGCATCATCAAAAAGGGGGACATTGTTGGGAAATTTATTTTATAGATTTTGATGAATGCCATGTAAAACTTAAACTAGAAAGTTGGCACCCCATTTTCCTTGTAATTTACATTGTAATAGATTGGGCCGAAAAGCCGAGTCAAGTCACCTACGCCCGAAATACAAAAAGTCAATCAAGACTAAAGTGAAGACTCCACCGTGGAACAACCGAGTATGGCCAAGATAGAAGATTAAGAACTCGATCAAGATGTATCGGTGATGAACAATCGTGTGAAGAGTCGACAAAGTCAACTCAAGAAGCCAAGTCTCAAGTTGAAGTGACAGATGAGTCATCCAATGATTAGAGCGGCATCAAGCACTGGGGAAAAAGGCAAGAAGAAGAGGAGTTAATCAAATGAATCCGTTACACAAAAGTCAAGAACATTACTTAATCAAGTAATACTTCCATGCTTTGCCAGTCTTAAATTTCTCATCCCGAAGCATGCGAAAGGAATAAACCAATGGGAAGCACTGCGCCTCATGCTAGAACCTCGAAAAGCCGCAAATTCATTTAATACGGGGATGGGGTCTACATCTCAAGTTTGAGGACCAAGAAAAGACAAGCCAATGAACACAAGTGACTTTTAAAAATTAGCATATCTCTTCAACGGGCAGATTTTTGTAAGTTCACTAAAAAGGCCGAGGAAATTCATTGAGAAAGCATTACCCGAACCACGAACAAGCAAGCAATATTCAAGTCAGAAACCCGCAAATATTCTCAAAGATATTCAAGCAAATCCTCAAGCCTGAAACTCGAAGGAAATCGATCCAACACAAGTCAGTGAAGGAAAGACAACTTCAAACTGTTGAAGAGGAAACTTTTGAAGAATCAAAAGGGGTCTACTTTCTAAGGAGGATTGTAGGAAGGTTCAAGGTCGAACCAAGATTCAAGTTATTAGAGAGCTTCATGATCAAATCCAAGAGCTTGATAAAGTGAGTCAAGTGAGTAGCAAGCAGCTTGCCCCTGTGAAGAAGTTGAGTCGGACGAGAAGCCGATTGTGTGACCAAGGTTGTCTCTAGACTGCTCACCACTCAGAACCGATCTCATTACTTAGTGGATTCCTCCAGAGCTAGAGAAGAGAGGATTAGAAGAATTACCCCATCTTCGAACCTCTATAAAAATAACTCATGTCATTTATTTTTCAAAGACATTTACATTTCTCGCATATTTACATTATATCTGCCGATAAACTTATTTGCTATCCAACCGATTAATAACTAAGTGTCAAAAATCAAGTGTTAAGTCTTCCACGATAAATCCAATACAAACCAAGTTAAAGTTTAGGTTAAAGAACTGAGTTATTCTATCAATAGCTCTATCGAGTCCGTGAGTGGCTAACTCTATTTGAATAACCAACTTAGCCGCCCTCAAGGACGCCGCTGTTTGAGTAAACTCTATAATATTTTAAAAGGACTAAAATCGAAAAGTTGGTATGGTTTATTCAATCCCCTCCCCTTCTAAACCTTACTCACACCCCTTGGGACCTACACGTCTTAAGGCTTTTCTAACCATGGAGTACTCGCTACCTATCTCGAGGAGGTAGCGATGTTTTACGAAACGCAGAGGTGCGGGACGATGGAATCAAGTCTTCTCGTCCACCACAAGGACATCATAATATGTGTTAAGGACCTTGCGAGCACTGTTTATTGCCGTCGGAAGGCATAAAGGAGATTAATGAAGCGATGTAGACTTGGCCGCCGCATGGAAAGAAGTAGCAAAACCGAGTGTGATGCTAAGGTCGTATACAGCCGACAAGAAATCGCCGGGCGACGACTATCATAAGTTGATGGATGTCGCCTCCAAGTGTATTGATATGAAATTTGGCATCTTCAACCAATTGTCAAAGACTAAGCCGATCGTCATGGTTGCGATCATGTAGGGCAAGAAAGTTAACCGGTTGAGTTCGTATGCATCGCTGCGAAATGTGATGAATAAGTCGTTTAAGGAAGATGGATCCTTTGAGGATCTCTTGGATGTGGCCTTATGATTGGCCACCGCCGGAAGTGAAGGGTATTGCTCTTCGACATGGCAAACCCTTCCATGTCAACAAAAGGATGTTTCGGGCTAACCTCTCTCGGTGCCTAGAAGAGAGCTCATGCGAAGAGAGATGACACAAGTGAGGGGGAATCACCACCCGAGGACACAATCAAGCTACCCCTTCCACGAAGAAGAAAGCTTCCCAACAAATGGCTAAGACAAAGAAGGCTCCTCAAAGAAAGTCTAAGAAAGCACATACCCTGCAGCCAGTCCTTTGCCCTCGCAGCAGAGGCCGAGAAGGAACCCCGAAACCCTTCTCCACCATACGAAGAAGAGGAGAGGATGCCAAGTCAAGGAAGGCGACTCCTTCCAAGAAGGACACCCAAGTTCCCACCGTGATGAAACCACCAATCGAACTAGAAGTCGATGAGGAAGATCGTGATACCCATGGAAGACATAGTTGTGCGAGAAACAAATTTGAGGAAAGTAAAGCGGTTGAGACAACCGAATCTTTAGTTGAAAAGGTTGTCTCTCCACCTATTACGACGAAGGGTGAGGAGGAGCAGACCTCTTACGCCTCCAATTCAAGAAACAGGAGAAGAGGGTGAAGATGAGGATGATGATGTTGTCATGTATTCTCCATCGTATCCGATATCCAGACATCTACAAGAGTGGAGGGCATGGAAACTTGATCACTCAAGGGTGCGGTTCGCTCACCCTGTGTACATTGAAGAAGAAGAAGAGTCGCCGATTTCTTGGGGTATTGACTATTTGACAGACCTTGACGAAGACAACTATATGGATATCCTCCGCATCATTAAAGCGGATGAGAAAGACAAAGCTGCGGAGGAAGCCCGTGTCCTAGAAAAAGTCAAGATGTGTGAATTCACAAACTCTTCATCTCGCACTCATACACATCTTGATATATACTCAGAGTGATGAAGATCCCATCACGCAAAGAGAGAAGTCGAATGCAAAGAAGCTATGAAAGAATCCAGGCAATTGCATGAGCATCAACTTTATGAAGGCCCAGGAGTGGTGCAAATATTGCTACGACATCGCCGCAGCCATGTCCTTGTGTAATCGGAGGATGGGTCCAAGGGAATTGGCAATGAAACTGGGATTTTGGGCACCCAAGTTGAGCCAACCCCTGAAGAAGGTGTTTTACCACCGCCTGGGGAGCACTCAACGGAAGAAGCATGGTTTGGAGAAGAGTGACTCCACCATTAGTCACTCACCGGTGTGTCACCCGAGGGGAAACTCACTCCCACCACAAAGCGGTTGGAGGTTGCTGTGGATGACTCAAATTTGAAGAAAGGAGGCAAAGTGGAAACTGAGAAACAACCACAACAGAGTGACATTGACGAGGCTCGGACAGTTGAGTCTGTCCCAGCTGAAATGTCAGCTGCTTTGAAGGCTGATGACACTGTTCCTACAGTCGAGGCACAGGATGGAGATGCCCCGGGAGTTAACACTATGGGTGATGAAATTGCAATCCTAGGGGTTGAGACTCCTATGGATGCCATGGTCCAAGACCCTAAGACAATCGATCGGGGCGAAGGAATATTGAAGGCCTCGCAGTGGTTGAGTCTGGAGGTATTGAAGGCCTAAGGGATGTTGAGACTTCCCTAGGTAAGGGTGAAAGAAACACAAAGACATTCATCCAGTTCACAATAAATAGAAGAGGAGATAAGTGCACTTCATGACTCGCAGAGAACTTAGACACATCATTCTTGGTGTCGAAGATGAAGCCGAGTCCACTCATGTTGCGCATCCAAAGGACGCACTGAGGATGTTCTCAAAACTACAGCCAGCTAAGTGACAAAGTTGCTCGTCGAAAATTTAATTTCGATGATGAGCCAAGTCCACAGTCTCATCATCATCCAATGACGCTGATGATGTAGCAGAGGAACTGGTTATTCACTTAGAAAATCCACTAAGACCGAAGACACTATTAAGACATTTGAGGCTCGGTCCACTGGGCAAAATATCTCAATCGCCTACTGAGACACACCCATCGCACAAAGCCTCATAGCTACAAAGAAGAACGACTACTCCAGGCTCACACAGCTCCCACAACAAGCGACCATCGCTGGATGAAGCTATCTCAAACCGAGGCACTAAGAGCTAAATCATCATAGGCACAACACTCACAATCCATCCCGTATGTGAGCGATGATGCATTTCCAAAGGTATTTCCTTTCATGCCGATTCTACCGTTTGGAGAAAGAGACCGCCGCTGAACAACGAAGATTTTTGTGAGAGAAGATCCAATCATCCCTACCGACACCATTGTTCCAGCCGAGTTCAACTTTTCTCAAGAGTGTCCTGCAAATGAATCAAGTGAGACAAAATGAGTTTCGTGAGATCTTCAAGAAGATCTATGAAGAGATTGAGAAGATTGAAAGACATCGAGCCTCACTCGACTTAAGATCGACAACATGGATGCTACCCTCACAAAGCAGACTTGAGAGGGATAGTGGTGTGGATCCGAGAATGGTCTCAACAATCGCCATGCGACTTGAACAAGTTCATTATTTCAAAGCACTGTATGGCGTAATGCTCATATGGATGGTTGACAACGCCCGATCCAACCAAAGGATGCAGCGTATATCGAAAGGTTACACGAGTCTCGTAAAATGAAAAATGGAGTTACTTGCAAGAATTCCAAAGAAAAGAAATTTTGCGCCTTGAGAACGCAATGAATGACAAGTTCGGACTACTCATGGATTAAATGAAGTTGGTGGTAGCCGAGTCCAAAGTGACCCGCTCGAGAATTTCGGACAGCTTATGTCAGAAGACTCAAACAATCTTCCGTTTTCGAAGACTTGATTTCATGCTTGAAGGCATGTTCCCCGGGGTCCCTCTTTCCATTGATGATTCCAAAATGGGGAAGAGGAGTCCCTAAAGAGTTTGAAAGAAGAAAAATTGAAAGAATCTGCACTGAGAAGAAGGGAAAGCAAGTTAAGGGGAAACGTTCAAAGGATTTGACATTAATTATTGCCGAAACCCCTCAAAGAAGGTAAAGTTACAAATGCGTCCATATTGAGCAAACTCTCCATAACCCTACCCATTGGGCACTCTGTTGTGCCAATGTCACGAAAAGGCGAATTATAGAAGCAGGGATTGAGGAGTTCGACAAGAAGACGGATGCCCGCATCGAAGAAGTGATGAAACAATACGGTGGCATTCCGGCAGGGAAAGATCAAGATGTCGACCCCGACAATGGATCCGAGTCGAGATCCATTGAAGAATTCAAAATGCTCGAATCCGAAGGCTATTTTCAAGGAATGTCACTAGCCCAAGCCTGGGATTTGTACTGGGAAAAGGTCTTGCGTTGTGCGAAGAAGCGAGAAAAGGGATTTGCATGATTTGACTTTGTTGAACATGGCTTTGTCCAACGCCTTGTAGAGGATATCCTTGGCCACATTGTCCGGTTGTATCTATTTCTATCCTCATTTCTCCACTCGATCCTTGGTTTTTCAACATTGGCTGGTCTTGCTTGCAGCAGCCTTCTTTTTCCTCTCACTGCAGCTGCTTCTACGCACAATCGTGTTGACTTTGAGTATTTGCAAAGGGCCCATCCTCTATCACAAGCCACATTTCATCATGTAATGCGAGATAGATGAGCCTCGCATGAATATTTTTAAATCATCAAATTCTTCAACAAGAAACATAGGAATACGAGTTAGATTTGCCTCCATGATAATAACTTTGCTTAAAAGATGAAAGACTTTGAAAAATACAAGTGTTAAAACTTTTTGAAAATATAGAAATCTAGTTTAGTAACCAAAGTGTAGAAGGTTCAATGAACCAACCGCTCCGATACCACTTGTATGTCCCAATGGGTGTGGTGTAAGGTTTAGAAGTGTTAGGAAATTTATCCTGTAGATTTTGATTAATGCCATGTAAAACTTAAACTAGAAAGTTGGCACCCCATTTTCCTTGTAATTTGTATTGTAATAGATAGGGCTAGAAAAGTCGAGTCAAGTCGCCTACGCTGAGACATACAAGAAGTCAACCAAGGTCAAGTGAAGACTCATTGCAAGACAATTGAGTATGGAAAAGAAGGAAAGTCAAGAACTCGATCAAGGTGTATCACCTGTGAATCGGTTGTGTGAAGAGTCACCAAGTCAACTCAAGAAGCCAAGTCTCAAGTTGAAGTGACAGATGAGTCATCCAAGGATTGGAAGCTAACTCAAGTCACCTGGGGAATAAAAGATCTGCAGTCAAGTCAAGACAACGAGCGAGATCCGTTGATAAAAGTCAAGAATTAATGTTACTCGAGAATGGTAATATGTTAAAGTTGTTAGAGATAAAGTGTTAGTTCCAGCTTGTGTGCAAAAGGAACAAACCAATGGGAAGCATCGCACCAAGTGTCGAAACGCCGCAATGCTACAAGACATTAAATACGCCGAAATGTCAACATCAATGATCGCAACAAGACAAGCCAACGAACACAAGTGACTTTGAAATTAGCTTATCTCCTTCAACGGGCAAAATTTCAAAAGTTGACTATAAAAGGCCGAGGAATTTCATTGAGAAAAGGTTACCTTGCACACCAACCACGAACAAGCAAGCATTATTCAAGCTATTAACGCAATATTCTCAAGTACATTCAAGCAAATCCTCAAGCCTGAAATTCGAAGGAAATCAATCCAACACAAGTTGTGAAGGAAAGACAACTTCAAAATCGTTGAAGAGAAAACTCTTGAAGAATCAAAAAGGGTCTACTTTCCAAGAAGGATTGTAGGAAGGTTCAGGGTCGAACTAGTATCAAGTTATTGGAGGGCTTCGTGATCAAATCCAAGAGCTTGAGAAAGTGAGTCAAGTAGCAAAGGAGCAAGCTACTACCCCGTGAAGAAGTTGAGTCGGAAGAGAAGCCACCGTGTGACCAAGGCTATCTCTGGACGATGACCACTTTGTAAACAAATCTATTACATAGTGGATTCCTCCAGGAAGTTGGATAAGAGAGGATTAGAAGAATTACCCCATCTTCGAACCTCTATAAAAATCAACTCGTGTCATTTATTTTTCAAGACATTTATATTCATGCATATTTACATCATATCTATTGATAAACTCGTATTTGTTAAGTCTTCCACTAATAAAACCAACACAAAGTTAAGGTTCAGTTAAACAACCGAAAGTTATTCTATCAACAGCTCTATCGAAATCCGTTGAGTGGCTAACTTAGTGAATAACCAACTTAGTTGTCCTCAAGGACGAATCGTTTGAGTTAACTCGTAATATTTTCAAAAGGAATAAAATCGATAAGTTGGTAAGGTTTATTCAACCCCCTTCTAAACCTTACTCACACCACTTGGGACCTACAAGAAGGGGGTTGAATAAACCTTACCAAATTTTCGATTTTAGTCCTTTTATAATATTCAACAGAGTTGACTCAAACAGCTTGTGTCCTTGAGGGACACTTAGTTGGCTATTCAAATATTTACCCACTCAACGCACTGGGATAGAGCCGTTGATAGTATAACCCTACCGCTTAAGTCAAATAATTAACTTGGCTGGTTTGGTTTATAACAAGGAAGACTTAACACCCTTGATTTGTTTTAAGCTTGTTTTTAACAATTAATTTTTAGCACTTAGTTATTTATCAATTGGATAGCAAATGCAAACTAACAAAGAGATAAGTAAATATGCAAGAATGTAAATTTGTTGAAAGTAATGACACAAATATTTTATAGAGGTTCAAGATGGGGTAATTCTTCTAATCCTCTCTTCTCCAACTCCCGGAGAAATCCACTATATAATGATCCTCTTACAAGCGGTTATCGGTCCGAAACAATCTTGATCACACAACCGGCTTCTCTTTGCGACTCACTTCTTCACAGGCGATGCCTTGCTACTTCACTCACTTCTCAAGTTCTTGCATTTGATCACGAAGCCCTCCAACAAACTTAATAATGGTTCGACCTTGAACCTTTCTACAATCCTAACTTGGAAAGTAGACCCTTTGCTTCTTCAAAAGTTTTCTCTTCAACTGTTGAAGTTATCTCTCCTTCACGACTGTGTTGGATCTAGTTTCTTTGAGTTTGAGGCTTGAGGAATTGCTTGAATTGCTATGAGAATATTGCAGTTAATTGTTTTGATATCGCTTCTTCGTTCGCTCGTTCAGGTTATCAAGGTCACCTTTTCTCAATAGCTTCCTCAGCCTTTTATAGTGCCCATTTGTAATTTTGCCCGTTGAAGAGATAAAGCTAATTTCAAATGTCATTTTGTGTTCGTTGGCTTGTCTTTTCTTGGTTTGTACCCTTGGTGATGTTGACCTTTCCTCCTATTAAATGGCATTTCAAAGATCGCATGGTGTCCGACACAAGGTACAATGTTTCCCATCGCTTATTCTTTTTGCAAAATTATGGGCCAAACACTTTTAGACCTGGCATCTTGTCATATTACTAAATAGGGTGGTATTCTTGACATTAATCAACGGATCTAAGTCGCTTATCTTGACTAGATCACGCTTTACCCCTGGTCACTGAGTTTGCTCCAATCATTGGATTGACTCAACCGTCACTTCAACTTCTAGACTTGGCTTCTTGAGTTGACTTGACCGACACATCTCACAGATTGTTCCTCACTCTCCTTCCTTCAGTGAGTCCTTGACTTCTTTCATGGCCTTACTCGGTGACACACAGCAGAGTCTTCACTTAGTCCACGCTTGACTTCTTGTAATATTTGACATAGCCGACTTGACTCAGCTTTTTCCACCAATCTATTACAATACAAATTACAAGGAAAATGGGGTGCCAACTTCCTAGATTAAGTTTTACATGGTATCATCAAAATCTATCAAATAAATTTCCTAACAACATCTCATCGGTTCCTTGCTTTTTGCACTCTTTCAAAGAAAAACAACTCCATTGTTGGCGATCTAACGCATGCCTATTTCAAGCAAAACCTTGACTTGTCTTGACAAATGAATCTCTTTCAGCTTTCTCGAGTCCTATCTCCCGCTTACCTCTTTGACATTCGATTCCAATCATTTTGGAATGACTTTGATGTCGATCACCGACCGAGATAGCTTTTCTTCACTTACTTGACCGAGTCTTCACTTCACTTCACACAACCGACACACACGGATCTTCATCTTCAAAATTGATCGAGTCTTGTAATCTTTCAACTTGGTTGTCTTCAACTCACTCATACAACCCTATCTATTACAAGTTGAATTACATTTAAAATGGGGTGCCAACTTCCTAATCTAAGTTTTACATGGTATCATCAAAATCTATACATAAATTTTCCCAACAATTTCTCCTTTTTGATGATGCCAAAACTTATATAAACATATCATTCTTTGCACTTTACAATGCTTTTACAATGTATAAACCTCAGTAAAAGGTATTAGAGCTATGCAAACGTATTAGAGCATTACATGTATCACAAAGATTAACAACTAGTATTAGAGCATTAAAGTACATCATGACATATACAATGTATATACAAGTATGTGTATTTACAAAGAAGTATAATAAAACATGAAGGGTTCAAATGCATATTCAACGCCTCGGCCGCTTCCTTCTTCTCTCAAAGATCTTCTTCTCGCTCTTTTTGCGACCCTTCTCTTTTTTTTTCTCTTTCTATCATCTTCTTCTCCTTTCTTCTTTTCGTAGGCTCTTTTTGCGAGAAAGGTTCTCTATTTGCTGCCTTTTTTCCATCCACGATCAAGCCTAGCATTTTCTTCTTCATGTCTCCTTCTCGCTTCCTCAATCCTCCTCTCTACCCCAAAATTGGATAGCTCATCCAACCCATCCTAGTAGATCAACCCTTTTGTAGGTCCCAAGGGGTGTGAGTAAGGTTTAGAAGGGGGAGGGGGTTGAATAAACCTTACCAAATTTTTGATTTTAGTCCTTTTAAAATTACAACAAAGTTGACTCAAAACAGTTGTGTCCTTGAGGACAACTAAGTTGGTTATTCACTAAGTTAGCTACCAACAAACTCGATGGAGTTGTTGATAGAATAACTCCTACTGCTTAACCTATACTTTACTTGGGTCAAGTTGCTTTTATCGTGGAAGATTTAACACCCTTAGATTTTTTTAAGTTTGTTTTAACACTTGATTTTTAGCACTTGGTTATTAATCGGTTGGATAGCAATTATGATTCTAACAAAGAGATATAATGTAAATATGTAAGAAAGTAAATTTGTTGAAAGTAAATGACACAAATATTTTTTATAGAGGTTCAAGATGGGGTAATTCTTCTAATCCTCTCTTCTCCAACTCCCGGAGGAATCCACTAAGTAACGATCGGTTTACAAAGTGGTGACACCTTGATCACACAGCTTGGCTTCTCTTGCGACTCGGCTTCTTCACAGGCGCGATTGCCTTGCTACTTCATCTCACTTCTCAAGTTCTTGGATTTGATCACAAAGCCCTCCAACAAACTTGATAATGGTTCAACTCGTAACCTTTCTACAATCCTAGTTTGGATAGTAGACCCCTTGCTTCTTCAATTATTTCCTCTTCAATAGATTTGAAGTTGTCTTTCCTTCACACTTGTGTTGGATCGATTTCCTTCGAGTTTCGTGCATGAGTAATTGCTTGAATATTAATGAGAATATTGCGAGTTAAATGTTTGAATAATGCTTGATTGTTCGGGGTTTAGGTAACATCATCTCAAGTAATTTCCTCGGCCTTTTATAGTGTACATTTGAATTTTTTTCCGTTGAAGAGATAGGCTCATTTCAAATGTCACTTTTGTTCGTTGGCTTGTCTTGTTGCGAGTCCTTGATGTTGACATTTCCTCGTAGTAAATGTCTTCGCATCATTGCAGGTGTCGACATAAAGTGCGGTGTTTTCCATTGGTTTATTCCTTTTGCACAATTCTGACTAACACTTTAGACTGGATGGCTTTGACATATTACTATATAGAGTAATATTCTTGACTTTAATCAATGGATCTAAGTCATTGTCTTGACTAGACGATGTCTTTACCCTAAGTGACTTGAGTCGGCTCCATCATTGGATAACTCAACTTGTCACTCCAACTTTGAGACTTGGCTTCTAGAGTTGACTTGACCGATACTTCTCACGCTTGTTCCTTAGTTGACACTCCTTGATCGAGTCCTTGACTTTCTTCTTGGCCATACTCACCGACACACAACAGTCTTCAATCCAAATCCCAGCTTGACTTCTTGTATTCTCGCATAGCCGACTTGACTCGGCTTTCTCAGCCCTATCTATTATAATACAAATTACAAGGAAAATGGGGTGCCAACTTCTTAGTTTAAGTTTTACATGGTATCATCAAAATCTACTCAATAAATTTCCTAACAATTTCCCCCACTTTTTGATGATGCCAAAACTTAAAATCATACAAAGAAAGAATAAACAACAAAGATACATACAAACAATGCAAGAAGAAAGAATGTATGCTTAAAATATATCTTTTTATTGATCATAGAATTCTTGTCCTTTACATAGTTTGTTTACATTTGGTATTAGAACAATATACATGCATCTAAGCTAAGATATAAGGATACATTCGAGTGAAAAATTATAGGGAAATTCACTAGGTTTATTACGGGACGAATTACACGAATGTATTTACAATAGTAATACATGAAGCGGTTTGCGAACACTTCAACGCCTTCAGCCACTACCTTCCTCTTTCTTCTTCACTCTCTTGCACTCCTCATCTTCATCGCTCTCTTTATCCTTTTCTCTTCTTCTTCTCTCTCCTTTTCTTCTTTTCATAGGCCCGTTTGGCGCCAGGGTCATCCCTTTGCTTCCTAGCGAGCCATTCTCTTGTCTCGCCTTTTGGTTTTCTTTTTTTGTCTTCTTATCGCTCAGCGTTCTTCCTTTCAACCCGTAGGTTGGAAAGGTGATCATATCCGGCCCAGAGATCACGCCTTTCTTGTCGGGATCTACATATTCTACGCCCTTGGGTTTTGGTCGAGGTAGGAACCTCTTCCAACACCACTTCTTCCCCTTCCCGACTCAGCTCTTCCACCTCTTGAGTGTATTCTTTGGAAAGATCCGCCGCTTATCGCCTTCTTTACACAAAGATCTAGACCTTTCTCCCAATACAAATCCCGGCTTGAGACAGAGCCATTCCTTGGAAGTAGCCTTCGACTCAAGTGTCTTGAACTCTTCAATCGATCTAGGCTCGGATCCATTATCGTGCATCGCATCCTCGATCCTTTCCACCCTAGACCACCAAATTCTTTCATGATTTCTTAAACACGAGCATCCAACTTTTCGGCTAACTTCTCAAATTCTCGCTTCAATTATATTCCTTTCATCTACCATTGACACAAAGGCGTTTTGATTGGTAGGGTCATAGGAAGTTTGCTTTGAGGATGGAGCGCATAATACATGACCTTGCCGAGGATTTTAGCGTACATCCGCAATTGCTTTGAACTTCCTTCCCCCTCAACCGAGCCGATGGAGTCGCATTCTGCCGCAGATTATGGGAGCCTGTGCATTGACTCGATTCTAGCCGGGAATTTGTGATGTTTTGCCAGTGATCGAGCATCACTGTCAACAGCTTCCTCGGTTTCAATAGATTTCTCTATGAATTACCTGGTCCTCGATGTATCATCACATCGGATGATGATGAGACTTGTGGATTTAGCTCATCATCGGTTAAACCTCATAGGAGCCGTCTTTTCACCGACTTGACTCTAAGATTTGTGAACATCCTTTGTAATTGGTGAGGACTCGCTTCATCTTCGGATCCCGAGAAAGGATGTGTCAATATTTTCTTAAGAGTTTTGAAGGACACCAATGACTTCATCTCGTGGCGTAACCTTCACCGTGAGGTATGTTCTCAATAATCGCATCATTTTCCTTACCTAGGAAGTTTCAACCTCCCGGGGCCTTGATTCTTTAGCCGGTCTCAATTGCGGTAGGGCCTTCTATATTCCCTTTGATAGACTCAACTGTCTTAGGTCTTGGGCGATGGCATCCGAGAGGAATCTCAACCCCTTGGATTGCACTTTTTCGAGCCTAGAGTGTTAACTACCGGGCATCACCATCCTCCTCGCCTCGGCTACATCAGCAGATATCATCGGCCTTCAAAGCGCTTGACACTTCGAGATGGGACAGACTCAACTATTCGAGCTTCAATGTCACTCTGGCGATGTTCACTCTCTTTATCAACTTTGCCTCCTTGCTTCATAGATGAGTCTCCCACAGCAACCTCCAACCCGACTGTGGTGGGGAGAGTTTCCCCCCGGTGGCGCACCGGGTTGAGTGATCGATAGTGGGGTCACTCTTGCTCCGAGAGACGTGGCTTTTTCCATATAGTGCTCGGCCGCCCGGGTAGGTCCGAGAACACCTTTTTCAGGGGTTGGCTCAGCTTGGGTGCCCAACTTCCCAGCTTCATCGCCATCTCCCTTGGAGCCATCCTCTGATTGCACAGGGGACGTGGCTGCAGCAATGACCGACGCGCAATTTGTTGTGCCACTCCTAGAGGATCGATCGGCGAAGAGTTTGGGATGACTCTCCTAGACCTTCTAACAAACGTTGCTCGTGCATGGCTTTGGATTCCTGCAACGCTTGCTCATCTCCAACTTCTCAAGCAGCAAGCAGGATCCATATCCTCATCACTTTCGAGAGCATATCAAGATGCGTGTGAGTATGCTCATGAGAGCCTCGTAAATTGGCACATTTTTGATTTATCCAAGGCTCGAACTTGCTCAAGAACTCTCCTTTTCTACCTCTTTCAAGATGCGGAGGATATCCATGCGCTGTCTTCGCCTAGGCGATCGAACGTCATTTACGCCGAGGAATCGTAGAAGCTCTTCTTCTTCTTCAATAAACTCGGGCAGTGAATCAGCCCTTGAGTGATCCAGACTTCAATGTTCTCCATTCCCTCAGGATATCGGGATAAACTGGAGAATACATGATTACATGATTATCATCATCTTCACCTTCTCCTCCGCTTTCTAGAATGGGAGGTAAGAGACCTTGCTCTTCCTGGATGCAAGAAGATCGGTTGTAGGCGGGGAGACAACTTTTTCAACATTAGGCTCGATTGTCTCGATGCTTCACTTTCTTCGATTGTCTTCCTCACAAAGCAGGTCTTGACAGATATCTGCTGATTACCATCGATGACTTCGCATATGCATCAATAACTTCTAGAAACTGTGCTTCTTGATCACCAAAGCAGTTAAATGCTTGAATAATGCTTGCTTGTTCGTGGTTCGGTAACCTCTTCTCGGTAATTTCCTCGGCCTTTTATAGTGTACATTTGAAATTTTGCCTCAAAAGAAATAAGCTAATTTCAAATGTCACTTTTGTTCGTTGGCTTGTCTTGTTGCGATCCTTGATGTTGACATTTCCTCGTATTAAATGTCTTTCGCAAAGATTGCGGCGCCGACACAAGGTGCGAAAGTGTTTCCCATTGGTTTATTCCTTTTGAACAATTATGGGACTAACACTTTAGACTGATGACTTTGACATATTACTATATTGAGTAATATTCTTGACTTTAATCAAAGGATCTAAGTCAGTTGTCTTGACTAGACATTTGTCTTTACCCCAGGTGACTTGAGTCACCCCGGTCATTGGATAACTCAACTGTCACTCCAACTTTGAGACTTGCCTTCTTGAGTTGACTTGACTGATACTTCTCACGCTTGTTCCTCGCTTACACTCCTTCGATCGAGTCCTTGGCTTCCTTCTTGGCCATACTCCGGTGACACACAACAGCAGAGTCTTCAATCCATCTGCGGTTCACTTCTTGTATTCCTCGGCATAGCCGACTTGACTCAACTTTCTCAAATTTATCTATTACAATACAAATTACAAGGAAAATGGGGTGCCAACTTCCTAGTTTAAGTTTTACATGGTATCATCAAAATCTACTCAATAAATTTCCTAACACCTTTTTATGGGGATCCACATAGCGAACATCTTTAAGCTTTCTTTGTGTGATGGAGTACCTATGCTTCTTCCACCACCGCCATGCCTTCCCCTTCCCCTTCCCGATTCTTCTCCTCCTCTTGGAGTGTACTATCTTTTGCGCCTTAATAGTCCGCTAACTACTTGAGGTCTGCCGCATCTCATCCGATTTGCATAATTCTAATCCCTTCTCCTAGTACAAGTCCCATGCCTCGAGGTAGAGTAATATTCTTGAGAAATCCTTCGATGTTAGAGTTTGAAATTACTCTATGGATCTTTGCTTAGATCCTACATCGAATAGCTAACTCTCAAGGGGGCTTCAGAGCGGGTAATCTTTTAATAGTCCAGTTGGGGGCCATCAAACTTTGCTATTAGTCTTTCAATCATATCTTGCCACTTATCACTACCTTCTCAAAGTCAACTTCAATACCTTCTCGAGACTTCTTGAATGACAATGCAACTTTCTCCTCTATTGACATTTTGTGACAAATGACTCGGGATAGAGGTAGTGACATTGGCTTGTTGAGGGTTTGGCAAGCATTATCTTCCAGGGTGGCTTCTTCGTCTCACTTTCTTTCCTCTTCTCGCTAGTTTCCCCCTTACTTCCTTTTGTTGTACTTTCATGTTCCCCCTTTTTGGCATCATCACCAAGAGAAGAGTCGACTAAGAGGATACTCCAAGGATAAGATCCAGGTTTTTGTTAGTCATGTCCATCTTATCATGACTCGCGAGTGTGATGCTCTAAATTCTCGATAGTAGTGCCTTCGTCTCAACGCCATCGCTTCATCTCGATTGGCAACACCATGACTTTTGTAAGCATGATTGCCTCATTTTTTTAGAAGGTCTCGCTTATGATGTGCCTTCAAAGAACTCTATGTCGATTTGTGCGATTGATCTATCCCCAAGATGTGATCCTCTCTGTCTCTCACTGAAATTTGGCGTTCTCGCACTTCATATTACCATCTTGGCAAATAGAGATTTGAAATAAGTTAATTACTTGTTCATGCCTCGGTGCTTTTGTTTGTGTTGTCCATTCCTTTATTCTCAAAATTGTGCCTCGGATGTCTCTTGTGATTGTAGAATCTCTCGTTGTCCAACTATTGGTTGAGTGTTGTGAATTCCTTTTCAATATTTTCTATTTCAAAGTGCAAATGTCCTTGAATGCTTTTCTCAAGTCGGCCGCATCGCTGAACTACTCTTCGGTCACACAACATCAAGTCAAAACCAAACGGTACCATTATATAGTTATCGAGTTAAAATCTCTTCATCCGGGACTTGGACAATGTATCTAGCACTTTCAAAGAACTGATTCTCGCTTCCAAAGGTACTTCGCACTCGAACGGGAAGTATTCTCGCAAAATAGGTCCTCAAGAAAATGGGAATCTCTCCCCCTACTTTGGGAGCCTTACCCTTTCCCATCAAGTGTTCTTCAACACCGTGTGCCTTGGTTTGTCTCAAAGTCATTGGCATTAGCCGATTCTTCCATTTGAGTAGTATGTTCCTCGGTTGATTTATCAGATCGTGGGAAGGTGTAGGTCCCAAGGGGTGTGAGTAAGGTTTAGAAGGGGGGTTGAATAAACCTTACCAACTTTTCGATTTTAGTCCTTTTCAAATAATACAGAGTTAAATAAACAACTAAGTCCTCGAGGGACGCTAGGTTAGTTAACCAACAGAGTTAGCCACTCAACATACTCGATTGAGTGTTGATAGAATAACTTAGTTGTTTAGTCTAAACCTGAACTTGGTTTGTGATGAGATTTTCAATTGAAGACTTAACACCCTTAAATTTTGTTTAAGTTTGTTTTAACACTTGGTTTTAGCACTTTGTTAATTATCAAGTGGATGGCTAATTATCGTGAGATATAAAATAATATGCGAAAAAATAAATGCTAAAATGTAAATAACACAATAATTTTTATAGAGGTTCGAAGATGGGGTAATTCTTCTACTACTCTCTTCTCCAACTCCTGGAACAATCCACTAAGTATTGATCGTAGTACAAAGTGCTTATCACCCGGATATAAGTTTTGATCACACAAACTAACTTGATCCTTTGGGACTCGATGAGATGCATTGGTCACACAGTTGGCTTCTCGTCCGATTCAGCTTCTTCACAGGGCGGCGCTTTTGCTACTTGACAGCACTTGCTCAAGCTTCTTGGATTTGATCACGAAGCCCTCCAATAACTTGATCTTTGGTTCAACCTTGAACCTTTCTACAATCCTCCTTGAAATGTAGACCACTTTTGATTCTTCAAAAGTTTCCTCTTCAACAGTTTGAAGTTGTCTTTCCTTCACACTTGGTGTTGGATCGATTTCCTTCAAAAGTTAGGTTTGAGGATTTTGCTTGAATAATTTGAGAATATTTTGCAGTTACAATATGAATAATTGCTTGAATGCTCGGGTATGCAAGATTCCTTTCATTTTTTTGAGAGTGATTCCTCACCTTTTATAGTGAACTTTAAAAAATCACTGTTGAAGAGATATGCTGATTTTCAAAAGTCACTTGTGTTCGTTGGCTTGTCTTGTTGCGATCCTTGAAGTTGACATTTCCTCATATTAAATGAATGTTCGACTTTTCGTAGTCCGACACGCGGTGCGATGTTTCCCATTGGTTTATTCCTTTTGCACGCTTCTGATGAACACTTTAAGACATGGCGGCATGGAAGTATTACTTGTTTAGGTAATATTCTTGACTTCACGTACAACGGATTCTTTTCAATTGTCTTGACTTGATCATGCAGCTTCTCTAACTTCCCTGGTGACTTCGAGTGTGCTTCCAAATCAATGGATGACTCATCTGTCACTTCAACTTGAGACTTGGTTTCTTGAGTTGACTTTGACTGACACTTCACACACTTGTATCCCACCGATACTCCTTCAATCGAGTTCTTGTCTTCTCCTCCTTGCCATACTCAAATTTGCTTCACAAAGAAAGTCTTCATTTCAGTCTTGATTTGCCTTCTTGTATATCCAGGCATAGGTGACTTGACTCGGCTCGTACAACCCTATCTATTACAATGCAAATTACAAGGAAAATGGGGTGCCAACTTTCTAGTCTAATTTTTACATGGCATTCATCAAAATCTAAGCAATAAATTTGCCAACAATTTCCCCATTTTTGATGATGCCAAAACTTAAAACATACATACAAAATGTAAATAGCAATGATACATACATACAATATAGAAACATAGAATGTATGCGTAGAATCAATCTTTTTATTGATCATAACATTCTTGTCCTTTACACAATTTGTTTACAATGTGTATCGAGAGCAAACATAGCATTCTATATCTACGCAAAAATATAGAAATTACACAATTTTTTTCATCGTATGTAAGACTTACATACATATGTATTTACAATCGAGAAAATACATGATGGAGTGGACAACAACACTTCATCGCCTTCGCTATCTCTCCTTCTTTTTCTCTTCTTTTCATCTTCACCGCTTTTTTTTCTCGTAGGCTCTTCCGGGCTTCGTCTTTTCTCCTTCTCTCTTGCCTTTCTTCCCACAAATGATCTTGCCTTTTGTTTTCTTCTTCAATTCTTTTGACATAGTAAGCATTCTTCCCTATTGGCTACTTACATCATATCGGCCAGAAAGAGATCCTTCCATTCTTGCCCTGATCTACATATTCAATATTTTTGGGTAGAGGTCTGGTTGAAAACCTCCGCCTCCACCACTCCTTCCTCTTCCTCTCGGGCGTATATTGTAATCGAGTCTTCTTCTTTCCAAAGAGAGATCGCTAGTGGTCTCCCTGTCTGTCGCCTTCTTCACATAGCTTTAGACCCTTCTCCCAATACAAGTCCCAGGCTTAGGCTATGGACATATTTTTGAAGTATCACTCGGATTCGAGCATTTTGAATTCTTCCACCGATCGTGGCTCGTCTCCATCGCCTGGAATGTCATCTGTGTTTTTTCCTACCTAAATGCCTCCGTATTGTTTTAATATTTCCATCCCACGGGCATCCATTTTTCTTTCGACCTTCTTCATCCCTCGCTTCTACAATTTTTTTCTCTTCTCGGACATAGGTACAAAGTGTTGGAGCGGCAGGACTTCATCGAAGTTTGTTGATTATGTCACCGTGACAAGGCCTTGTTAAGGGGTTTCAAGAAACATTAGGGTCATGTCTTTTGATCCTTCCCCAACTACTTTTCCCTTCTCCTTCTTCTTCTCTCAACAAATTATTTTTCCCCTCTGCGACAAATTTGTTTCCTTTTCCTTCTCACCAACCGTCCCCTTAAGCATCTTCTCGTATTCCTTTTCCCCTTTTTGGCATCATCAAAGGAGAGAGGAACCCCTGGGAACATGCTCACAGCATAAAGTCTAGGCGATCGATAGCCGAGTTCTGTTTTGGAGTCTCATTTGTGGAGTATCTTTGTCGGAATTCTCGAGTGGGTGGCTTTGGACTCGGCGCTACCAATTTCATTTTAGCCATAAGAAGACTCAATTTGTTATTCATGTTTTCCTCTACGCGCATAAGTTTTTTCTGTGAAATTCCCAGCAGCTTCCCATTTCATGTTGTGGGAGGCATGCATTCTGTCAATATTCTCTTGCATCCTCTTCTTCATGTCAGCATTATCAGCGCTCCAGATCAACATTTTGTTGTACAATGCCTTGAAGTATCTGACTTGTTCGAATCGCATTGTACTCTACTGTTGACACCATTCTCTGATCCGCAACACAATCCCTCTCAAGTCGGCTATGAGAGTGGCATCCCTATTATCCAGCCGCATATCCAGCGAGGCCTGGTGCCTTTCAATTTTCTCAATCTCTCCAAGGATAGTCTTAAAGACTTCACGCACCTCAGCTGTTACTTCAGTCTCAGCTGGTGGCCAAGCAGCATCAAAATCGAATTCTGATTGGACAATAGAGTCAGTGGGAATCACTGGATCAGGTTGGTGGTATCGTTTCCGCTCACGGGTTGTTTCTTCAACAAGGTCAGGCACCTCAATTGAAAAAGGAAAAGTTTCTTCGAAAGCATCATCACGGACGTAAGGTATGGAATGTACAAATCATTCGAGCCTATGATTTGCCTGGTTGAGTCGACTCTTCTGCAGCTTTAGGAGCCTCAAGCGCAGACGACTTGGTGTCACCGGCCTTGGTGAGTGGTTTGGCGGTGATCAACCTCGGTTGTCTTAACAGCTTTCTTCGGCCTCGGTGTTTTTCGCTAAGTGAATTTTCGGGTCCTCGGCTGCACCATCAACGTCATCGAAGATGATGAGTCTTGAAGACTTGGCTCATCATCGAAATTAGACGCTTGTCGAGTAGCCTTGAAGTCTGGCTTGCTCATTTCAGGAAGAACATCCTCAATCGAGTCTTTTTGATGTGCGGTTGGGGCGGACTCACTCCATCTGCAGATCCTAGGAAGGTTGTATCGGGATCATCCTGGGAGTCATGGAGGGCACGATTTCCTCTTCGAATCAGAAATTATGGTCCGAGGAATGCTCTTATCTCCTTGATTTTTACCTAGGGAAGTCTCAACCTCCTTAGGCCTTCATTACCTCCTGCGGTCTCCTCAATCAAGCAATGGGGCCTTAATCAATCCCTTCAACAGCGCAATTGTCTTAAGGTCTTCTCGCAGTGGCATTCACAGAGTCTCAACTCCGTTGATTGCACTTTCGCACATACCAGTGTTAACTACCGGGAAAAACCATCATGTGCCTCGACGCATCGGCCAGCGTCCTCGGCGTCCTCGGTTGGCACTTGGTGAGACAGATTCAATCGTCCGAGCATCGTCGGTGACAACTTCTTGTGTTTCCTTTTCTTGTTCCTTCTCCACTTCACCTCTTAGATTCGGGGTGGAGTCATCCGCAACATCCTCCGACCTAGCTACAGGTGGAGTTTTCCCCCTCTCGGCCGGCACACCACCGAGTGACTTATGTTGGGGTCACTCTGCTCCAGACTCGGTTTTTCCTATGAGTGTTCAGCCGTGGGGGGGCAGTGGTAATACACCTTCAATAGGGGTTGGCTCGACTTGGGTCCCCAAGTTCCAAGTTTCATCGCCAATTCCCCTAGATCCGTCTTCCGAGTGAATCGGGAAGTGGTTGCGAATAACGGGCAATCTGCTGCACCCACTCCCAATGGATCAATCTTGGTGAGATTTGGAAGACTCTCCAGGTCCTTCCGTCACCGTTGCTCATGCATCATCCTACTCTCCCGCATGGCTTGCCGCATTTCTATCTCCTCCGTCGCAAAGAAGCAGGATCCAAGTCCTCATCACTTCCAGAAAGAACATCTATATGCGGATGAGTGTGATCACTGGTTCTAGTAAGAGGACAGATGCTGGCTTTCTCACGCGCCTCGCTTCCTCATAATCTTGCCTGTTCGTTTCCTTCGAATTTGCGATATTAATACAGTTATCCTCGTCTAGAGCTTGCAAAGATCAGATCAACTTCGAGAAACCCAAGAGTTCCTCTTCCTCATCAATGAACTCGGGGTGTTCAAACCGCACCCTTGAGTAACTCACCTTCCATGTCCTCCATGCTCTTAGACGATTTTGGATGTGCAGGTGCGAGTGGAGAGCATATGATTACATCATCATCCTCATCCTCTCCTCGGCCCTTCCTTTTCGTGAATGGAGGGTAGCAAGCTCTGCCGCTCTTTCGCCCTCGCGGCGTCTGTCGCGGTGGATATACAATCTGTCGATAGGGGATTTTATTGTCTTATCTACTTCTTGTTCCTCAACTGCTTCGCCCACATCCGGGTCTACGATGTGCCTCTCGTTGATCGGCCTCAGCAGACTTGGCGGTTTCATCCAAAGACTTCCGAGAGTGCACTTCATCGGAATCTCGAGATCTTTTCCACTAAGTGGCGGGGACTGTTTGTCTTCTCAAGCTCAACGCTTGGTAAGTCTTCTCCTTCTCTTAGTTTTCACCAAAGGAATGTCTGGTTCTACTTCCTCCGGTTCCTCGAAGGTAAAGGCCTTTTGAATTGCCTTAGAGGCACCGCCTTTCTCACCTTGACAAATCCTCTCTTCTTCTTTATTCCTGGAAAAGGTATTAAAGATTCCTTCTCCACCGCTGCTCCGGGGCGGAGACACGGCTGCGGGGAGGGGACAGTGACTCGGCCGTAGGGCAGTGCATCTTTCTTCTTCTTCGCGGGAAATCGTCTTCTTTCAGTTGCATGGGCGCTTTCTTCTTCGGAGGGGAGGCAAGAACTGTTTCCTCGGTCACCGATTCCCCACCGTGTCCGCCCGCTTGGTGTAAGCTCTCTTACGGGCTCCAAACAAGTTAGCCCGAAACATCTTCTTGTTAACATGGAATGATTTTCCATGTCGAAGGGGAACACCCTTCACCTCCATCAAGTGGCTAATTACAAGGCCATACCCCGAGATCCTCCAAATGACCCATCGTCCTTGAAGGATTTATTTGCAACATTCGCAAAGTCCGATGTAGACGAATCTGCTCGCTTGACCTTCTTCTCCTCCATGATCGTAGCCATGATGATCGGCTTGGTTTTGACAACATTAAAGCTTCCAAATTTCATGTATACACATTTCGCAACAATGTCCATAAGTTTATGATAGTCCTCCTTCAAAGAAGCTTCTTCTTCGCTTGTGTAGACAACTTTCGCGGACATTCGGTTTGGCCACTTCCTTCCATGCAAATGACCAAATCAACGCCTCGCTTCATAAATCTCCAACATGCCCTCCGACGGCAATAAATAGTGCTCGCAAGGTCCTTTGCAAAGTGATTAGGATGTCCTTGTGGTGGACAGGACTTAATCCCTTCGTCCTGTACCTCGGCATTCACGTAGAACTCGGGCGACCTCTTCTACGTGCGTCATAGGATATTCCATCGCCGAAAGGGTTTCAACCCATATTTCTTGATCTTATCGGCTATCTTCTTCACCAGGGTTTCATCGAACCCCGCTTCAACATTCCTTCAAAATCCACGCTTGATCCGGTGTGGATTTGTTTTGTGAGTTTAGTAAAATCATGTCTGGTGCCATTTCGGTGATTTTGTCGAATGAAACTTGACGAACTTGCTCAAGATTGGTAGGGTTTTGAGATAAAAGATACTTGCTTTCTTGCTTTGGAGAGATGAACAGTTTTGAAGTGAGAGAAAAACTGAGCAAATGGTTATATAAGGGTTATAAAAGGACGTGCTTTCGGTTTTTGAAATTTTGATCAAAATAAATGGCTCGTATTTATCACGCCGATTAGCATTTAATTGCCCGCATTTAATGCGGCAAAAGATTTATATCCAATCATATGCTTGTTGTGCAACTTTTGACTCCCCCCGTTATTATTATCTTTGACGTCATCCATAAAAACATTCCCGCTTATTAAAAACGATCGTTTTTGTCACTTAGCTCATAAATGACTAAGCTCATTACACAGATGACTTAACTCTTGTTCTCTTCTTTCGTATGGTGACTCACCACCGCCTAACTCGATACAACCGACTTTCCCGATACGGTGATTTACTTGGCTAATTTATAAGATCTGCTTTGTTTTTATCTTATCATGTTTCATCTCTTCTCATTGAGTCTTCCGAGTGTCAACTCACTCAATTAACCCTTGGTCATGCTTAAGTTCTTCAAATCTTGATTCACATAATGGCTTTGTGGATATGTCATTCTAACTTTATCGGTTGAGATGTATTCCAAGGTGATGTCTTTCTTTTCAACATGATCTCTTATGAAATAATATCCGACATCAATGTGCTTTGTTCTAGAATGCAACACAGATTCTCGAGTGATTGCAATAGCACTTGTGTTATCATACATAATTGGAATCTCTTTCTCTTCAATTTCATAATCTCTCACTTTGTCTCATCCATAAGACTTGGGCACAACAAATTTGCCGCAACTATGTACTTAGCTTCACCGTGGGATGTGGCTATTGAGTTTTGCTTCTTGCTAAACCAGAAACAAACTGTTTCCAAGCATTTGACATGTACCAAAGTACTCTTCCTGTCAACTCTACATCCAAGATAGTCGAGTCCGAGTAGCCAATTAGCTTGAATCAACCTTCCTTTGGATACCATAGGCCAACTTCTTGGCATCCCTTCAAATATCTTAGGATTCTCTTAGCTACAAACATATGGCTTTCTTTTGGAGCAGATTGGAATCTTGCACATACACCTACATCAAAGGTGATGTCCGCCTACTTACGTGAGATAGACCGATCCAATAAGTGCTCAGATCCGGTTTGATCCACGGCCTACCATCCGCATCCATGTCCATTTTGACTATTGTATTCGATGGTATTTTCACGAAGACTGCTCTTTCATACCAAATTTCTTCATTAAATCTCTGGTATAGTTTGTCCGACTTATGAAGGTTCCATCTTTCAAATTGTTTTACTTGAAGTCCTAGAAAGAATGTCAGTTTCTCCGATCATGCTCATTTCAAATTTACCTTGCATGAGGTTTGAGAACTTATCACACAACTCTTTGTTTGTTGATCCAAAAATGATATCATCCACATATATTTGAACAAGCGATACTCTCTCCATCTTAAATTAAAGAGTGTTACATTCCACTTTGCCTTTGGTGAATCCATTATCTGTCGAAATTGAGATAATGTATTATACCATGCTCTAGGTGCTTGTTTCAATTCATATAGAGCTTTCTTGGGCTTGTACACCTTATCTCCAAGAGTGTTCTCGCTCAAAACCTGGAGGTTGCTCAACATAGACTTCTTCTTCCAACAATCCATTTAAGAATGCACTTTTCACATCCATTTGATATACAAAGTGAAGTTCTTGTGAGCAAAGATAAGCAAGAAACATCCTTATTGCTTCTAATCTTGCAACAGAGCAAATGTTTCATCAAAATCTATTCCTTCTTCTTGGCAATACCCTTTGGCTACCAATCTTGCTTTGTTCCTTACCCACGTAACCTTCCTCATTCACCTTATTTCTCGAATACCCATTTTGTGTCAATAACATTTTGATGGGTTGGTCTTTGTACCAGTTCCCATACTTTATTTCTTTCAAACTCGATTCACTCTTCTTGCATGGCTTGAAGCCAATGAGTATCATCCAATGCCTGGACACATCTTTTGGCTCTATTTGGGAAATAAAACAAGTGAACATAGCTTCTTGTTGAGCTCGATCGGTTTTACACCATCTCTTACATATCCAATGACTAGCTCGGTGGGTGGTCTCTCCCATATCACATCGGTTGGAGTAAGTCAACCGGGTTCGATCGTCTTGCAATTTGTGTTGCCTTGAGCAGCTCTCATCATCACTTAGCTGCAGATTTTCCGATTTGTCTTTGAGATTCAGCTATTTGACCTTCATCTTGATTGATTGCTCGAATTGGCTTCAACATAGGGACTCTTCTCGCAAAGATATCGCCTAACTCCTCAATGTCTTCTCCATTTACATTAGGTTCATCAAAAACCACATGGATAGAATCTTTTGTGACCATTATCCTCTTGTTCAAGACTCTATAGGCTTTGCTTTCACCGAGTATCCCAAGAAGATACCTTCATCAGCTTTAGCATCAAAAGCCTTCAGATTATCCTTTCCATTGTTGTGGATAAAACATTTACATCCAAATATTCTAAAATATGCAACATTTGGCTTTCTCCCTGTCCAAATCTCATAGGGAGTCTTTGTCACCGTCTATTTATCATGCATCTGTTTTGAGTATAGCATGCAGTGTTGATGGCTTCCGCCCAAAATCTTTTAGGCGATCCAAAACCGACTAACATGGTCCTTGCAGCTTCCTTGAGAGTTATGTTCCTTCTTTCTCGCTTTCTCCATTCTCGCTGTGGAGTCCTTGCTGCAGATAATTCTTGAGCTATACCATTTTCAATACAATACTTGAGTTAATAAAAACTCGGTTCCTCTATCGACCTTATCTTTACAATGGTTTGACTCTTCTCATTTTGAACTCTTCTCATTAGTTGAGGTAACTTCGCAAAGTTTCTTTCCACTTATCTTTGGGCCGGCTCAACTTGACCGAATAAGTCCATATGCAATAGATGCGATATCCTTGTTGAAGATGGACTTGACTTCTCCTTGAATGATGATTTGATTTACTTTCCCATCCGCATGCATCACAAACGCTTTCTTTCTTGTACACCGAGTCCGTAGTCCTTCTACAAGATGACTCCTTGCAAGCTTATTAATAGTCTTGAAATTCAGATGACTCTACTTCTTGTGCCACAACCAACTTGATTCGGCTGTGCTCTTTGCTAACAAACAAGTGCTTGGTGTGGCGAACACCAATCTACCACATACATATTCTTTTGTCGATCCTTGCAAAGACCACCTCATTTGATTCAGTGTCTTTGATTTGGCATACTCCTATATTGAATCCACCATTATAGCCCTTGTCACGAGTTGGCTGATGCTTAACAGGTTGAAATTGAGGCCTTCAACATATGCAACATCTGTGATTTCTAATCCATTTTTCTTGATGGATCCAATACCTTTTATTTCCCCTGGAGCTTCATTTCCTCCAAATATGACTTTTGCGCCTCTAATCTCCTTGAATTTTGATAGATTTTTCTTGTTTCCTGTCATGTGTCTGGAACAACCACTATCCATGTACCAGGTTCCTTGGCACTCAGCTGTTCCTTGAACCTGCAATCAAGGAAATTAGTTTTTAGGTACCCATACTTGTCTGGGTCCTGAGGGGTTAGTACTGTAAGATGATTCAACCAACCTATAGCCAAATGATTTGACTCTAAGAGGTTGCCATCTATCTGTGCCATAATCATAATTCACCTTGCAAATTGCTTGGGGGCTTTAGGTTCATACAAATTGTCCTTTTGTCCGTATGCCTATGTGTGTGTTTTTGCAATTTCCTTTCTTGGGTAGTTGTGATATTTCTGAGTGTAGTGCTTGGGTGCATATGTGTGCTGATGATAGCTCTTTTGCCTTTGGAATGACCTTTGTTGAGTTCTAGGCCTTTGCCATTTTGGCATATATTCCATAGGTCTTTGCTGATATTTCACATTATTCCAATCACTTGGCTTGAGTAGTTTCTACCATTCCCATCATTTATATTCCTTTGATAGAACTTCTCGGAGATTCTCGTAGCTCTGTTTCTTCTTCACGAGTACTTTCATTTGGAGTTTCTTTGAGGCACTCTCTTGGATTTTTCTCACTGTCCTCTCAAAGATACTCAATCGCCGCTTTCATTTTTCTTTATATCCAAGGCCGCTTTGTTTGTGTTTGTGCTTTGGAATAAATGTGTGTGCAATATTTGGTGTCTTGGATTTTTGAGATGCTTCATTACTTGAAGAATGTTTTTCCAAAATCACTCTAGGAGTTTGCTTGTGCCCAAAGGAATTGAATCCTATGCCTGTCTTATCTCCACATTCTTTTTGCTCATAATAAGGTCATCCAATGATTTAGATGCCTTTGCAAATAAAGCAATCACATTTTTGAGATCATTTTCCCTCTTTTCTATAGCAGCTATTTCTACTATTAGTTTAGCATTATCACCTTCAACTATTTGTTCTCATCAGCTATGTGACTTAGAGTACTCGGCTCCTTAGTCACCATTGTGAGTTTTGGCTTTTAGTGGTTGTTTTCCTCATTTAATAGTGTGTGTGAGGACTTAATGTGCTCAAAGTCTTTCATCATTTTGCCTAATGAATCATAAAGATAAGTGGGTGATGAAGTGTGTGTGTCACAATCACTATCACTAGAATCTGAGTGAGATGAGTTAGAGTGTACCTCATCTTCTTGGTCAGGGTTGGTCTTGTTCTTTGGCCATTAGACAGATTAAGGCTTCTTCTTCAGAGTCACTTGAGTAGTCGGGTTCACTACTCTCTCGAGTCTGTTTGCTTCTTTTGACTTAGTTGTTTCAAATTGAGCCTCGAAGAAACATTGCCTTATTCTTTTCTTGTCTTCTTTCTCTCAAGATTCTTCTTTCTTCTTCATTCATGTATTTATTGACTACGAAATGGACAATAGCAAAAATGTCCTGGTTGGCTGCAATTCCAACACAGGTTTTCAACTTTTTGGTCAGCTCTCTCATTTCTTAGGTTGTCAGCTCTTTGATATTCGACCTTTTGATACTCAACTCTCTTTGGTGGCCTATCTTCCCTTGACTTGGAGGGGGCTGAATGTCTTCTGGAGGATTCACCTATATTTCTTTTGTAGTTATGGTTGAAGAACTTGTTGAATCTTTTAACCATCAAGGCAATTTCCTCCTGGTCAAAGGCTTCCTTGACTTGACTCTCTTCCCATCATTAACTATAAGTGCAAATTGTTTTTGGTACATTTGTCTCCTCTTGATCCTTTCTTCTCACTCAAACTCATAAGCTTTGAGGTCCGAGAATAGTTCATGATTGGATGTTTTTGATAGGTCCATGGAGTGCCTTAGAGCCATGGTCTTCATTTCCCATTCACTGAGACTCCTTAGAATCTTCATACACATCTTTTGTGTGTATTCTTTCCCAATTCTTTGAAAGCTCATTTGTAATTTCAAAATCTAGCATCCAAATTGATCCATTGTCTCACCAAAACATTTTAAAGTTTTCAAATTTTTGAACAACAACAGATAATTTGTTTTCCTTAATTTGCTCGATCCTTCACAAATTAAAGTTAATTTATCCCATATTTCTTTGGTTGTCTTGCAAGATTTGACTTTGTTGAACATGGCTTTATCCAAACTCTTGTAAAGTATATCCTTGGCCACATTGTCTAGGTTGTATCTTTTTCTGTCATCATTTGTCCATTCACTCTTGGTTTTTCAACCATAGTGGTCTAGATCGCCACCTCTTCTCCTTCAATTCTTTCTGCAGCTCTCCTTGCAAAATGTTTCACCTTCATTATTTGCGGTGGCCCATCCTCTATCACTATCCACATCTCATCGTGTAAAGTGATAGATGAGCCCGCATACGTATTTTCCAGTCATAAAATTCTTCAATGGTGAACATAGGAATGCGTGTCAAATTTGCTTCCATGATAATAACCTTGCAAAAACAATGGTTTTTGAAAGAACAAGTGTTAAAAACTTCTTTGAAAGATTGAGATCTAGTTCAAGAACCAAAATCGGAAGGCTCAATGAACCAACCGCTCCGATACCACTTGTAGGTCCCAAGGGGTGTGAGTAAGGTTTAGAAGGGGGATTGAATAAACCTTACCAACTTTTTGATTTTAGTCCTTTTCAAATAATACAGAGTTAAATACACAAACTAAGTCCTTGAGGGACTAGGTTAGGTTAGTTAACCAAGAGTTAGCCACTCAATAGACTCGATTGAGCTGATACAATAACTCAGCTATTTAGTCTAAACCTTAACCCATTTGTGATGAGATTTTCAAATGAGAAGACTTAACACCTTTAAATTTGGTTTAAGTTTTTTTTAACACTTGGTTTTAGCACTTTGTTAATTATCGCTGTTGGATGGCAAATTATATGCGTATATAAAATGATATGCAGAAATTAAATGCTAAAATGTAAATAACACAATAATTTTTATAGAGGTTCAAGATGGGCTAATTATTCTACTCTTCTCTTCTCCAACTCCTGGAGGAATCCACTAAGTATTGATCGTAGTACAAAGTGGTTATCGGTCCGGATACAAGTCTTGATCACACAAATGACTTGATCCTTTGGGACTCGATGCGAGATGCCTTGGTCACACAGGTTGGCTTCTCGTCCGACTCGGCTTCTTCACGGGCGGTTTGCTTTGCTACTTCAAATACTCACTTACTCAAGCTTCCCCGATTTGATCATGAAGCCCTCCAATAACTTGAGACTGGTTCAACTTGAACCTTTCTACAATCCTCCTTGGAATTTAGACCCTTTTGATTCTTCAAAAGTTTCCTCTTCAATAGTTTGAAGTTGTCTTTCCATCACGACTTGGTGTTGGATCGATTTCCTTCGAAAGTTAGGCTTGAGGATTTTGCTTGAATAATTTGAGAATATTTTGCGGTTACATTATGAATAATTGCTTGAATGCTCGTGTATGCAAGATTCCTTTCATTTGTTTTTTGAAAGTGATTCTTCACCTTTTATAGTGAACTTTCAAAAATCTGCCTTGAAGAGATAGGTGATTTTCAAAAGTCACTTGTGTTCGTTGGCTTGTTTTGTTGCGATCCTTGAAGTTGACATTTCCTCGTATTAAATGAATGTTCGACTTTTTCGAGTCGACACGCGGTGCGGTGTTTCCCATTGGTTTATTCCTTTTGCACGCTTCGGGATCAACACTTTAAGACATGGCAACATGGAAGTATTACTTGTTTAGGTAATATTCTTGACTTCGTACAATGGATTCTTTTCAATTGTCTTGACTTGATCGCAGCTCTCTAACTTCCCCTGGTGACTTCGAGTGTGCTTCCAAATCAATGGATGACTCATCCGTCACTTCAACTTGAGACTTGGCTTCTTGAGTTGAGTTTGACGACACGTCACACACCAGATCCCACCGATACTCCTTGATTGAGTTCTTATCTTCTCCTCCTTGCCATACTCAAATTTTTTTCCGGTCAAGTCTTCATTTCGGTCTTGATTGACTTCTTGTATATCCAGGCATAGCCGACTTGACTCACTCAGACAATCTATCTATTACAATGCAAATTACAAGGAAAATGAGGTGCCAACTTTCTAGTCTAAGTTTTACATGGCATTCATCAAAATCTAAGCAATAAATTTCCCAAATGAAGGTGATTATACCATATGTGGTGGGCCATCAACCAATGTAAAATTTACAGGCGACTTTGGCACTAGCTTGCCTTCCTTGTGCCGTAGTCTCCTCAACACTGCCGTGTCCTCTTTAAATTTGTCTTTAGACCGGACTCGCTTCATCGTTCAACTCCAAAAATTCAACGTCGATGTGTTCTTGTGAGTCATGAAGGGCACTTTTTCCTCTTGTTCCATGGGTCACCCAAACATGATATTCGACTTCTTGTCCAATTGGTGGCATCAATCACCCTCCCCATTTCCATAATATTTGGGCTAAAAGAGATCGAATTGAAGAAGACTCTCATGGGCCTGCTTGCAATGTCTTCTTGTATAGCTCTTTGGATTCTTTCAAAGTCTGCTGCAGCTCTTTTCTCTCTTTGCATCGGGCGGGTCCTTCTCATCGTCATCACTGTTGCAGCCAAGGCTAATAGGAAAGAACTTTCGTGCACTCCATCGAAGGGGCGGGGTTGAGGTTGTTTTGATTCCTCAATTGCCTTTGATTTTGCTTTTTACGCTTCTCCTCCTCTTTCTTTAGAAATAGGATGGTTGCACAAAAATCGGGTCCAATCTTTGAATGGATTGGAATGATTACCAGAAAACTCGGAGTTCTTCTTCCTTATCTATGAACTCCGAACTCGGAATTGAGCTATAGCATAACTAAACTTCAAGTTTCTCCATACGTAGAGCCTCTCTTGTACATCCGCGCAGGAGATAGTACCACAAGATCATCATCCTCATCAACGGAGCTCTCTCCTCACTGTTTCTTGCATCCGTGTGAGGGGAGCGCAAACTAACTCCTCTCCATGGTTAGTCAGTGTCTCTACTTTGGTTTCTTCGGATGCCTTACGGGACGATTGTTTCTCCAAACTCTACCGATCTCCACCAATGAGTCTCTTTTCTCTCTCGTTGTTCGCCAACAATAGTCTCATTTTCTTTCTCAATGGTATCCACACCACTCTTCTATTGCACATACTATTGTTCTTCACCAAAGATCATCCTTCTCAACATTCGTCCCCGCACTGGTACCGCTTGACTAAAGCAGATTTTCTCACCAATCGCTTTCTCTTTGTTTGAACTAGAGGAATCTCTTTCTCTTATTCTTCCTCTTCTATGGTAGCGGGCTCTTCCCCCTTTATCTTCTTAGTTGCGATGCTTCCTCGCAAGACAAATTGAGCGTTTCTTCTTCACGACAGGAGAAGGTGCGGGGATTCCTTCGTGTCTCAACCGCTGGGAAAGTGCGGGGGTATACCACGGCTGCAGGGGCAGTCTTTGACTTTGCCTTTGTAGTGGCCTTCTTCTTTTTCTCGCACGGGCTTAGGAGATGGAGCCTTAGCGCGATTGTAGTTGTGTCCTCCTCGGGATAGGGCCACCACTCTCCTTCACTTGTCTCGGCTTTTATTGCATGGGCTTGCCTCTAGGAAGGCGATAGCTTGGCCCTAAACATCTTCTTGCTTATGTGGAATGGTTTCCCATTCCCGAGAGGAATGCTATTCACATCCATCAAGTGGCCAATCACTACCAATATCCTAGCGAGTTCGCGAACAAACCAAAGATCATTTATGTTCTTGTTCATCACATTCTCGCGATTCTCCCAAAAATAAACTCACCCAATTCACCTTCTTCTTCTCCTCCATTATAGCGACCATCATTGTCGACTTAGTCCTTCATAGCTGATTGTAATCGCTAAACTTCATGTCGGTCAATTTGCTTACCACATTCGTCGCTTGTGGTAGTCCTCCTTGATTAAGGACTTCTTGGTTGTATAGGCAACCTTTGTAGCGGACTCGGCTTAGCAATCTCCTTCCATGTAGCAGCCATTTTAATATCTTTCTCTCGTGATCTCTTTCAACCTGTAAGAAGCGGATGACGATGGCGGCTAAGTCTCCCGCAATGATTATCTTGATTTCCTTGTTATGGATGGACAAGCGGATTTCACCATCGTGAAACTCGTTTTCACATAAAACATCGCCAATCTTAGAGATAAGTGTGCGAGAAATCCATAGAGAGAAACTCCTTGGACTTTATTTCTCAAGTTTTCCAAAGAATCTTTTGTTAGATAAATGTTTTTATCAAGATTTTGATGATTATGTTTAAATGAGTTTTTATACCAAAACAATGTTAATAAATGTTGTCCAAATACTCCTAAATGATTTAAAATGTTTTTGCTAATTTTTGGAGTATTTCTTAGAATTTATTTTTCGATAAAAATGGACAACACTTTTGATGGTTTTGTTTAAATTGGTTTTTGCACCAAAACAATGTTTATAAATGTTGTCAAAATACTCCCAAGTGATTTAAAATGTTTTTACTAATTTTTTGGAGTATTTCTTGAAGTTTATTTTTGATAAAAATCGGACAACATTTAAAATTGAGGTCGGGCGGACCAAGAACTCAAATATTGAAACAGAATGTATCTTGAATCAAAAAAATAGAGAGGGGGACTCGTCAAGCGGGGGCCGATCGGTCGCACCTAGGGCGACTCTGGTCGTACCCCTATCGACCGACCGACCCCCTTCGACTTGCACTGGATCGCACTATTTTTTCAAAACGTTCGAAATCTTATTACAGGGCAACCGGTCGCCCTATGTTATTTTTTACAGCAAAAATTCCAACCGTTGCAATCCTTATCAGCAAGATTTACTTTTCATTTTTGTACAATATTTCTACATCTTGTGATCCTCTTTTTGTAGACAAAAGTGAAGAAGAAGGAGCCTATGTTGGGAGCCTATGTTGGTGAAGACTCTCCTATAAATAGAGGATGAATTGAAGACACAAGAAACAACACATACAAGCAAAATACACAACAAGAAATCTGCAAATTCTTCAAGCTTTCATTTTTACATTCTTGTTGTAATAGCCTAAGCACTTTCACTTGCACATCTTTGAGGTCTAGGCTTTTGATTCTTGATTACACTTGCACTCAATCCTTGTATTGTTTTTATAGAGTTGTGATCTTGAATTTTGTCCATCATTCAACACAAGACATCCTTGTGAGTATTCTTGTGGTAAGAATACACTTGGGTGATCTAGGTGATAGGTGTTTGAAGAGTGTGGTACTCTTCAAAGGTGGTGAAGGAAGATTGTGGTAATCTTGAAGGTGTTGTAAGAGGATTGTGGTAATCCTCAAGGTGTTGTATTACTTTTCAAATTAATAAAATCTTTTTTTCTTTTTGAAATCCACTTCGGATATACCGGGGTGGTATTAGATTAGGCCCTAGGTGGGTTGAACTACTCTAAATCATCGAGTGTTGTTTAATTTCCGCATTTGCATTCTTGTCAATTACGTGTTCATTCGAATAAGAGGGAGATTGGTGAAAAATCGGCATAATCTATTCACCCCCTCTAGATTATCGTAGCCACTTGGACTAACACTTTTGGGCAAGAGCTTTGTCAACCCCCTACTTGACCAAACCTTCAAAATCCACCGTAGCTCCCGTGGATTCTCTTATCCATCTTCACATAATCGTATGTATGAGCTATTTCAGTCATGAACTTGAAATTTGAACGAATAAAGAAACTATGGTTTTTCTTGGATTTTTGAATCGGGAGAGAGAAAGTGAATTTCTCTATATATGGGATGTGAGGGGACGGTTTTGGAATTCAAAACGTTCAAAAATGATCAATGGTTGAGATCGTTTCTTTGAAATCGCATTAATTTCCATTAAATGCAACAACATTTATATCCAATCATAGGTAAAACAGTACAATGTTTTTCACAAACACCATAATTATGGCGACGTGTGAAGCCCAAAACATTCCCCGCTTGTAGAAAACGACTTCTCTTTGTCACTTATCTCTCGGATAACTCAGCTATCTTCCATGTCGACTTGACTCGCTTCTCTCTTCACATAATAAGAACTCGGTTGTCCAAATTAATCGATACAACTATTTCACTTTGTCAAAAATGAAACTTTGCTAATTTTCAATACTCTCTTTCTTGACTTCCGCTTATTGAGTCTTCCGAGCCTTTTAACGTAGCTCAATTAATCCAAGTTCACTTTTAAGCTCTTCAAATATCGATTCACATAAGGGCTTAGTGAATATATTTAGCTAAATGTTTATCAATTGATATGTATTCCAATGTGATGTCTTTTTTTCAACATGATCTCTTATAAATTGATATCCGACATCAATGTGTTTGGCTCTTGAATTCAATCTCTTGGGTTTTGAGTAATTGCAATAGCACTTGTATTATCACACGTAATTGTAATCTCTTTTTCTTCTATATCATAGTCACTTAGTTGTTGCCTTATCCATAACACTTGGGCACACTAGTCAAATTGTCTACAATTATGTACTGTTTGATTGTGGATGTAGCTATTGAATTTTGTTTCTTCTTGAACCAAGAAACTAATCTATTTCAAAGCATTTGACATGTACCGATGTACTTTTCCCCTGTCTACTCTATATCCAAAGATAGTCCGAGTCCGAGTAGCCAACTAGCTTAAATCCTCCATTATTTGGATACCAAAACCAACTTTTTGGCATCCCTTCAAATACCTTAAGATTCTCTTTGCTTTGTGATCATGTGACTCTTTTTTTGTGCAGATCGAAATCTGCACATACACCTACTGAGAAAGGTGATGTCTAGCCTTTAATTGGTGTTAAATAGAGCAATGATCCAATGAGTGCTCTATATCTAGTTTGATCAACAACTTTTCCATCTCGCATCCATGTCCATCTTAAGTGATGTATTCATGAGAATCTTCACTGATTACTTCTCTTCCATACCAAATTTCTTCATTAAATCTCTCGGTATATTTGATTTGACTTATGAAGGTTTCATCCTTCATTTGCTTGGCTTGAAGACCTAGGAATAAAGTCGGTTGTCCCATCATACTCATTTCAAACGCCCTTGCACGAGTTTTGAAAATTTGTCACAACTCATTGTTTGTGGATTCAAAGATAATGTCATCCACATAAATTGGAACAAGCACTATACTCTCTTCATCTTGAATTCTGAATAGTGTTACTCATCAACCTTGCCTTTGGCGAATCCATTGCCAATAAGAAATTGGGGCAATGTATCATACCAGGCTCTTGGTGCTTGTTGCAATCCATACAATGATTTCTTGAGCTTGTAGACTTTAACTCCAATAGTCTTCTCGATCAAGACCTAGAGGTTGCTCCACATAGACTTTTTCTTTCAAAAGCCTATTTAAAAATGCAATCTTCACATCCATTCGATAAACATTGAAGTTCTTGTGTGCATCATAACAAAGAAATATCATAATTGCTTCCAATCTAGCAACAAAAAGTGCAAAGGTTTCATCAAAATCTATACATTCCTCTTGGCAATACCCATTGGCTACCAATCTTACTTTATTTCTTACTACGGATCCCTTTTCATTCATTTTGTTTCTAAATACTCACTTCATATCAATAACATTTTGGTGGGTAGACCTTTGAACTAATTCCCAAACCTTGTTTCTTTCAAACCGATTCACTCTTCCGCATAGCTAGAATCCAATGTGTGTCATCCAATGCTTGTGACACATCTTCGTGCTCTATCTCGAGAAATAAAACAAGTGAGCATTGCTTCATGTTGAGTTCGATATGGTTCTTAGTCCATATCTAACATCTCCAATGATTAACTCAGGTGGATGGTCTTTTAGCCATCTCACATCTAGTTGGAGTACGTTTGCTGGGTTTAGTCGTCTCGCAACTAAGTTGTCTTGAATGGTTTTATAATCATCATTCAACTTTAGACCTTCCAAATTGTCTCGAGAGATTCACTATCTCTTTTTTTCATTAGGGTTGACTCCTCTTATATCTCGCTTCAACATAAGGACTCTTCCGAATAGTTGGTTGATTCCTCTTGTCGCTAACTCATCTATGTCTTCTCCAATGATATTGGGTTCATAAAAAACCACATGGATAGACTATTATGTGACCATAGTCCTCTTCTTCAGCACTCTGTTAGCTTTACTTTTGTCATAACTGGAAACTTTTACATTTTAATTATCATGGTTAATCAATTGCGAGCATAATTACATGCACTTTGATATCTCATATTCATGTTGGATTGCATGTGAATTTCTGAAATTTAGGTTTTAACAAAATTATGTTATATATCTATATATTAAAGATGATAGACTACATGGTAAAGGGTGAGATCGATGTGTCTATAGGGGAGAAATATAATAAAGTAAAATTTATATAGATATATGGCTAACACTCGGCACTGTGTGTCTTGATTGCTTAACTACTAAGCTTCTTTTTAGATTTATCATATACAACCGAATAGTTATCATATACCACTTAATAGTTACCTAACTATATATATATTTATATATATATATATTTACGTATATATATGTATTACTTAAGATAGTAGGTATGTTAGAATATATGTATATATAATATATATATATACATACGTGTATGTGGGTGCTCCACAAATTCTTACAAACCAACACCAGGTATCAATATATTATATTATATCGTCTTAATTAAGTGAGTGCACACATGTACACAGCAATACATAGTTAGCTAACTGATATATATTATATCTAGATTTCCACCTCCTTAACTAATAAAGGTGGATATACATACCACATCTATCAATATTAAAACACACGTAGGAATAAGAAACAGGGAAAAATGTAAAGACAGGAGCTCAACACTTGGAAAAGAGAAAAAGAAGAAGAAGAAAAAGAACACTAGACTTACCGTGAAGAAAGAAAAAGAAAGATAGAAGAAGGTCACGGCATCAGAAACATTGGCAAACAAGTAGCAGAAATTTGGTAAATATTTTAATGCATTTAATTGAGTTTAATATTTACTATAAATGTTGATTAGGTAATTCAAATTAAAAGAAAAAGAAAAAGAAAATAGCAGCCTAAATATAGTTGTAGTTGTACTTATATGTTTATAATTTTTTTAAAGCTACAACAAAATGAATTGATATGTGCCGATTTCTGTTTAATTGTAAATGAGAAAAAATAATAATAAAATACATTGTAGAATTTACGTTCAATAATTGGTGATGAGATTATAAGGAGTCTAGTTAATATAATTGTTAAATTGTGGAAAAGATACATGTTGGTTGTAAGTGAAGAATGATAATCTCAATTATACCAATAAAGTTTGTTAGTGTCAATTTCTCTGTGTTCAGGGAAGGGTTAGTAAATTAAGGTTTTAACCTTATGAAATTGATTACAATTTTTCTTTTTCTAATAACTGATTAAGGAATAAAGATATATATTAATACATACATAAATAATGATCGTCATAAATGTACCATACATATATCGATTCAGAGTTATAAAAAGATGGTGAAATTGAATTCAGATATGTTGTTAATTAAGTTAACAATCCTGACAAATAGGATTCCCTTGCAGAGACATGTTATAATTAGCATACGGATGACGTTAATTTATTAGTATATATTAACTATATGATTTTGAATATAGATGTGCATGTCTTTCATATGTTAATATGCCAGATTTCGATAAAGAAGCAAACAAGGCCAAATAGATGAAATACATCGAATAAGAATACCACTTTTGTGAATATAATCTTTTAGCTTGTTATTTGACTTGTCTCGATTATATGATTAATGCGTTGGAATGAATTGTTTACTTATTTGGCTACAGTGATTAGTAGCTTATCGTGCCCTAACGTGAATTGCATGATTTTCTATGGTGATATTGTGATGAAATTGAGATACGTGATCTCTATGTGATGAGATGGATATAAAATTGAGATATATGATCTCTATGTGATGATATTGAAATTGAATTGAGATATGTGATGTCCACTCGATGTTATTTCTATGAAAATGAGACGTGATTATGAAAAATGCATTCACGAGAGACTAATGAATTGTTATGGCCGCTAATGACCTTGAATCATGTGTTACGAATTACGATATCAAGAAATTATAGATTACAGAGTATCGTACGGCCACACCGAGTTCACTCAACTCTACGTGAATTAAGATTTCTGAGTGTCATGGCCATCTTCGTGATCACGATTTATTCTTGGTATTAGGCGGCTCATAATCAGTAAAGAATATGATCAAGCACGTGCATTTATGTGTTTATGAATATTATAAACAAAGAGTGTGAAATGGTTGTGATAATGTGCTTGTGTGATGTTAAATAACTTGTTATTAGATTATACTTGTTGAGCTTGCAACTCACCAAATGCGGTGTTGTCAATTTTTAGTTGTTGTAGATAAAAGTTGATCCGTGAGGTGTGACGAAATTTAAAGCATGGATCAAAGGTCGGCTCATTGGATTCTCATCCTTCTCCCTCGGCTCACCATTTGCATAGCATATAGTGAGTTTTATTTGATGTGTGTATAAAAGGGCACGGTCGTTAATGTTATGTAATATGGATAAATGCACACGTGTAAATAAGTGCTGCTAAATCGTTAAATCATTTTGAGTAAATGCTTCTGCTCGTGCAGAAAAGGTTACAACTGATTATTAACATATTAATTTTATGTGCAATGCGGTATCTTGTCTTTTCGAACTATAGTTTTATGTTATATAGATACGTGTTACAAGGGTAAGGGTATTACAACTTTCATCCGAGTATCCCAAAAATACCGTCATCGACTTTTAAATCAAAAGCTTTTAAACTATCCTTGTCGTTGTTATGAATGAAGCACTTACATCCAAAGATATGAAAATATCCAAAATTTGGCTTTTCTCTGTCCAAATTTCATCGATTTTTGGATAGCTTCCTCATTAATCGTACACCTATTCCGGAGGGTAGCAAGGAGCTATAATGGCTTGACCCAAAATCTCTTAGGCAATACAACTTGACTAAGATGGTCCTCGCAATTTCCTTGAGAGTTATGTTCATTCTTTCAAACTACTCCATTATGTTGTGGAGTTCTTTAAGTTGACAACTCATGAGCAAAACCATTTTCAATGCAATCTTGAGTTATAATCCCATTGGCAAACTCGGTTCCTCTGTTAGACCTTATCTTTATTATGGTTCGACTCTTCTCATTTTGAACTCTTCTCATCGGCTAAGGAAAGCGCAAGGTTTCCTTCTTTTTACGATAAAGATTTTCCATGTGTATCTTGAATAATCATCCACCACCACCGAGGTGATTTTCTTTCCATTGATGCTAGTTTGGTTCCACAGACCAAACAAATCCAGGTTCAATAAGTGCAATATCTTGGTTGAAGAAGGACTTGGCTTGTCCTTGAAATAAGACTTTATTTGTTTTCACATTTGGCATGCATCACAAATGCTTTCCTTCTTGTACACCGAGTCGCATTCCTTCCACAAGATGACTCCTTGCAAGCTTGTTGATTTATGTTGAAATTCAGGTGACTCGGCTTCTTGTGCCATAGCCAACTTGATTGATTGTACTCTTTGCTAGCTAGCGACCATGTGCTTGGTGTAGCAGTTGACCAATCCACTATATACATATTTTTATGCATTGATCCTATAGCACAATCTCATTTGATTGAACCCTTGATTTGACATACACCCATGTTGAATCCCAAATTATAGCCTTTGTCACCGAGTTGGTGATGCCTATCGATTGAAGTTGAGGCCTTCAACATATGCTAAATCTTTGATTTCTAGTCCATTCTTCCTGATGGATCCATTTCCTTTGATCTCCCCGGATCTTCATTACCTCCAAATATGACTTGAAAGACATTTGATTTCCTTGAACTTTGAAAGATTTTTCTTGTTGCATCGTATGTCCGAACAACCACTATCCATGTACCAGGTTCTTTGACACTTTGTTCCTTGAACTCGCAATCAAGGAAATTAACTTTTAGGTACCCATACTTGTCCGGATCCTAAGGGGTTAGCATCGTAAGGTGATCCAACCAACCTATAACCAAATGATCGACTCTAAGAGGTTGCCACCTATCGGTTCCATAATCATAATGAACATTTGCAAACCGCACAGGGGTTTTAAGCTCATACATTGTCTCTTTTGTCTGTATGCTTGAGTGTGTGTTTGAGCATTTGCTTTCTTGGGGTGATAATGGAACTTTTGTGCATTTTGGGCTTTGTGCTTGGGTGCATATGTGTGTTGATTATAGCCCTTTGGCCTTGGGAATGACCTATTTTGAGTCGAGTTCTTTGCCACTTGGTTTTGTATCCCATTGGTCTTGGTGATATCTCATTTTGTTTATTCCAATCACTGGTGGGTAATTTCTTCCATTCCCATCACATGATTTTCTTTGCGAAATTTTTTGGGCTTTTTGTAGCTCTGTATGGATTTTATAGAGTATTTCCTATTTGGAGTTTGTTGATGGACTCTTCTAATTTTTTTTTTTCAAAGTGGTCCTTTCAAAGATACTAAGGCGGCTTTTAGCCTTTTCCTTTATATCCAAGACCAACATGGTTGTGATTGTGTTTTGAGTGAATGAAGGTGCAACATATGGTGCTTTGGATTTTGGATAGCCCCATTACTTGAGGATCCTTTCTCCATGACCACTCTTGGGACTTGGGCATGCATAATGGAATTAAATCCAACGCTTGTCTTGTCTCAACTTTCTTTCTAATCATTATAAGTTCATCCATTGATTTAGATGCCTTAGTAAATGATGCAATCACATTTTTAAGATCATTTTTCCTCTTTTCTATTTCAAATGCTAAGTCGGCTTGGATCTTGGCTATTTCAAACCTTCACTTTGTGTTCTCATCAACTATGTGACTTCTAAGTACTAAGCTCCTTAGTCACCGTGAGTTTTGGCATTTAAGCTGGTTGTTTTCCTCATTTAGGAGTGTGTGCGAGGTTTTTATGTGCTCAAAATCTATCATTTTTCCAATAGAATCATAAAGATCTATGGGTGATGAAGTGTTTATGTCACTATCACTATCACTTGAATACGAATGAGATGAGTTAGAGTGTACCTCATCTTCCTGTTCTTTGAGTCTTGTTCTTTGGCCATGACGCATATCAAAGCCTCTTTCTCGTATCATTTGAGTAATCAGCTTCACCAAGATCTAACTCTGCTGGTTCTTTGCAATTGGTTGTGTCCGCCAGTTCTCCGCAGCCGCAAACATGGCTTTCTTCTTTTCTTGTCTTTTTTCTCTGAAGACCTTTATTTCTTCTTCATTCCTATACTTGTTGGTGATGGATAATGACAATCAACAACAAAGTGTCCTGGTTGTCTGCAATTCCAACATTGGTTCTCAACTCTCTGCAAGTCTACTCTTTCGGCTCTGACATCGGCTCTACGATACTCGGTTCTTTGATGATCAGCTCTTTTAGGTGGTCTTTCCCCTTGCGTTGGAAGGTCTTTGAGTGTCTCTGGATGATTCACCCTTGTTCCTTTTGTAGTCCTTATTAAAGAACTTGTTGAATATTTTTACCATCGGGCAATCTCCTTCCTGGTCTATGGCTTTTTGGATTCAACTCTCTTTGCTTCACCAGACCATGAGTGCGGTTGTCTTGGTACAACTGTCTCTTCTTGTTCTTTCTTTCTTAGCTCAAATCGATAGGCTTTTAGATCGAGAACAATTCATGGTTGGATGTTACGATAAGATCCATGGAGTATCTCAAAGCCATAACCTTCATTTCCCACTCACCGGGAGAGACCTTAATATCTTCGTACATATTTTATTTTGTGTATATTCCTTCCGTAGAGCTAAGAGCTCATTGGTTATCTCTGTGAATCGGCATCAAGTTGATCCGGACTCTCACCTATAGTTATTTTAAAATTTTCAAATTTTTGAATAGCAACGATCAATTTATTTTCCTTAATTTGGTCAGACCATTCAAAAATTAATGTTAGGTTTTTCAAAATCTCTTTGGCCATTTTACAAGATTTAACTTTATTAAATATGGTCTTGCCAAGAGTTTTATAAAGTATATCCTTAGCAACATTGTCCAAGTTATATCTCTTTCGATCTTCATTTGTCCATTCGTAGCGTGGTTTCTCCTTCTTGGCGAGCAACCCTTCTTATAGCTGTATTAACCTTTAGGATTTGTAGTGGCCCATCCTCAATCACGAACCACACCTCATCATGTAGTGTTTGATAGATGAGCCTCGCATACGTATTTTCCAATCATCGATTCTTCAACAAAAAACATTGGAATGCGAGTTAGATTTGGTTCCATGATAATAACATTGCTTTTGAAATAAAATCTTTTAAAAACTAAAGTGTTGATTCTTTGAAAAAGAGTAAGATCTAGTTCAAGAACTAAAGTCTGCGAAAGGCTCAATGAACCAACCGCTCCGATACCACTTGTAGGTCTCAAGGGTGATGAGTAAAGGTTAGAAGGAGGGTTGGATAAACTTTACCAACTTTTCGATTTTAGTCCTTTTAAACAATTTCAGAGTTAACCCAAGCTAGCCAAGTCCTTGAGGGGCACTAGGTTGGCTTACACAAGTTACCCACTCAACTCGACTCGATCGAGTTGTTGATAGTATAACTTAGTTGTTTTTCAAAGAAACACTTGGAGATGCGATTGACTTGGTTTTCCAAATGGAAGACTTTCACCCTAAGAGTTTTTAGTACATTTTCAACACTTGTTTTACCAATGTTATTATCAGCAGACTTAAGCAATTTAACTTATCAAAACGAAATGAAAAAATGAGAGAAATAAAGTGCGTTGAAAGTAAATAGACACAAACAGGTTTATCGTGGTTCGAGGATGGGGTAATTCCTCTAGTCCACTTTTCTCCAACCACTGGAGAAATCCACTAGGTAACTTGACTTGGTTACAAAGTAGTTAATAGTCCGAGACAACTTTGATCACACAATCTGCTTCTAGGACTAAGTTATTCACAAAACGGTTGTCCTGCTACTTGACTTCCTTCAAACCTTTTGTAGGTCCCAAGGGGGGATGATGTGTAAGGTTTAGAGGGGGTTGAATAAACCGTTCCAACTTTTCGATTTTAGTCCTTCTAAAGTATATTCGAGATAACTCAAATCATTCTAAGTCTTTGAGGGATAACTAAGTTAGCTTACACAAAGAAAGTTACCCACTCAACAAACTTGACTCGACGATTGATAGTATAACTTAGTTGTTTTTTTCAAACACTTAGAAGTTCGATTGATTTGGTTGTTTTGTCACGGAAGACTTTTCACCCATGTAATTTGTAAGCACGTTTTTTAACACTAGTTTTAGCAATGGTTATTATCAATGAGACTTAAGGAAGTTTAACTTATCAATCGTGAGATATAAAATAAATGCAAAAAATAAGTATCTTTGAAAAGTAAAAGAACACAAGCGCTTTTATAGAGGTTCAAGGATGGGGTAATTCATCTAGTCCTATCTTCTCCAACTCTGTAAGAATCCAATAAGTAACTTAAGCTTGGTTACAAAGCGATTATCGATCTGAGTCGGCTTTGATCACACATCCAAACTTTGCTCCTAGGACTTAGCTTCTTCACAAGACAACTTTCATGTTACTTTAGCCTTCTTCAATCCTTTGGAGAGGATACCTCTTCTCACTTAGCCCTCCAACGGGTTCAAAGCACCTGGTTCGATTTGGAACCTCACTACTTCTCCTTCAACCTTGGAGAGTGGACCACTTTGTTCTTGAAAACAATTTTCCTTTTCAACTAATGAAGTATTCTTTCCTTCACTTAGTGTATTAGATTGAAATCCTTCGAATTTAGGCTTGAGGATTTCTTTGTAAAGCTTGAGAGAAATTTGCAGGTTATTTCTTGATTGCATGTATGCTTGTATTGAACTCGATTTATTTCTCTCACTTGCTTCATCGCCTTTTATAGTGCACATTTGAAATTGTGTCCATTGAAGAGATAGACACAATTTTCAAATCACACTAAATGAGTTGTTGTCTTGTCTTGTCTTGCAATGTTGATATAGACCGTACCATGAATTAATTGCTCTCGCAACATTTCCTTAATCTCGCAACTTTTCGTGTACATCTCATTGGTTCCTAGCTTTTTGCACTCTTTTCAAAGAAAACAACTTTATTCTTTGGCAACTGACACATGCCAATTTCAAGAAAATCTTGACTTGTCTTGACAACAAATCTCTTTCAGCTTTCTTCAAGTCTTGTCGATGCATACCACTTTGACATTCGATTCCAATCATTTCGAATGACTTAGTCGATCGGTGGCCCGAGATAGCTTTTCACTTGACCGAGTCTTCAATTCACTTCACATAGCCGACACACGATTGGGTCTTCACTTCAATCTTGATCCGAGTCTTGTAATCTTCAACTTAGCCGACTTCAACTCGGTTCATACAACCCTATCTATTACAAGTTGAGTTACATAGAAAATGGGGTACCAACTTTCTAATCTAAGTTTTACATGATATCATCAAAATCTATACATAAAGTTTCCCAACAATTTCCCCCTTTTTGATGATGCCAAAACTTAAATAAATACAAAAAAGTAAATAGTGCGAAGAATGAGAGAATGAATGTATAGAATATGTCTATTTTATTAGAACACATCATTCTTGTACTTTACAATCGCATTTTACAAAGCTTTTTACAAAGTATAAACCTATACAATGTGTCGAGCTATACACATGTATATATACAACTATATCGAGTTTTACAAGCATCAAACCATTTAGGTATACTTAAAATTGTGTATTTACAATTAAGTAAAATACAATTTGAACGGGTTCAACTGCGTCTTCAACGCCTTGGCTACTTTCTTCTTCTCTCATCCTCCTCGCCGCTTACATCCTCTTGGTCTTCTACTTTTTCTATCTTCTTCAAGGTCTTCTCTCATCCGCCTTTCTTCCCATTCATGGTTGAGCCTTTCATCCTCTTCTCCTTGCCTTCTTTTGGCTTCTTTATTTCTCCTTTCCACTTCAATATTAGCAAGAGCATCTAGCCCAGCCCGGTAGTTTATCCCCTTCTTCTGCGGATCAACATACTGAACGTCTTTAGGTTTCGCTATGATGGAGTACCTCTGCTCTTCCACCACGCCAAACCTTCCCCTTCCTCTATGTGACTCGGCTCCTCCTTTTGGAATGTCTGAGCGGGTTCCTTGTAGTCGATTGACTACTTCAACTCGTTGCCTTTTGATTTGTACAAATCAAGTCCTTTATCTCAATATAGATATCACGCCGAGGTAGAGTCATATTCTTGAAATATCCTTCTGCGGTTAGAGTTTGAAATTCCTCTAATGATCTTGGCTCGGGTCTGCATCGAGGTAATGTAAGCTCAAGAGAGGTCTCACAAATGGGAATCTTTCAAAGAGTCCAACTAGGGGCCATCATACTTTTCCTTTATATTTTTATCATTCCTTGCTTCCTCTCGACTACCTCCCGAAACTCGGCTTCAATGGCCTCTCGAGTTTTCTTGGAGGCCAAATCGCTTTCTCATCAATGGACAGATTTTGAGGCGGTGACTAAGGATAGAAGTTGTAACTTCACCTTGTTTAGGGTCTTAGCAAGCATAATCTTCAAGAGCGGCTTCTTCATTTCACTGCGCTTCCCCTTGCAAATGTTTGCCCTTACTTTCACATTTATTACTTCATTCCCCCTTTTTGGCATCATCACCAAGGGGGTAGAGCCAGTGAGGAATACTCCTCCTAGAGTAGATCAATCCTTTTGTTGGTCATGTCTATCTTATCATGACTCTTGGAGTACTGTTGATATGAATTCGGATCGTAGAGCCATTGTTTGAATGTCATCGACTTTAATCTTGTTTGGAGCATCATAACCTCCGTGCGTATGTTGGCCTCTGTCTTTTGAAGTTACGCTTTGTGTTGTGCTTTCAACTCCATATCACTTTTGTGTGATAGATCCATCTGAAGATATGACCCTCTGTCTCTCTTGAAATTTGGCATTATCGGAGCTCAATATCACCAACTTGGCAAATAATGATTTGAAATTAGTGACTGCTCATGCCTCGGTGCTTTTGTACGCCCAATCCATTCCCTTATCCTTAAGATCGTGCCTCGGATGTCTCCCCGTGATATTTGCATCTCTGTTGTTGAGTGGTTGGTTGAGTCTTGGGAATCCTCTTTCCATGTTTTCAATTTCATTACGAGATGGCCTTGAAGGCTTTTTTGGAAGTCGGTTGCATCGGACTACTCTTACGCCACAAAGCATCAAAATCAAATCCAATCAGCACCATTGTAGTTTTAAAGAGGAGTTCCAAGTTCTTCACTAGGACTTGGACATGGTATTTTGCACTTTTAACAACGTGACTCTACTTCCAACGGTACATGAGCCTCGAATGAGAAATAGTCGGCAAATAAATCTTCCGGAAAAATAGGTATCTCCACATCTTCGTCGGTTTGGAGCCTTACCCTTTTCCTTTAGTAATTCTTGACTCTTTGTGACTCGATTGTCTCAAAGATCATCGGCATATGGTGTAGGCTGTGTTAGCCTATGGAGTTGGTGACCTCGATTGTCTTAACGACTTCATTGGCATCGTAGAATCTTCCTTTTGAGTAGAATGTTCCTCGGTGACTTATCGGCGTCATGGGAAGGTGATGGCACCATGGGAGGTGGGCCATCAACCAATGTAAAATTGATAGGAGCAGCTTTATCACCAGGCTTGCCTCCTCTTTGCCAGGGCCTCATTACCGCTTTGTCCTCGGATGATTTTTCAATGAGGCTGGACTCAACTTCATCATATGTTCCCAAGAATTCTACATCTACATTTTCTTGAGAATCATGTAGAGCACTAATCTCTTCTTCTTCCATGAATTCTTCATGAGGGGGCTTGCGATTGTTCTTCACCTTTCTTACCTAGAAAATTCTCAACCTCATCTGGGCCTTCTTTACCCTCGGTAGTCCCAACCGCTAATGGGCCTTAGTCTATCCCTTTTGCGGTCTCAAGCTGAGAAAGGTCTTCAACAGGTATCCCTTCACCATAATGAATTGTTCGGTGACAACAATTGGAGTCTCAACTCCTTGGATTACTTTCAGGGCCAAGAGTCTCAACTCCCGTGGCCTCACTTCCAACCTTTGCCTTGGCTATCAAAGAACTTCATCGGCTGCATGGCAGCTGGGATTTAAGTTGAGACAGTCGAAATCGTCCGAGCCTCGTCAACCCCACTCTCATATACATTAATGTTCTCATCTTCGCCTCCAAACTTCTTTTTGGTATTGTCTCCCACAACCTCTTTCGACCCGACTGTGGTGGTTTGAGTTTCCCCCTCACCGGTGTACTAGCCGAGTCAAGAGCATAGGGTTACTCGAAACCCGAGACTCTTTTCATTTCTTTTGAGTGATCAGGCCGATAAGACAGGTGTCTCAACACCTTCTTTAGGGATTGGTTTGGCTAAGGTGCCCTCTTCTACTCCGTCCTCGCTTCATTGCTATTTTTCTGTTATTTTCATCCTCGGAGTGCACTAGAGATATGGTGGCATCAATCATTCTCACCATCTCCACAATGTCCTGGCTAGGAGATATCATAATTGAAGAAGACTCTCCTTTTGCAATCTTTGCTCATGCAGCTCTTTGGATTCTTTTAATGCTTGTTGCAGCTCAGCTTTCTCTCTTTGCATCGGCAGGGTCCATCTCATCATCGCTGCTGATAGCAGGCATGAAGGCACTTTCGGGTACTCTTTCAAAGGGGTAGGGTTTAGGTTGTTTTGATTCCTCAATAACCTTAGTCTTCGCCTTGCGCTTCACTTCATCCTTCTTTTCACGAGAGGATGGTCATGCAAAAATCATGGTCCAAGGCGAGAACGAATCGAATATTCCCTAGCAAATTCAGGAGGTCTTATTTCTCTTCTACGAACTCCAGTCTTTGGAATTGAGCTCTGCATAACTCAACATTCAATTCCTCCATACCGTCACCTCTCTTGTACATCTAGGTATGTTGGAGATAGCATGACCATATCATCATCCTACACGTTCTCAACATTTGGTACGAGGGAAGCCCTTTCTCCTCATTTGATCTAGCATCGGTTTAAGGGAAGCGAAAAACTAACTCCTCAAACTGGTCACATGTTATCGTTTCTTTTCTTGGTGTCTCATGAACACCTGTCTCATCTATATTATGTTGATCATTACCAGTAGTCTCTCGATCGCAAAGATCGGTCTCCTCACCACTTTTTGTTCGCAGACTCGCTCCTCTACTTGTGCCAGTCTCCTTCACAGCTTCATCTAGACTAGGCTGGTTTTTCTAAGGCTGATCGTTTCACCAATCGCCTTTGCTTTGTTTGGACAAGAGGAATCATGTCCTCTTCTTCTTCTTCTACTATGGCACTTAGCTCCGCCATCTTTATCTTTTTAGTTGCGGTGGCTTTTGGGGCACGGTTGAGCGTTTCTTCTTGATGACCTGCGAGAAGGGCAAGGAATCCTTCTCAATCTCGACCTCGACAAAGTGCGGTCTTCCATGGATGTAGGGCGGGGGGAGGCTTTGTTGCAACATCTTTCTTCTTCTTGTGCACGTGCTTTGGAGAAAGAGCCTTTTGCAATGCGGCGTTGTCCTCGGGGATAGGATCAATCGACTCATCTTCGCCGGTGTCGCTCTTCTTGCATGGGCTTGCCTCCGAGTAGCCGAGAGATTCGCCTTGAACATCTTCTTGTTCATGTGGAAGGGTTTCCCATTCCTAAGAGGATGCCCTTCACCTTTGTCAAGTGGGCAATCACTAGGCCATACCCCCAAATGAATGACAAGCGGACCACCATCATTAATGGTCTTGTTCATTACGTCTTGGCGATCTGCTGAAGATGAACTTCGGTGCGATTCACCTTCTTTTCCTCGAATAGTAGCCATGACGATCGGCTTAGTCTAGACAGGATGATTGAAGCGCCAAACTTCATGTCCTCACATTTGGCATACACGTCCATTAGCTTATGATAATCATCCTTGATGAGCGACTTCTTGGCTGTGTAAACAACCTTAGCGCACGAGACTTTAGCTTGGCGATCTCCTTCCATGCCGCAGCCAGGTTGATGTCTTTTTCGATGATCTCCTTCAACCCAAACGAAGAAAGATGACAAAGCGGCCAAATCCGCAATAGTTATCTTAAAGTTGGTGATGTGGACGGAAGAACGGGATATTTCGTAATGAACTTCAACATTTACATAGAACATATCCACCTTTTCAAGATAGGTGTGTGAGTATTCCATCATGAGAAATCCCTTCAAAGTGGATTTTTCCAACTTCTCAAAGAATCTTCGTGGCCAGGGCCTTGCCAACACCTTGCTTCACCAAACCGTCGAAATCCACCATCGAACCTAGGTGGATCTTCTCACCATCTTTATGAAATCATATCTCGGGAGCCATTTCGAGAGATTGAAACTTGAATACTTGAACTTAAACGAAGTACGAACTAGGGTTATAACTTTGGTTTTGCGAGAGAAAGCTTTGGTCATGCTTGAGAGAGATGAATGTAAAGTTAGGAGAGAGAAAATGAAATTTGAGTATATATGGGATGTGAGGGGATGGGTTTTAGAATTCAAAAAGGTTGATCATGATCAACGGTTGAGATTTAACGCTTGAAACCACATTAATTTCCACGCATTAAATGCAACAACATTTATATCCAATCATAAGCTAAACGGGTACAGGTTTTTTACTGATACCATAATTATTGTTGATGTCGTGCCCAAAATATTCCCGCTCACAAAAAATGACTGTGTTTTGTCACATAGCTCTTAAATAACTCAGCTATCTTCCGAAAGTGACTTATCGCCGCTTCTCTCTTCTCATAATGATCACTAAGTATCCGGTGACTTGATACAACCGACTAGCCATCTTGACTATTTCACTTTGCTGAAAAATGAAACTTTGTTGATTTTCAAATTCTCTCTTCTTTGACTCTGCTGATTGAGTCTTCTGAGCCTCCTAACTCAGCTTAATCAATCCTAACTCACTTTTATGCTCTTAAAACCTTGATTCACATAATGGCTTAGTGAATATATCGATTAATCTGCTTATCAGTTGATATGTATTCCAAAGTGATGTCTTTCTTTTGAACACGATCTATTATAAAATAATATCTGACATCAATGTGCTTGGTTCTTGAATGCAATACTGGGTTCTGAGTTATTGCAATAGCACTTGTGTTATCACACATAATTGGAATCTCTTTTTCTTCTATATCATAGTCTCTCAGCTGTTGCCTCATCCATAACACTTGGGCACAATAGTCGCCGCAACTATGTACTCTGCTTGATATGGATTTAGCTATTGAGTTTTGTTTCTTCTTTGAACTAATAAACTAATCGATTTCCAAGCAATTGACAGTACCGATCTATTTTTCCTTTCTACTCTACATCTAGCATAGTCTGAGTCCGAGTAGCCAACTAGCTTGAATCCTCCATACTTTGGATACCATAAACCAACTTCTTGGCATCCTTCAAATACCTTAGGATTATCTTGGCTGCAATCATGTGACTCCCTTTTAGTGCGCTTTTGAAATCTAGCACATACACCTACAACAAAGGTGATGTCCGGCCTACTTCTTTGTCAAATAGAGCAATGATCAAATAAGGGATCTATATCTGGTTTGTTCAACGAGTCTTTGCCATCCGCATCCATATCCAAGTTGACTAATTTATTCATGGGAATCTTCACTGATGACTTCTCGTCCATACCAAATTTCTTCATCTAATCTCTGGTATATTTGGTTTGACTTGTGAAGGTTCCATTATTCATTTGCTTGACTTGAAGACCTAGAAAGAAAGTAAGCTTTCCCATCATGCTCATTTAAAACTTCGCTTGCATGAGCTTTGAAAACTTGTCACGCAACTTTTTTATTCATGGATCCGATTGGGGATATCATCCACATAAATTTGAATAAGCAATATACTCTCTCCATCTTGAATTCTGAAGAGTGTTCTATCAACCTTGCATTTGGTGAATCCATTGTCAATACGAAACTTAGACAATGTGTCATACCAAGCTCTTGGTGTTTGTTTCAATCCATACAATGCTTTCTTCACTTGTAAACTTTTTCTCAAATAGTTTTCTGCTCAAAACCTAGAGGTTGTTCCACATAGACTTCTTCTTCCAAAATTCCATCTAAAAATGCACTTTTCACATCCATTTGATAAACAGTGAAGTTCTTGTGTGCAAGATAGGCATGAAACATTCTAATTGCTTCTAATCTAGCAACATGAGCAAATGTTTCATCAAAATTTATACCTTCCTTTTGGCAATACCCTTTGGCTACCAATCTTGCTTTGTTTCTTACAACAGATTCTTCTTCATTCCTCTTGTTTCTAAATACCCACTTTGAGATTTAGCTTTCTCATCTTCATCGGGGTTGAGTGCTCTTACATCCGCTTCAATGTGGGGACTCTTTTGAATAGTTGGCCAATTCCTCTTGTCAGTTAACTCATCTATGTATTCTCCATTAACATTAGGTTCATCAAAAACCACATGGATAGACTCTTCTCGTGACCATTGTACTTTTGTTCAAAGACTCTATAAGCTTTACTCTCAACCGAGTATCCCAAAATATACCTTCATCACTTTAGCATTAAAAGCTTTTAAGTTGTCCTTGACTTTGTTATTGATGAAGTATTTACATCCAAAGATTTAAAAATATTCAACATTTGGCTTCCTCCTATCCAAATTTCATAGGGAGTTTTACACAAATGCCTCGTTAATCATACAACCGATCCGAGTGTAGCAAGCATTATTAATGGCTTCAACCCAAAATCTCTTAGGCAAATAAGTTTCAAGCTAACATGGTCCTCAGCTTTCCTTGAGAGTTATGTTCCTTCTTTCAGCTACTCCATTCTTCTCATGGAGTACTTGCAAAACACAACTCATGAGCAATACGATTCTCAATACAATCTTGAGTTATAATCCCATTGACAAACTCATTTCCCCTATCGACCTTATCTTTATAATGGTTAGACTCTTCTCATTTTGAACTATTCTCCTTAGTGAGGCAATTTCTGCAAGGTTTCCTTCTTTTCACACATAAATATTGTCCATATGTATCTTGAATAATCATCCACCACCACCAAGATGTATTTCTTTCCACGATAGTAGGCCGGTTCAACAGACCAAATAAGTCTATGTGCAATAAATGCATTATCCTGGTTGAAGAAGGACTTGGCTTGTCATTGAAAGATGACCTAATTTGTTTTCACATCTCAAATGCTTTCCTTCTTGTATACTTGAGTTAGGCAATCCTTCCACGAGATGACTCCTTGCAAGATTGTTGATTGTCTTGAAATTCGTGGTTGTTGGGAAATTTATTGTTTAGATTTTGATGAATGCCATGTAAAACTTAGAATAGACCGGTCAAGCCAAGTGAGTTAAGTCGGCTATACCTAAACATGCAAGAAGACAATGAGACTAGAAGGAAGACTCACTTAAGACAAATTGAGTATGGCAAAGAAGAAAGACGGAACTCGATCAAGGAGCAAATTGAGATGCAACAGTAGAGTATCGATCAAGTCAACTCAAGATAACCAAGTCTCAAGTTGAAGTGACAAAGAGTCATCCAATGATTGGAAGCTAACTCTAAGTCACCTGGGAAAGCAAGGAAATGCGGTCAGTAGAGATAATCGGAAGAGATCCGTTGCCGTAAATCAAGGAATTACTTAAACAAGTAATACATCCATACTACCTTTCTCGAAGTGCTCGATCCCCAAGTGTGGAAAAGGAATGAACCAATGGGAAGCACTCGCACCATGTCGAACTACGAAAGTCAAGAACAATTCATACGAGGAAGTGGCAATTCCAAGGATCAGTAACAAGACAAGCCAACGACCACAAGTGACTTTCAAAAATAAGCTATCTCTTCAACGGGCAGATTTTTGAAAGATCACTATAAAAAGCCGAGGAATGACTCGAGAGAAGGTTACATGAACCCACGAACATTCAAGCAAACGTTTGAATCTGTAACCTAAGATATTCTCAAATCATTCAAGATTAATCCTCAAGCCTACATTATGAAGAAAATCAATCCAACACTTACCCGTGAAGGAAAGATAACTTCAATCAGTTGAATAGGAAATTGTTGAAGAATCAAGGGGTCCACATTCCACGGAGGATTGTAGGAAGGTTCAAGGTCGAACCGGTCTCAATTTTTGGAGGGCTTCGTGATCAAATCCAAAGAGCTTGAGCAAGTGGGTCAGAGTAGCAAAGCAACGCCTGTGAAGAAGCCGAGTCGTCGAGAAGCCACCAGTGCGTGACCAAGGTATCTCGATCGAGTCCCAAAGGTCAAGTCACCGTGTGATCAAGACTTGTATCCGGATTGTTACCCCTCGTATCTTGATCAATACCTAGTGGATTCCTCCAGGTTGGAGAAGAGAGGAGTAGAAGAATTACCCCATCTTCGAACCTCTATAAAACTTATCGTGTCATTTACATTTCAAAGACTTTAATTCCCGTGATCTTATTTATTTAACTCTGTTTGATAAATTTGCTATCCACTTGATAATCTCTAAGTACTAAACCAAATTTAAGGGTGTAAAGTCTTCCAATAAAACAAATCATAGTCGAGTTAAGTCTTTTAGTCAAAACAATTGAGTTATTCTATCAGCATGGCTCGGTCAGTGCATTGAGTAACTAACTCTGTTGATTAACTAACTTAGTTGTCCCATCAAGGACTCAAATTTGTGAAGTATTAACTATGAATATTTAAAAGAACTAAATCGAAAAGTTGGTAAGGTTTATTCAACCCCCCTTTCTAAACCTTACACTCACACCCCCCTTGGGACCTACAAGTGGTATCGGAGCGGTTGGTTCATTGAGCCTTCCGCATCAGTTCTTGAACTAGATCTCCAAATTTTTCAAAGTTTGTTTTAGTACTTAAGTTTTTCAAAACTCTTTTTATCATTAAAAGTTATTATCATGGAAGCAAATTTGACACGCATCCCTATGTTCACAATTGAAGAATTTGATGATTGGAAAATTCGCATGCGAGCTCATCTATCAAAGATTACATGACGAGATGTGGATAGTGATAGAGGATGGGCCACTTGCAAATTTTAAAAGTGAACACAAAGTAAGGAGAGGCTGCGGTGAAGGTGAAGAGGATGTTGCTCCCGGACTATCATGGTTGAAAAACAAGAGCCGAATGGACAAATGATGACAGAAAAAGATATAACTGGACAATGTGGCCAAGACATTTTTACAAAACCTTGGACAAAGTCATGTTCAATAAAGTCAAATCATGCAAAACGGCTAAATAAATGCGGGACAAGCTAACATTGATTTGTGAAGGCTCGGAGCAAATCAAGGAAAATAAATTATCACAGTCTTTGTCTGAGAAATTTGAAAATTTCAAAATGATCGCAGGAGAGACCCTGGATCAACCGGAAGCTCGGTTCACGAAATTACCAACGAGCTATCTCGCACTTGGAAAAGAATATACACGAGAAGGAAATGTGTATGAAGATTCTAAGAAGTCTCCCGAGTGGGATATGAAAGTCATGGCCATGAGACATTCCATGGACCTATCCAAGACATCCAACCATGAGCTATTCTCGGATCTCAAAGCCTACGAATTTGAGCTGAGAGAAGAAAAGACCAGGAAGAGACAGTTGTACCCAAAACAATTTGCTCTAATTGTTAAGGATGGCAAGAGAGTGAGGTCAAAGAAGTCATTGACCAAGAGAAATAGCCCGATGGTTAAAAGGTTTAACAAGTTCTTCAATAAGAACTACAAGAGAGGCAAAGGCGAATCCTCCGGAAGACACTCGCTCCTCCAAGTCAAGGAAAATAGGCCAACCAAGAGAACAGAGCATCAAAAAGCTAAATATCAAAGGGCCGACAATCCAAGAATGGAAAGAGCTGATCAAAAGGTTGAAAACCTATCTTTGAACCGTAGGCAACCATTCACTATGCCATTGATTGCCCATATCATGTAGTCAACAAATACAGGAATGAAGAAGAAAGAAAGGTCTTGAGATAAAGAAGACAAGAAAAGAAAAAGGCAATGTTGGGTGCAGAGACTGGCTTTGAGACAGCCAAGTCAAGAGACACAAAATGATTCAGAGAGTAGTGAAGTGACTACTCAAGTGACTCAAGAAGAAGCCTTGATTGTTAGATAAATGTTTTTATCATTATTTTGATGATTATGTTCGATTTTGTTCAAATGAGTTTTTAAACCAAAACAATGTCCCTAAATGTTGTCTAAATACTCGATCGACTTAAAATGTTTTTACTATTTTCCGGAGTATTTTTGGAGTTTATTTTCGATAAAAATTGGACAACACATTTGTTTCAGTTTCGACCGGTCGCCCTAGGGCAACCCGTACCTGAGTTGGTGAGCCGAAAAAATGAGTCGTAAAAAAAAAGCGAGTCGGAAAAAGGGCCCAGGTGGTCGACCGACTGTGGTCGACCAGTCGACCCCACCCTCGCGACCGGTACAGGAGTTGGTTTTTTGTTCCAGACTTCTCTGTTTGAAATTTCTTGAGTCCAACCGGTCACAAGTCTGACTAAGGCGACCGTCGCACCCCCTCTCCGACTTGTCCCCCTGTGTAAAAATTCACAGAATTCAATTTCAATCTTATCTCTGCACGACCGGTCGAACCCTATGTTTATCAAAAAACTATCCGTTGCGTTTTTCGGATAGCTTTTCCTATTTTGTGGGATTGATTTCTAACTATATTGATCATTTTAAATGGTTTATTTTGCAGCAAATCACTCCCCAAGGAGGAGCCAAAGTCTGGAAATGAAAGCCAAGTCCTCTCCTATAAATAGAGGCTTCATTCAAGCAACAAGACATAACACTCTACAAGAAAGAAAGAGCAATTGAGCAAACACTTTCATATATCTTGTTGTATTAGCTAAGCACTTTCACTTGCACAAATTTGAGGTCTAGGCTTTCAATTCTTGATTACACTTGTACTCATATTGTATCAATCATTATTGAGTTGTAATCTTGATTTTGGTCATCATTCAACACAAGACATCCTTGTGAGTATTCTTGTGGTAATAATACACTTGGGTGATCTAGGTGATAGGTGTTTGAAGGTTGTGGTAATCCTCAAAGGTGTTGTAAGAGGGTTGTGGTAATCCTCAAGGTGGTGAAAGAGGTTGTAGTAATCCTCAAGGTGTTGTATTAATTTGTGGTAAATTAATAAAATTCTTTTTTTTTCAAAACCCATCCCGGATATCTTTGGGGTGGTAGAGCACGTAGACCCTAGGTGGGGTGAAGCTCTATAAATCGACGTGTGCTATTTATTTTCCGCACTTAGCTTTTTATCCTTGCTTAAGTCTTCTTAAAAGAGGGTAAAATTTGAAAAACCGAGATAATCTATTCACCCCCTCTAGATTATCGTAGCCACTGGACTAACAAGTGGTATCGAGCCAAACTCTTTGGCTAGCTCGTTCCGAGTAAAGAGGAAAGATCCATGGCAACGAATGAAGCTTATCTCACCACCGCGCCTCAACCAACAAGCCACCTCTATTCGACGCCAACAACTATGCATTTTGGAAAGATCAGTATGGAGTGCTTCCTACAAGGGTGTGGGTTTGATATTTGGAATGTAGTTGTTGAAGGAGTTGATCAACCGACCAAGAAATTGGAGGATGGCACTTTGGCTCCAAAACCATTCAAGGAGTTCGACGAAAACGACAAGAAGGTTTTTCTCTAAACGGTAAGGCCTTAAATAGTTTGCATTGTTCTCTTACCGCCACCGAGTAAGTACAATCGCATAATAGGCATAAGGTCGGCCCATTAAGTTTGGGAAAAATTGGAGACAATCTATGAAGGGACTATGAAAGTCAAGCAAGCAAGAAAGACCATGCTTGTTAAAGATTTCAAAACTTTAACATGTATGATGGTGAAAGCATTTCTAAGATGGTGGAAAGGCTTGACAACATTGTCAATCCACTTGTAGCCCTTGGTAAAGTCATCTCCGAAGAAGATAAGGTGACTAAGGTAGTTAATGCTCTTCCCGGTTCATGGTCCGAAAAAGTGACGGCAATCATGGAGGTACAAAATCTTGAGACACTCAAGTTTGACGAGCTCATCGGAAACCTCCTCGTCTATGAAGTCTATCTCAAGGAGAGGAAAAACTCCAAACCATCCACAAATCAATCGGGTATGCAAATTATTCCTAAAGGTCTTGCTTCTTCTTCTAATAATGCATACTATGATAATGATGATGATGATGATGATGAGATGGCCGCACTTGTTCGGAAATTTGCAAAATTTGTGAATAAAAATAAAGCAAGAAAACCAAGAGATAATGCTTGCTTTAAATGCAAAAACCGGGCACTTCATTGCCGATTGCCCAAAGCTCGATGAAGAGGAGCAAAAGAAAAGGAAGCCTTTCACGAAAAAGAAGGCTCTAAATGCGAATGTCAAAACGTGGGATGAACTACTCGAAACAACCGATGAGGAAAGAGAAACCAAACATGGTCTCATGGCCATAGAAGATGAAAACAATGAGGCGCTCTAATTCTTCTACTTCCTTCATAGTTGATGACTTGCAATGTGATTTTGATGAATTGCAAATTGAGTTTCAAAATTTAATTGTTAAACACAAAAATTTGAAAAAGGAGCATAAGGAGCTTAACGTTGAAAAAGAAAAATTATTTACCTCTTATGAATCTCTAGATAAAGCTCATGCTCTTACTCTTACTAGAGTTCACTCTCTTGAAACCGAAAAGGAGTCGCTCACAAAAGATATTGAATGTTTGAAAAATGATGTGCATCGTTTCAACATAAGCACGGATAAAGTCACAAAAATTTTAGATGCACAAAGAGGTGAGCATTCCAAATTGGGACTTGGTTATAAGCCATTTCAAAGTGTTTTTAAGAAAAATAACCAAGGTCCGACTTTTGTACGTGCTAATAATTATAATACTCCTACTTGTTTTTATTGTGGCAAAGTTGGACATTATGCTAATAATTGCAAATTGAGAAAAGCTCAAGATATGTTTGGAGACCCAAAGGTCTCAAGACTAACCCCATGGACCCCAAAATTATAGGGTACCTAAAAGAAATACCTTTGTAGGTAATAGGGGCCATAACGACAATGGAAGATTCAAAATGGCTCGTGGACAGCGGGTGTTCGCACCATATGACCGGAAGGAGAACTTTTACCAACATCAAGCTCCAAGAAGAGGGTATGGTCATGTTGGGGAATGGCTAAGGAAGAATTCTTGGAAATGGAGAAATTGGTAACTCTTTTTTCTCTCTTAGTAATGTTCTTTTAGTAGAAGGGCTTAAGTTTAATTTGATAAGTATTAGCCAACTTTGTGACTCTAATTATGGTGTTTCTTTTAATAAAGAAAAATGCCTTATACTTAAAAATGGTGAAATTATTTGTGAAGCATATAGAAAAGGCAATCTTTACAAAATTTGTACAAGTGATTTGGTTAGTCAAAATGTTTCTTGTTTAGTCGCCAATAATGATTTAACTAGTTTATGGCATAGGCGACTTGGACATGTTGGATATAAGAATTTGAAAAATATTTACAAAAACCAACATGTGAAAGGACTACCCAAATTGAATTTTGAAAATCTTGGTTTATGTGACACTTGTCAAAAGAACAAATTAGTTAAAAGTAGTTTTAAGCCCAAAATGAAATTTCCACAACCAAACCCCTACAATTGCTTCACCTTGATTTGTATGGGGATATTGGTACTGCAAGTCTAAGTGGAAAACATTATACTTTCGTTATTGTTGATGATTTCTCTAGATATACTTGGGCTCTTTTTTTACCAATAAAAGCGATGCCGTTAATGAGTTTGTTAAGTTGTGTAGACTTATTGAGAATGAAAAGGAAGACACTATTAAGTCTATTCGAAGTGATCGAGGTGGAGAATTTGATGGTGAATTCCGAGTCTTTTGTGAAACCAAAGGATATGCTCATAATTTTTCGGCTCCAAGGACACCTCAACAAAATGGAGTTGCCGAAAGGAAAAATCGAACACTCCAAGAGATGAGTCGGTCAATGCTAAATGAATTTTCTCTTCCAAAATATTTTTGGGCCGAAGCCGTAAGTACCGCTTGCTATGTCATTAATCGAGTTTATATTCGCCCCAAAATGAATAAAACTCCATATGAACTTTGGAAGGGTAGAACTCCAAATATTAGTTATTTCAAGATATTTGGTTGTAAATGCTTTATTTTGAATACCAAGGATCAATTAGACAAACTTGATCCTAAGGCCAATGAAGAAATATTTATGGGATATTCAACAAAAAGCAAAGCATATCGGGTTTACAATAAAACTAGTGGAGTTGTTGAAGAATCCATCCATGTCAAATTCAATGAAGCTTGGTGTTGAAAAATACCCAATGATGAAAGTGATGAAGAGGACATTATTGAACCCATTGTTCAACTTGATGCTCAAAATGTTCAAACTTCTACATCAAATGATCAACCATCTACCTCAAATGATCCTCAAGAAGATAGAGGTGATATCTCGGATCTTCCCGTTGCATTGAAGTTTAAAGGAGATCACCCAAAAGATCTTATTATTGGTGATCCCCTTTAAAGTGATGACCCGAGAAAATTTGCCGAGAAAGCTCTTATTTCTCAAAAGGAGCCTAAAAATGCTAAGGAGACTATTGAGGATGAGGATTGGTTCCTAGAGATGCAAGAGGAGTTGAATCAATTTGAAAGAAATGATGTATGGGAATTGGTACCTTGTCCTCCTTCTCAAACCATAATTGGTACAAAATGGGTATTCCGCAGAACAAACTTGATGATCAAGGCAATATTGTTCGAAATAAGGCAAGGTTAGTAGCTCAAGGGTATTGTCAAGAAGGTATTGACTATGATGAAACTTTTGCACCGTAGCACGTTTAGAAGCTATTTGTATTTTACTTGCCTATTCTTGTTTTAAAAATTTCAAACTTTACCAAATGGATGTTAAATCCGCTTTCTTAAATGGTATTATTCAAGAAGAAGTCTATGTAAAACAACCTCCGGGTTTGAAAATTTTTCTAGGCCTAATGATGTTTATAAACTTAAAAGGCCTTGTATAGATTAAAACAAGCACCCCGTGCATGGTATGATAGACTTAGCTCTTTTCTTTTGCAAAATGGTTTTATAAGAGGTAAAGTTGATACAACTCTCTTTGTTTTTGAAAAAGGGCAAGATTGTTTACTTGTGCAAATATATGTTGATGATATTATCTTTGGTGCTACTAATGATTCTTTGTGCAAGAAATTTTCTAAGTTAATGCAAGGTGAATTTGAGATGAGTATGATGGGGAGCTTAACTTCTTTCTTGGACTTCAAATTAAGCAATGTCAAGAAGGTATTTATATTTCGCAATCAAAGTATACAAAAGAACTTTTGAAAAAGTTCGGCATTGACGAAGGAAGAACCGTTTCCACCCCCATGGCAACAAATGTCAAAATTGACAAAGATGAAAAAGGCAAGTTCGTGGATGAATCAAAGTATCGAGGTATGATTGGTAGTTTATTTTATTTAACCGCTAGTAGACCGGACATTCTTCATGCCGTATGGCTATGCGCTCATTTTCAAAGCAATCTAAAGAATCTCATATGAGTGCCGTTAAAAGGATTTTTCGATATTTGAAAGGCACTATTCAATATGGTTTATTTTATCCAAAGAATGAAAATTTTTCTCTTAAAGGTTATAGTGATTCGGACTATGTGGAAATATTGATGATCGGAAAAGTACATCCGGATCATGTCAATTTTTAGCGATTGCCTAGTTTCTTGGTTTTCAAAGAAGCAAAACTCGTGTTTCTCTTTCAACGGCCGGCCGAATATATTTCGCCGCTTTTTGTTGTACTCAACTTTTTGGATGAAACAAACCTTAGTGGATTACAAATGCTCTTTTGAAAACGTATACCTATCTTTTGTGATAATATATCCGCTATTAATATTGCTCAAAACCCAGTTCATCATCATAACCGTACCAAACATATTGAGATTCGACATCATTTTCTAAGGGATTGTGTTTCAAAACGAAAAATTGAGATATCTTTTGTACCATCTCAAGATCAATTAGCGGACATTTTTACAAAACCGCTATCTTCCGAGACTTTTGCATCGATACGAGCTCGGTTAGGCATAATGCATATTGAATGAGGCTTACGTTTGCATTTTGCACGTTTTTAAAACTTAGGGGCGAAAAATCGGATTTTTGGTTGACAATTCGGATTTTGGAAAAACTCGACAGACAGTGGGGGCTGAAAGGTTGAGGCAACCGTCGCCCTCAACGCGTCGACCGGTCGCCCTCAACCTCGACCGGTCGCCCTAAGCCATTTTTTGGATTAAAATGGTTCTGTCTTCAGCATTCGTCACTTTAACACAATTTGGCCATTTTTCGTCCCCTTTGCTAAATTCACTCAAATTTCATTCAAAAATGGTTTTCATGCATCTTTTTCACAACATGGACATTATATAGCATGATCATCATCATTATGGCTCATCTTTTCCGATCAAATGGTAAGAATTTCTCTTCTTTTGCTCAATTGGGTTGAACCCTTGAGTTAATAACCTTATGGTATATTTCTTGATATTTTTTGCATATGATTTTGATGAGCTTATCTATTATGTTGTATTGTATAATGATTGAGGTGAATTGGTGATAAAAAATTTTGGCTTGAAACATTTACAAGGGTTATATACAACCTCTTTTATTTTTCACGCACACAAGGTGTTCGATGAAATGTCACAATGAAAATTTCAACTTTTACATGAATCTCTTGCTTCCAAAAGTCTCCAACATATATTGAGATCATGTTTTGCCTAATAAAACAAGCGTATGAACTCTTCATGATACATTTCTCCCATTTTCCTTGGATTTTTACGCTTTAATTGCTCAAACGGTTGATAAACCGTCCTTTGGTGCACTTTGATATAATTGAATGGTGTTTTTACCATCCTAACATTCTTTTGATGATTCCAAAGGGGGAGAAACAGAAATTGGCTCGTTAGCTCAAGAAAAGCTAATAAAAGCTCGCAATAAAAAGCTATGGCTTCTTAAAGCCAAGAACACCTACTCCATGGCTTGTATTTTGGACTCAAATGAAACCGACTATAAGTATTGTGACAGGGGGGAGCTTCTTTGCCTATGATGTTTATAGGCATCTTATATAAGCTAGTTATAGCTTGTACTTTTAGCTTATGAAAAATCTTTTGTTAATATGCTCATAGATAGGGGAGCTTTGTATGGAATGTTTTTAACGGATAGTTCACTCGTAAAACCGGAAAACCGATTTGTTTTCAAAGTCGTCCTCGAGAAAATTGTTTTGGTTTGTAATCATCAAAAAAGGGGGAGTTTGTTAGATAAATGTTTTTATCATGATTTTGATGATTATGTTCGATTTTGTTCAAATGAGTTTTCAAACCAAAACAATGTCCCTAAATGTTGTCTAAATACTTTCGATCGACTTGAAATGTTTTTACTATTTTTCGGAGTATTTTTTGGAGTTTATTTTCGATAAAAATTGGACAACACATTTGTTTCAGCTCGACCGGTCGCCCTATAGGCAACCCGTACCGAGTTGGTGAGAAACAGAAAAATGAGGCGTAAGAAAAAAGAGGTAGGCGACCCGTTGACCAGGTGGTCGACCGTGGGGCGACTGGCGACCCCCTGGTGACCGGTACATGGGAGTTGGTTTTTTGTTCCGGACTTCTCTGTTTGAAATTTCTTCAGTCCAACCGGTCAAGCTAAAGGCGACCGTCGCACTTCTCCGACCGTCCCCCGTAAAAATTCGCAGAATTCAATTTCAATATTATCTCTGCGCGATCTGTCGAACTCTATGTTTATCAAAGAAACTATCCGTTGCGTTTTGGATCTTTTCCTATTTTGTGGGATTGATTTCTAACAGCTATATTGATCATTTTAAATGGTTTCTTTTGCAGCAAATCACTCCCCAAGGAGGAGCCAAAGTCTGGAAATGAAAGCCAAGTCCTCTCCTATAAATAGAGGCTTCATTCAAGTAACAAGACATAACACTCTACACAAGCAAAGAGCAATTGAGCAAACACTTTCATATATCTTGTTGTATTTTCCTAAGCACTTTCACTTGCACAAATTTGAGGTCTAGGCTTTCAATTCTTGATTACACTTGTACTCATATTGTATCAATCATTATTGAGTTGTAATCTTGATTTTGGTCATCATTCAACACAAGACATCCTTGTGAGTATTCTTGTGGTAAGAATACACTTGGGTGATCTAGGTGATAGGTTTTGAAGGTTGTGGTAATCTTCAAAGGTGTTGTAAGAGGGTTGTGGTAATCCTCAAGGTGGTGAAAGAGGGTTGTGGTAATCCTCAAGGTGTTGTATTAATTTGTGGTAAATTAATAAAATTATTTTTTCTTTTCAAAACCCATCCCTGATATCTTTGGGGTGGTAGAGCACGTAGTCCCTAGGTAGGGTGAAGCTCTATAAATCGACGTGTGCTATTTATTTTCCGCACTTAGCTTTTTATCCTTGCATAAGTCTTCTTAAAAAGAGGGTAAAATTTGAAAACCGAGATAATCTATTCACCCTCCTCTAAATTATCGTAGCCACTTGGACTAACATTGATCCGGTTGATGGCTAAGGAACAAGACCAACCCGACCAAGAAGATGAGGTACACTCTAACTCATCACACTCGATTCTAGTGATAGTGACTGTGACACACACACTTCATCACCCACTCGATCTTTATAATTCATTAGGCAAAATGATGAAAGATTTTGAACACATTAAATCCTCACATACACTACTAAATGAGGAAAACAAAATTACTCAAAAGCCAAAACTCACACACTAAGGAGCCGAGTACTATAAGTCAAATAGTGATGATAATGAAAGTTTAAAGACCGAAAATGCTAAGGTAATAGCAGAAATAACTCCTATAGAAAAGAGGGAAAATAACCTCAAATATGTGATTGCCTCATTCATTAAGGCATCTAAATCATTGGATGATCTTATTATGAGTCAAAGAGAATGTGGAGACAAGACACGCTTAGGATTTAATTCCTCTGTGCTATGTCAAGCTCCAAAAGTAATTTTGGAAAAAGGATTTTAAGCAATGAAGTATCTCAAAATCCAAAACTCCAAATGGTGCACACACATTTATTCCAAAGCACAATTACAAGCAAACCGCCTTGGTTATAAAGGAAAAGGAAAACAACGATTGAGTGTCTTTGAGAGGACAGTGAGAAGAAATCCAAATGAGTTCTTGAAAGAAACTCCAAATAGGAAATACTCTAAAGAAGAAACAAAGCTACCAAAAACCCCGAAGTTCTATAAAAGAAATACATATGAATGGAATGGTAGAAAATACCCAAGCCAAGTGATTGGAATAATGTGAACTATCGTGAAAGACCTATGGAATATAAGCCAAATGGCAAAGGCCTAGAACTCAAGAAAGGCCATTCCAAAGGTATAAGAGCTTTCATCGACACACATATGCACCTAGGCACTACACTCGGAGATATCACAACTACCCAAAGAAGGCAATTGCTAAAACACATATACAGCATACGACAAAAGAGACAAATGTATGAACCTAGAATCCCAAGCAATTTGCCAAAATTAATTATGATTATGGCACTGATAGATGGCAACCCCTTAGGGTCAAACCATTTGGCTATAGGTTGGTTGGATCATCTTACAATACTAACCCCTCGGGACCTGACAAGTATGGGTACCTAAAACTTAATTTCCTTGTTTGCGGTTCAAGGAATAAAATGAGTGTCAAGGAACCTGGTACATGGATAGTGGTTGTTCCGGACATATGATAGGAAACAAGAAAAATCTGTCAAAATTCAAGGAAGTCGAGGTGCAAAAGTCATATTTGGAGAAAATGAAGCTCCAGGAGAATTAAGAGGCATTGGATCCATCAAGAAAATGGATTAAAAATCACGGATGTTGCATATGTTGAAGGACTCAACTTCAACTTGCTAAGCATCGACCAACTCGGGACAAGGGTTATAATGTTGGATTTAACATGGGTATATGCCAAATCAAGGATACTTGAATCAAATGAAGTTGTGTTGCAAGGATGCGAGACAAAAAGAACATGTATGTCGTGGATTGGTCAACCGCAACACCCAACACCTATCTATTAGCAAAGAGCACAAAATTTGAATCAAGTTGGTCAGTGGCACAAGAAGCCGAGTCACCTGAATTTCAAAGCAATTAACAAGCTTGCCGGAAGCAATCTTGTGGAAGGACTTCCGGACTCAGATACAAGAAGGAGAGTATATGTGATGCATGTCGAAGGAAAACAAATCAAATCATCATTCAACGAAAAGACATGTCCATCTTCAACAAGAATATTGCATCTCGCTACATATGGATCTATTTGGTCCAGTTGAACCATCTAGCATAAGTGGGAAGAAATACACCTTGTTGGTAGTAGATGACTACTCAAGATATACTTGGACAATATTCATGTGTAAGAAGAAAGAAACTACCACAAATGATGAAGAGGATTCAAAATGAGAAGAGCCAAACCATTATCAAAATAAGATCGACAAAGGAACCGAGTTTGTCAATGGTATAATAACTCAATATTGTATAGAAAATGGTATTGGTCATGAATTGTATGGAGCAAGAACTCCACAAAGAGAATGGAGTTGCAGAAAGAAGGAATAGAGCTCTCAAAGAAGCAGCAAGGACCATGTTAGCTGAAACAGGGCTACCTAAAAGATTTTGGGCTGAAGCAATAAACACAACATGCTACACTCAAAATAGATGCATGATAAACAGACAGCTGACAAAGACTCCCTATGAGATTTGGACAGGGAGAAAACCAAATGTTGCATATTTTAGAATATTTGGATGTAAATGCTTCATCCATAACAATGGCAAAGATAATTTGAAGGCTTTTGATGCTAAAGCTGATGAAGGTATCTTCTTGGGATACTCAGCTGAAAGCAAAGCCTACAGAGTACTCAACAAGAGGACTATGGTTACAGAGGAATCCATTCATGTGGTGTTTGATGAGCCAAATGTAAATGGAGAAGACATTGAAGAGTCACCGATAAGTGAATCAACCAACCATGCGAAAGAGTCCCTCTTTGGCCGGAATTATAAGCCCGGATGAAGATGAGATAGCTAAGTCTCAAAAACAATTGGAAAATCTGCAGCTAAGTGATGACGAGAGAGCTAATCAAAGCAACATAGCTTCAAGACGATTGAATCTAGCTAACTTACTCCAACCTGATGTAAGATGGCCGAGAGACCATCCACCAGAACTAGTCATTGGAGATATAACAGAAGGTGTCAAAACAAGATCCAGAACTCAACAAGAAGCTATGTTCACATGCTTTATCTCACAAATAGAGCCTAAAGATGTGTCACAAGCATTGGATGACACACATTGGATTCAAGCTATGCAAGAAGAGCTGAATCAGTTTGAAAGAAATAAAGTATGGGAATTAGTTCAAAGACCCACCCATCAAAATGTTATTGGCACTAAATGGGTGTTCGGAAACAAGATGAATGAGGAAGGTTATGTGGTAAGAAACAAAGCAAGATTAGTAGCCAAAGGATATTGCCAAGAAGAAGGGATAGATTTTGATGAAACATTTGCCCTCGTAGCAAGATTGGAAGCTATAAGGATGTTTCTTGCCTATGCACTCACAAGAATTTTATTGTATATCGGATGGATGTAAAGAGTGCATTCCTTAATGGTTTATTGGAAGAAGAAATGTATGTTGAACAACCTCCTGGATTTGAGCGAAGACTCTTGGAGATAAGGTATACAAACTCGGAAAGCTCTATATGGATTGAAACAGGCACCCAGAGCATGGTATGATACTTTGTCACAATTCCCGATCGAGAACGGATTCACAAAAGGCAAAGTGGATAGAACATTCTTCAGAATTCAAGATGCGAAAAGTATATTGCTTTTTGAAATATACGTGGATGACATTATTTTTGGATCCACAAACAAAGAGCTGTGTGATAAATTTTCAAACCTCATGCAAAGCAAATTCGAAATGAGCATGATGAGAGAGTCGACATTCTTCCTTGGACTCCAAGTGAAACAAATTGAATGATGGAACCTTCATAAGTCGGACAAAATACACCAGAGATTTAATGAAGAAATTTGGTATGGAAGAGAAGTCTTCTGAAAATACCAATGAATACATCATCAAAATGGATATGGATGCGGATGGCAGGCTGTTGATCAAACAAGATACGAGCACTCATTGGATCATTGCTCTATCTCACACAAAGAAGCGGCCCGGCCAGACATCACCTTTGATGTAGGTGTATGTGCAAGATTTCAATCGCTCCAAAAGAAAGCCACATGACTGCAGCCAAGAGAACCTTGAGATATTTGAAAGGAAGCCAAGAAGTTGGCTTATGGTATCCAAAGGAAGGTGGATTCAAGCTAATTGGCTATTCGACTCGACTATCTTTGGATGTAGAGTTGACAGGAAGAGCACCTCGTGCACATGTCAAATGCTTGGAACAAAGCTAATTTCTGGTTTAGCAAAAAGCAAAATTCAATAGCCACCTCTACAGGTGAAGCAGAATACATAGTTGCGGGCACTGTTGTGCCCAAGTCCTATGGATGAGACAAAGAAATGAGAGACTATGAAGTTGAAGAAAAGGAAATTCTAATCATGTGTGATAACACAAGTGCAATTGCAATCACTCAAAATCTGTGTGTTGCACTCAAGAACAAAGCATATCGATGTCGATATCACTTCATAAGAGATCATGTTGAAAAGAAGGACATCACCTTGGAATATATTTCAACGATAAACAATTGGTGACATATTCACAAAACCATTATGTGAGTCAAGATTTGAAGAACTCAAACATGAGTTAGGGTTAATTGAGTTGAGTGACACTCGAAGACTCAAAGAAAAGAAATGAAACACGAAAAGGGAAAAAGAGTCGAACTCTCAAATCGCTAAGTGAATCACCATATCGGAATGACAGGTTGTACCGAGTTAGGCACAAATGAGTCACTAGGAGAACTGTGAGAAGAAGAGTTAAATCGGCTAAGGGATAAGTTTTAGTCATTTATGAGCAAAGGGACAAAAACGCAGTCATTTTTACTAAGTGGGAATGTTTTTAAGAATGACGTCAAAGATAATTATGACGCGTGTCAGCAAAAGCTGCACACCAAGCTTATGATTGGATATAAATGTTGCCGCATTAAATACGAGACATTAAATGCTAATCGGCGTGCAAAATCTAAGCCGTTGATTTCGATCACATTTCAAAACCACCCGCACGTCCTTTCATGAACCATACTTTAACCATTTTCGTCTGTTTCTCTCACACATTACCAAAAAAAAATTCACTTTTCTCTCTCAAAAGCAAAGGCAAAAACTCTCTTAAAAAAAAAAAAACTATCAATCTTCAAATCATCTTCTAAGTTTCATTCGGTGAAATACTGAAAAATGGCATCTACTCACGATTTTGTCAAGCTAGGAAAACAAATCCACACCGAGTCTCCACGTGGATTTCGAGGGGTATGGTCAAATGGGGTCCGATGACGCCCTCATAAAGAAGATCGTTGAAAAACTCGGACGATCATTTGCTAAAACCATTTCGGCGATGGACTTTCCGATTACCTATGTTGAAGAGGTCGCATTTGATTCTCGTGAATGTTGAGATTCACGATGAGGGATCAAATCCTCTCGTTCACGGAAGGAGTTCATCATCACGCCAAGATTTGGCGGAACATCGCTAAATTATCGCTGGCGGAAGGAGCACCAGAAATCAATGAAGCTGATGTTGACTTGGCTGCTGCTTGGAAGGAAGTAGCCAAGACCGACTATCTTTGAAAAAGATAGTCTACACCTAACAAGAAGGTCTTGAAAGAGGACTACCACAAATTGTTGGACATCGTTGCCAAATGCATAGACATCAAATTTGGCGGCTTTGACCAACTGTCAAAGCAAAATTGATCGTAATGGTTGCGATCATTGAAGAAAAGAAAGTGAACTGGTTGAGTTTGTCTACAATGGACTACGCCGAGAATGTAGGAACAAATCCTTCAAGAAGAATGGAGCATTTGGAGGATCCCCGGGATACGGTCCAGTGATTGGCCTACCACGATGGAGGTAAAAGGAGTCCCTCTTCGACATGGAAAGGTGTTCCATGTAAACAAGAGGATGTTGAGATCAAACCTCTCAGCGCACGAAGAGAGCCTACGCTAAGAGAGGCGTCACGAGTGAGGGGAATCACTGATCCTCAAGATACAGATTGTCTCCTCTCCACCATAGAAAAAGGCCCCCTGCATAAGCAAGAAGATCAACTTCTGCAAAGAAAGAAAAAGAAATCTCTCACCCGCCCGCAGCCGAGTCACACTGCCCCGCAGAATGGTGTCTCCCGCCCTGCGTGACCGCAGAGAGATGGAATCCCAAATACCTTCTCCGGTCATTAAGAAGAGGAGAACTGATAAGCCAAGATCGGCTCCTCGAAGAAAACAACAAAGACCGACCCCCGCGCCCCAAGACTCGGAAGAAACCTTGTCGGAACAGAAAATCCCTCTGGTTCAAACAAGAAGAAGGAGAAAAAGAATTTTCAAGCGTTAGAGCTTGAGAAGCCGGCCGAGTCACACTCACCGGAAAAGATACCCGAGACTGCTGGAGAAGTAGAGTCTCCAGGCGTGATTGATGAAACGGCCAAGTCTGTGAGGCCGATCATGAGAGGCAACTTCGATGACCCAAATTGTCGTCGAGCAGTGAGGAACAAAGAATGGCCGAGACAACCGAGTTACCCGTTGACGGGGTTGTTTCTCCACCATAACAGAGGCTCCTAAAGGTGTCGGCGGCAAAAAGTCTGCTACCTTCAATACACAGGAAACGAGGGCCAAAGAGGATGATAAAGACAATTTAATCATGCACTCTCCATTGTATCCAGACATCCAAAATCGTCTGCAGTGGAGAAAATGGAAGTGAGCCTATCCAGTGCGGTTTCAATATCCGAGTTCATTCTTGAGGAAGAAGAACTCTTGATTTCTTGAGGTGGACACCGATGTTGCAAGCCCTTGAGGATAATTGCATAAATATCTTTTGGAAATTCGAAAAGAAAATGAACGGCTAAAGCGGTGAGACGCAGAGGCACGTGAGAAGGCCAAAGATCCGCCTATCACCCCACTACGTAACATACACATCCTCACTTTGACGTCCTATCGAGAAAGTGATGAGGATCTGGACCCTACTGCCGCCATCAATAATTACAAATGAAGCAAGCAATGGAAGAATCCGTAATCCTTCATGGGCAAAGAATGATGAAGGGACCGGGAGAGTCCTCCAAAACACAGTGGAGATAGGCCCAATGGGAGTGGTGCGGCATATTGCCACCGTTATTCTTGCCACCACTTCCCCACTCACTCGGAAGAAGGAACTAAGGGAATTGGCGATGAAAGCGGGATAGTGGGGACCCCAGTCGAGCCAACCCCTAATGAAGGTGTCTTACCACCTGCCCCAACTACTGAATACTCAATGGGAACAACCGGGAGTCCGGAGACGAGTGACCCCAATCAAGTCACTCACCGTGGTGTGCCGGTGAGAACTCTCTCCACCGCGGCAAGGTCGGAGGATCTTTGCGGTGACTCCACAATGAATCTAGGAGGCGAAGTGGAAAAGGAACAAACACAAAGTACACACAAGTTGTCATCAACGAGGCTCGAGGCGATTGAGACTCGTCTCTCACGAGGTGCCAATCGCTCTGAAGGCTAATGACGTTGTTGATGCGGTCGAGGCACAGAAGGAACAACCACGGGTTAACACTGCTGGCGGCGAAGTGCAATCCATGGAGTTGAGACTCCAATGGATGCCACCGCAGAAGACCCTAAGACAGTGACACTTTGCCGAAAGGGATGTCGAGGCCTCATTGCGATTGAGACTGCAGGAGGTAATGAAGGCCAACGGGAGGTTGAGACTTCCGGGGTAAAGAAGTCAAGTACGAAACATCCCTCCTGCTCTCATTGATCCATCGAAAAAGGAGATAAGTGTGCTTCACGATTCCCGGGATAATCTGATGTAACCTTTTTGGGATCGGAAGGAGACGATGAAGGCGAGTCATCCCCCGTGGATCGATCCGAAAGACTCGGTGAGGGTGTTTCAACCACGAGTAAGTCGACCTCAAGTCTACTCGTCGAACTTACAACTTTGATGACACTTCCGATAAGGCCGAGGACCGATTAACTCATGTGGAAAAACCAGTGAGACCAACGAAGGCTGAGACAATGAGGCTCGGCAAGTCGGTCAACTTCACAACTAAATGACCCCAAAAACAGTCCATCTGCGCGAGCTCCCCCAGTCTGCAGCGAGTTCGACTCCACAAGGAACTTCACGAGCGCCACTCATCATTGAACAAATTCCGATTGCTCGTGATGATCCCTTTGTAGAATCATTTCCCTTATCTCTGGAGGTACCCGACCGCCCGAAGAGTCGAAAAGAGATCTCGAGCGCTTCCCACGACCCAGATCTGTCATTCCATCGATACCATCCTTCCAAATGACTATGATTTTGACGCCGCTGCTTGGCCGTCACCGCAATTGAGAGGAACATCTAAAGTTCGGGAGGTGTTCAAAGCATTATTTGCTGAAATTGAACGGATGGAGAGGAACCAGGCCTCGATGGACATGAGACTGGATAATAGAGATGCCAATCTTCTACCGCTGACTTGAGAGGCATAATAGTCGAAATCCGGGAGTGGTGGCAAAAGAATAAACAATGCGCATGGAACAAGCTAGATATTTGAACATTGTTCAACAAGTCATTGGTATGGCGGTGAGAATCTTGATGCAAAGACAAAATTGAGAGAACACATTGAGCACATGCATGAATATCACACCTTTCTTTGAGATAAAGTCATTGCGTGAGCAAAATAAGAATGAGCTCCTGCGTATGGAAGAAAACATGGATCGAAAATTCAGCCTTCTCATGGCCGAGATGAAGTTAATTAAAGCTAAATCCAACGCTACTCGCTCCGAGTTTCGCGTCGCATACTCCGCAGCCAGATCTCGGCGAACTTGGCTATCGTGGGGCTGACTTCGACTTCCTGCTCGCTAGTTTGTTTCCAGGGGTTCCTCTCTCCTTTGATGATGCCAAAAAGGGGAAGAGGAATACCTAAAAGCGCTGAAGAGATCTGAAGTTGAGAAGGAGGGAGCATCTGTGAAGGGAAAGACAGCTGAGGAAGTTTTAAGAGAAAAGAAAGGGAAGTCTGTTGAGGGGGAAGGATCGAGAGATGTGACCTTGATGATTGCACAAACCCCCAACAAGGAATTGTCACAATGATATTATCAAAGAAACTCCCAGATGACTCTGCCACTCCAACACTCTGTTGTACCTATGGTGACAAGAGAAAGACAGTTGAAACAGGGATGGAGGAAGTGGAAGGAAGGATAAATGCCCGAGTTATGGATATTTTGAAACAACATGGAGGCATTCCAGTAGACAGAGACACTTATGCCATCTCAGATGCCGGAACTGAGCCAAGATCAGTTGATGAATTTAAAACGCTCGCATCTGAAGGATACTTCGCAAACATGTCCATGGCTCAAGCCTGGGACTTGTACTGGGAAAAGGGTCTCACACTATGTGAAGAAGGCTGACAGAGCGTGACTACCGAAAATACTCTGCTGGTCACTCTGCTAGTCACTCAGTGGGAAGAAGAAGACCCCAAAGACAATACACGCCCGAGGAGGAAGAGGTAGAGGAAGAAGCAGTGGGTGGAGGAAGAGGTTTCAGACCTAGACCTCTCGCCCAAAAACATTAAGTACATAGATCCGGCAAAAGAGGAGGGATCTCTTTGGGCTGGAGTTTTGACGAAGTAGCCAATCTACAAGTGGCTAAGAACAATCTTGAGTATGTGAAAAGAATTGAAGAAGAAAATAAAAGACAAACTCAGCTATGGGAGGAGAGACAAGAGAGAATAAGAAGAGATGAAGGCTGCCTTAAGGCGTATGAAAAGTAGAAGAAAGAAGGTCAAAGATGAGAAAAAGAAAAGAAGACCGAGGAAGATGACAGAGTGAAGAAGAAGAAAGAAGGAGGAAGCGAAGGAGATGAAGTGTTCTTGTCCACCCCTTCATTTATTTTACTATGTAAATACATTTTATGTAAGTCTTACGCAATAAATCAAATTCTCTATTTTTGCGTAGACATAGATGTTTGCTCGATACACTTTGTAAATTGTGTAAAGGACAAGAATGTTATGATCAATAAAAGGATTGATTCTACGCATACATTCTCTGTGAATGCACTATTTGTATGTATCTTTGCTATTTACATTTTGAATGTTTTAAATTTTGGCATCATCAAAAAGGGGAAATTGTTGGGAAATTTATTGTTTAGATTTTGATGAATGCCATGTAAAACTTAGAATAGGAAGTTGGCACCCCATTTTCGTTGTAAACGCATTGTAATAAATAGGGCTGGGTCAAGGCGAGTTAAATCACTATGCCTAAACATGCAAGAAGACAACTGGAGACTAGAAGGAAGACTCCGTCTGAGACAATTTGAGTATGGCAAAGAAGAGAAGACGGGAACTCGGCGAAGGAGCGGTGAGATGCGGTGAGTAGAGTATCAGATCAAGTCAACTCAAGATAGCCAAGTCTCAAGTTGAAGTGACGGAAGGGTCATCCAATGATTGGAAGGCGACTCTAAGTCACCTGGGAAAGCAAGGAAATGTAGTCAAATCGAGATAATCGGAAGAGATCCGTTGCCGAGAAATCAAGGGAATTACTTAAACAAGTAATACCTCCATACTACCTTTCTCAAGTGCTCATTCCCGGGAAGCGTGCAAAAGGAATAAACCAATGGGAAGCACTACACCATGTCGAACTCAAAAGATGAAGAACAATTCATACGAGGAAGTGGAAATTCCAAGGATCGCAACAAGACAAGCCAACGACCACAAGTGACTTTAAAAAATAAGCTATCTCTCTTCAACGGGTAGATTTTTGAAAGATCACTATAAAAGGCGAGGAATGACTACGAGAGAAGGTTACAACCACGAACATTCAAGCAAACATTTGAATCAGTAACCTAAGATATTCTCAAATCACTCAAAATTAATCCTCAAGCCTACATTACGAAGAAAATCAATCCAACACTCACCTGAAGGAAAGATAACTTCAATCGGTTGAAGAGGAAATTGTTGAAGAATCAAGGGGTCTACATTCCACGGAGGATTGTAGGAAGGTTCATGGTCGAACCGGTCTCAAGTTTTTGGAGGGCTTCGTGATCAAATCCAAAGAGCTTGAGCAAGTGGGTTGTAGTAGTGGCGGTTGCCCTGTGAAGAAGTTGAGTCGTGCGAGAAGCCACTGCGTGACCAAGGCATCTACAGATGAGTCCCAAAGGATCAAGTCGGCCGATGTGATCAAGACTTGTATCCGGACCACCACTCGTATCTTGATCAATACCTAGTGGATTCCTCCGGGAGTTGGAGAAGAGAGGAGTAGAAGAATTACCCCATCTTCGAACCTCTATAAAAACTTATCGTGTCATTTACATTTCAAAGACTTTAATTCCTGCATCTTATTTATTTAACTCTGTGATAAATTTGCTATCCACTTGATAATCTATAAGTACTAAACCAAATTTAAGGGTGTAAAGTCTTCGCTGAAAACAAATCACAATCGAGTTAAGTCTTTAGTCAAAAGCAAATGAGTTATTCTATCAACGGCTCGGTCAGTGCGTTGAGTAACTAACTCTCTGTTTGATTAACTAACTTAGATGTCCATCAAGGAATCAACTGTGAAGTATTAACTCAATATTTAAAAGGACTAAATCGAAAAGTTGGTAAGATTTATTCAACCCCCCTTCTAAACCTTACACTCACACCCCCTTGGGACCTACACAGTGACTCGACTTCTTGTGCCCGCCCAACTTGATTCATTGTACTCTTTTCTAGCACATGTGCTTGGTGTAGAAGTTGACCAATCCACTACATACATGTTCTTCCGCGCTTGATCCTTGGCATGATTTCATTTGATTGACATCCTTGATTTGTCATACACACATGTGGAATCCAATATTATAGCCTTTATCACAAAGTTGGTGATGCTCAACAGATTAAAGTTGAGGCCTTCAACATATGCTACATCTATGATTTATAGTCCATTATTCTTTTTGGATCATATGCCTTTGATTTCCCATGGAGCTTCATTCCTCCAAATATGACTTTAGCACCTTTGATTTTCTTGAACTTTGATAGATTTTTCTTGTTCCTGTCATATGTCCAAAAACCACTATCCATGTACTAGGTTCCTTGGCACTCACTATTCCTTGAACCTACAATCAAGGAATTTAGGTTTTATGTACCCATAGCCATTCCCATCATGTGATTTTCTTTCTTTGAAATCTCTAGGGATTTTGGTAGCTCTGTTTGGTTTTTATAGAGTATTTCTGTTTAGAGTGTAACGACCTCCTTTCCGGATCGACAGTTGTCCCCACAAACCAACACGGGTCTTTTCAGGCGCGCTTTGTCCTCACTCACGCACACCCCGAGAGTAGCTTCCAAGCGGGTCACCCATCCCATAATTACTTTGGGCCAAGCACCTTAACTTTGGAGTTTTTATGAGATGAGCACAAGAAAAGAAGATGCATCTTGCTAGTATGAGTAGTACCCATCAAATCTTTTAAGCTCTCCTCAACTTGATAGTCCCATACCTACACGGTCTCGAATCTCCTCTTCGTCGGGTGTGGGATCGGTTCATTGATGTCCCCTCCGCCTAGAAGCCCGCCAGAGCCTCTCCTTGATCGTACCTTCTTACACCGGTGATCACTCCCCGCCCTTTTCGGCCTCGGGCGTCATGCCCACCAGTTCTGCTTGGTTCGTCCCCGAACCACACCTTACTAGGAGAGGTCTGCTTTGATACCATCTCGTAACGACCTGCCTTCCGGATCGATGATCTGTCTCCACAAACCAACACGAGTCTTTCCAGCGCGCTTTGTCCTCTCTCACGCGTGCACTCGAGAGGAGCTTCCCGGGTTCACCCATCACATAATTACTCCGGGCCAAGCATGCTTAACTTTGGAGTTTTTATGAGATGAGCACTAGAAAAGAAGATGCATCTTGTTGGTATGAGTAGTACATATCCAATCTTTTAAGCTCTCCTCAAGTGTATAGTCTCATAACTACACAGTCTCGAGAATCTCCTCTTATTTGGGTGTGGGATCGGTTCATTCATGTCCCTCTCCACCTAGAAGCCTGCCAGAACCGCTCCTTGTCCGTGCCTTCTTGCACTAGCGATCACTCCCAGCCTCTTTGGCCCCGGGCGTCACATAGATTCTGATGGACTTTTCTCGAGTTTTGTTCCGATTATCTTTTCAAATGCTTAGTCAGGCGGCTTCTTGCCTTTTCCTCTTGTATCCAAGGCCAGCATGGTTGTGATTTTATTTTTGAGTGGGTGTTGGTGCAACATATGGTGCTTTGGATTTTGGACTCCTCATTGCTTGCGGATCCTTTTTTCCACAATCACTCTTGGGACTTGGGTATGCACAAAGGAATTAAATCCAATGTTTGTCTTGTCTCCACTTTCTTTTTGAATTATTATAAGCTCATCCAATGGTTTGGATGCCCCGAGTGAATGATGCAATCACATTTTTAAGATCATTTTCCCTTTTTTCTATAGCACCTAAGTCCGCTTGGATCTTGGCATTTTCAGCTTTCATCTTTGTGTTCTCATCAATTATGTGACTCAGTACTCAAGCTCTTTAGTCGGCTATGAGTTTTGGCATTTAAGTTTGGTTGTTTCCTCATTTAGGAGTGTGTGTGAGGTTTTTTTGTGCTCAAAATATTTCATCAATTTGCCATAGAATCATAAAGATCTGTGGGTGATTAAGTGTTTGTGTCACTATCACTTGAACTAATGTGATTTAATTATTACGTTATGCGCTTATGTTTATTCTCGTATTCAATGAAAGTCACACCACGTAGGTTCATACACCATGTTAATATATATTCATAGCATTTCACAAGCATACAAAGACTAAGTAAAGTCAAGTTTTAGGTTTAGAATTAATAATGTATTTTCAAAGAAATGGGTGCGCATCGTTCTATGATCTTTGGAGTAGGTGGGAAATGGACGTGGGGACCCGCATTCCAATAATGTGCCGCTTGTGGATAATGTTAATGTTAAAGTAAATGGGCCTTCGGCAAAATGTTAATCGGGTTCCAAATCACAAGGCCCACTACGACCCTCAATAGAACAATGTGCCACCAAGTGAGCTTGCGTCTTAAAGAAAGTTTTAAGTAATGAAAATGACAAGTTTTGAAGTAAATGTTATATTATTGCATTAGGCATGCATTCATGCATGAGATTACTTGTTGAGCTTGTTTAAAGCTCATCCCACGAATGTTTAATATTTACTGAGATGAGAACCCCCGACGAGGAAGGAGATGGCGCAGCGCAGATGACTCGCGAACCCACGTCTCTCATAATTTTCATGTCTTTCAAGTTTTCTAAAGAAAAAAAGAGAGCTTGAATTTTAATTTCTATTGGGATGTTGATTTGTCATTTTCATTTCAATATGGATATTTACGGAAGTATAGTTGTTTCAATTATTAGTCTTTATTTCCACTTTGCAAACTTTAAAACAAAGTAAAGTTTTTATTATTCCGTATTTTTAAGAAATCTTTAAATGTTTCTATTGTAATTATTTATTTCCAATAAAAACTAAATAAGCTAGAAGGTGCTACAAATACACTACATACATGTTTTTTATTTCTTGTTCGGATAGCACAACTTCATTTGATTCAACATTCTTGATTTGGCGACACCCATATTGAATCCCATTGTTGCCTTTATCACGAGTTGGGCGATACTCGATTGAATTTAGTCCTTCAACATAGGCTACACCTATGATTTCCAATCCGTTTTTCTTTATTTATCCAATGTCTCTTATCTCCTATGGAGCTCCATTTCCTCCAAATGTGAATTTCTCTCTCTTAACTCCTTGATGTAGGATAAATTCTTCTTACTCCCAATCATATGTCCGGAACAGCCACTATCCATATACTAGGTTCTTTGGCACTTAGTTGTTCCCTGAATCTACAATCAAGAAATCAAGTTTTAGGTACCCAAACCTGTCAGGGTCTTAAGGGGTTAGCACTATAAGGTGATCCAACCAACCTATAGCAAAATAATCTAACTTTAAGAGGTTACCACCGATCGGTTCCATAATAATAATGAACCTTAGAAAATTGCTTAGGAGCTTTAGGAACATACTGACCGCCTCTTCGATCTTATGCCTATGAGTGTCTTTGGTGCATCTACTTTCTTTGGATAATATGGAAAGTTTTGTGCATAGTGGACATTGTGCATGGGTGCATATGTGTGTTGATATTGGATCCTTTGCCCTAAAAATGACCTATATTGAGTCCGAGGTCTTGGCACTTGGGCTTGTATCTTATAGGACTTAGCTGATATTTCATTTGATTATTCCAATATTCCCCGGCTAGGATAGTTTCTACCATTCCCTTCATATGGTTTTCTCTGCTGAGACCTATGGGTCTTTTGGTAGTTCTGCTTTGTCTTCACATAATATTTCTTGTTCGGAGTTTGCTGCTGATTCTTCTGAATTTCGTTTCAGTTGTCCTTTCAGCAAGCTCAGCTAGCTTTTTACCTTTGCCTTTCTAACCTATGCCAGCATGTGTATGCTTGTAGTTGTAAACGTGTACAATATATGGTGCTTTTGGCTTTTGTATTTCCCCATTTCTTGAGGATCATTTTACCAAAATCACTCTAGGGTCTGAGCATTCACAAAGGAATTAAATAACAAGCCTACCTTATCTCCAGTTTCTTTTTGTATCATCATTAATTCATCCGATGTTTTGTATTACTAACTAAATGATACAATCACATTTTTTCAATTTTTTCCTCTTTTCTCTTTCAAGTCTTCTTTGACCGTAGTTATTTCAAATTTTGACTCTTTATTTTCATCGACTATGTGACTAAGAGTACTCGGATCTTAAGTCACCGTGAGTTTTAGCTTTTGAGTTGGATGTTTTCCTATTTAAGAGTGTATTGAGGATTTTATGTGCTTAAAGTCTTTCATCATTTTTCCTAATGATTCATAAATATATGTGGGTGATGAAGTGCGTGTGTCACTATCACTATCATTAGAATGTGAGCTAGATGAGTTAGAATTTACCTTAGCTTCCTGTTTTTATCCATGAGACATATCAATGCCTCTTCTTTTGTGTTTAAGGAATAGTCGGCTTTATCGTTGTCCGACTCAGTTGTCTCCTTGCACTTAGTCAGTGTCGGGTTCAATGACCACCATAGCTTTCTTTCATTCTTGTCTTCTCTTCCTAAAGACTTTTCTTTCTTCCTCATTTCTATACTGTTGACTAGTGGATAGGAACAGTCAACAAAAAGTGTAATGGCTGTTTGCGGTTCAACATAGGTTCTTAGCATTTTGATATTCACTCTCTAGTTGTCGCTCTCTTTGGTGGTCTATCTTCCTTGCTCTTGGAAGGGGCAAAGTGTCTTCCGAAGGTTTCACCCTTGTTCATTTTGTTGTTCTTATTGAAGAACTTGTTGAATATTTTGACCATTAGGGCTATCTTCTCTTCATCAAGGATGTCTTTTGATTGACTTTGTTTGATTCTCTAGCCAATAGAGCAGCTTGTCTTGAGTACATCTGTCTCTTCTTGCTCTTTCCTTCCTTCGAACTCAAATTCATAGGATTTTAAGTCCGAGAATAACTCATGGTTGGAGGTTCTTGTCAAGTCCATTGAATATCTTAATTCCATCACTTTCATTTCCCACTCACCGAGCCACCTTAGGATTTTCATACACATTTCCTTCTTTGTATATTCCTTACCCGGAGTTGAAAGCTCATTTGTAATTTACGTAAATCAAGGCGTCAAATGATCCAGATTTTCACATGCAAGCATTTTCATTTTTTTATCAAATTTTTGTATAGCAACATGATTCGCTTATTCCCTTAATTTTCTATGAGCATTCGCCTAGAATAAGCATCTCCCATATCTCACGAAAGCAATCTACAAGATTTCAGTTTTTAAACATAGCTCACAAGAGTTTTGTATAAAATGTCCTTGGAACATTGTCTAAGTTGTATCATTTTTGTCCTTATTGGTCCATTCACTTCTAGGTTTTTCAACCATAGCAGGCCTTGGAACTTCTACAAAGACCCCTTCTTGAATTGAATAGCGGCAACAACTCTTACGCTTGTATTCACTTTCATGATGTGTATCGGTCCATCTTCAATAATGAACCATATTTCATTGTCCAGTCTTTGAGAGATGTGCCCACATACTAATCTTTTGATAATCAAAGTCCTCAACAAAGTGAACATGGAAATGCGAGATAGATTTTCTTCCATGATAATAACTTTTTGAAATAAAGTTAAATAATAGACAAGTTTTGAATCTTTGAAAAATATTGAGATCTAGTTCAAGAACTGCCGAAAGGTTCTTTGAACCAACCACTCACCAAACCACTTGTAGATCCCAAAAGGTGTTTATGCTAAGCATAGAAGGGGTGTTGAATAGACATAACCAATTTTCGTTTGTAGGTCCCAAGGGGTGATAATGTAAAGTCTAGAAGGGGGTTGAATAGACTATACCAAATTTACGATTTTAGTCCATTTGAAGTCGATTTTAGTCACAGTCGGTTGGGTCATTGGTGGACAACTAAGTTTACTTTCACAAAGAGTTTGCCACTCAACATACTCGACCAAGTTGCCGGTAAGATAACTCAATTAATTGATTAACTCTTTAGAAATTCAAGAAGCTTGGTTTCACAGAAAACTTTCACCCTTTGATAAAAATACGTTTTTCAACACTTTTTTAGGCTTAGTAATTATCATTGACTTAACAAATAAAACAAGTAGCAATATAGATATGCAAGAAATAAAGTGTTGAATGTAAATGACACAGAGCAATTTTTATAGTGGTTCGGGGACTAGGTAATTCCTCTAATCCACTCTTCTCCAACCCCTGGAGGTAATCCACTAGGTAACGGTGACTTTGTTACAAAATGGTGACAGTCCAAGCTAGGCCTCGATCACACAGTTTGTTTCGGTTCTGGGACTCAGCTTCTTCACAAGACAGTTGTCCTGCTACGTCAGCTCCTCTAGACTCTTGGATTTGTTCACACAGCCCTCCAACAAGTCTAAAGCTTCTGGTTCGAACTGGAACCTCAGTACACTTTCTTCAACCTTGGATGTGTAGACCCCATGTCTTTAAACAAGTTTTCATCTTCAACAGTTTGAAGTTGTCTTTCCTTCACTGAGTGTATTGGATCGATTTTCATCGAGATTTAGGCTTGAGGATAGTATTGAATGCTTGAGAGATTTTTGCTCTTGTTTGGAGGTTAATGTCTATTTCTTCGCTTGCATTAGTTGCTCTTGGTCATAACCTTCTCTCGGATGTATCCTCGCCTTTTATAGTGTTTGTTTGAAAAATATATCTGTTGAAGAGATAGATGTATTTTTTAAACTACAGTTTGAAGTTGTGCCTTGTCTTTTCTTGATCTGCAGCAGGTGATGGTGACATATCGTAGTTTAATTGAACTCTGCAGCTTTTCAGGTTCTGACACATGCTCAGTTCTTCCCATTGGTTACTATTTGCACGCTTCTGGGATGAGCACTTTAAGCACTGCAATATGTAAATATTACTATAATAAGTAATTTTCTTTACTTGTCTGCAACGGATCCATCATAGTTCACTTTGACTTTGACAGTTGTTTTACCCCTTTGTCTTGAGTCAGCTTCGATCATTTTGGAATAACTTAATTGTCTGTCAGTTAACAGAAACAGCCTTATAAGCACTTGACTGAGACTTGTCTTCACTTCACTCAGCTGCCATTCAACTGATTCTCCACCTTGGTCTTAAGCCGACTTCTGCAATCTTTAACTTGGCTCGCTTTCGACTCGACTAATAGAACCATATCTGTTAAAAGGTTATTTACAAGAGAATTTGGGTGCCGACTTTCTAATCAAAGTTTTACATGGTATCATCAAAATTTATTTCATAAATTTCCCAACAATTTCCCTTTTTTTTTGATGATGTCAAAACTTAAATAAAAACAATAAAGTAAATAGTGCATAAAGAAGAATGATTGTATGAATATTTCATTTATTGAGCATATCATTCTTGCACTTTACAATGTGTAACAATGTATAATGAAAATATACAAAGTACTTACAATTTTCTCGTGTATTTACAATGAAGTAAAAATACAACATGAAGGTTTTACGCAGCAGATTCATCGTATCTCCTTCCTGCCTTCTTCATCTCTACTCCTCTTTTTGTCATCCTCCAATCTTCTTTTCTTCTCATAAGCTCTTCTAGAAGTCGCATCTTTCTTCTTTCTCTTTTCCCATTCCTGTTCTTGCTTTATATTTTTCCATTTCTTGCCGCTTAGTTGCCTCTTCAACTTTCATGGCAACTTCTTCATTTTCCAATTTCTTAAGTCCAGTCCAAGAAAGAATATCCTTCTTTAGAGGATTAATGTAATGAACATTTCTTCTTAGTGGAGTGCCTCCGCCTCTTCCACCACTTCTTCCTCTTCCTTTTCCAGAGTCTGCTGCTCCTCCCCTTGTGAGTGTTCTCAGCACGAGTTGAGCTCTTGAAACCTGCTGACTGTTTCCTTAAGTCCTTTTCCCAGTAACAATCCCATTCCCCGTTGAGAGTCATTCATTTGAGAAATACTTCCGACTTGAGAGTCCGGGTGCTCCTCAAGTGATCTTGTCTCGCACCACATCAAAAGTTGGTTCTTGAGGGAACTATACACCGGTCGATCTTGAAGTAACCCCGATGGGGACCACAATACTTGAAATGTAGATTTTCGGTGTGTTTCATGATGTTTTTATCAACTTCGCAAATTCCGCTTCGATTCTAATTCTTGTCCTCTTGAAAGCTAAGTCATCTTTTTCGTAGGTGATAGCTCCTTTCATAGCCGGGAATGAAGAGAGGTGGTTGATGAGCCAAGTTGGGTTTCATCAAGTACGATCTTCATGGGAGCTTTCTTAAGGGATTTTCCCCTCTTAATTGCACTATCTTCCCACTTTCTATATTTCCCCTTTTTGGCATCATCACCAATAAGAGAGGTCCGAGGAGTGTTGGGCAAAATGAGATCCGATTTATCATGTGTTGATAATTCAACGCTCTATGTTCCAAACAAAGAGCCTTCATTTGTGCACCCATAATCTTCGATTCGCATTCATTATCATCATCTCTAAACACAGAGTGCTTTCGATCTATAGAAGGTTTTGTTTATGTTGAGCCTTCAAAGAACTCCATATATGTCTTGTGCGTCTGGTCCATTCTCAACATGTGATCCCGCTATTTCTCCCGAATTTTGGCATTGTCGACTCTAAATCACCGATTTGGCAAAGAGAGATATGAAGTAGTGACTTGTTCCCTTCGTAGTGCCTTCATTTGTGTTGTGAATTCTCGAGTTCTTAGAATTATACCTTGAATATCTATAGAGATCATTGCATCGTGATTGTCCAACCATTGGTTGAGTGCATCAAACCCTCTTTCCATACTTTCCATTTGTAACACATTGCCTTAAGCTTTTCTAAAGTCTATTGCTTCAGGTGGTGATCATCAATCCATAATGAGTCAAAATCGGACCCAAAGGTACTACCCTTAGATTATCCGGAGCATCGAATTTTCATGATGGATCTCAACTGCGTATCGGGTACATTCTTCGAGATGTTTCGATTTCGGTGGTACCTCCGCAACAAACGGAAAATAGTCGGAGAATAGATCATCCGGGGACTACGGGAACTTCTCCCACTTCTCCTTCGGGAGCCTTGCCATTATCCCTTTGACTTGCTTGGTTGTGTCGGCCAGCGTCACTAGCGATTAATCAGTTAACTGAGGAGCGACGATCTCACTGTCTCAACAACTTTACTGGCATCGTATTTCCTTCCTTTTGAGTTTCTGAAGCCTCAGCTACTTCCGCAGCATCATGGGCTGGTGATGGCACTATTGGGGTTGGGCCATCAACCAATATGAACTTTGATAAGGCAACTTTCTCACGTGCCTTCTCTATCTCTGCTGCCATTTCCTCAATTTCTGGGTCCTCTGCAACTTTTTCTTTGGGGGCGGACTCAGCTTCATCATCAGAATTTAAAAATTCCACTAACACATTTATTTCAGAGTCTTGCAGTCTGCAATCGATTTCTTCTCTTTCGGGCGACTCGGTGGAGGAATTGGCATTTTCCTTTCTCAAGGCGATACCCAAGAAAGTCTCAACCTCCTTTAGTCCTTCAACAACATTAACAACAGTCTCAATCATTGTAAGGCCCTCTACTATCCCTTCGTAGACTTAGCTCCATTAGGGTCTTGGACATTCCATTCTCAGACTTAATTGCATTAGGGTCTTGGATGGCATTCTTCGTGGTCTCAACCTCTTGGATTTCACTTTCACGATCAGTAGTCTGAATTACCATGGTCTGATGGCCATCATTTGCCTCAGCTGCAGCTGCAGTGTCCTCAGCCTGCAGCGTATTTGGAATTTTAATGAGACAATCTAAATCGCTTTGTGCTTCGTCAAACCCACTCTCTTTTGTTATTTTTCAATCTCCCATTCATCTCCAATCTTCAATTTTGTAAGGTCTCCCACAACCTCCTCTAACCCGATTGTGGTGTGCGTAGTTTTCCCCTGGTGCGCACCACCGATTCATGATCGTGGAGTCACCGGGCACATGAGGCTCCCATGTTGTTCAATTTGAGTATTCACCAACTTGGGTAGTTGTCTCAACAACTTTCGCAGGGGATGGCTCAAATAAGTTAACCACTACATCTTCATCCTTAACTTCATCACCAATGTCTATGGTCATTTGTCCATCGAGTGAGCTAGTGAGGTAGAGGCTTCAATGTTCTTCACCATCTCAAGAATGTCGGGGTAGGAGAGATTTTCATGGATGATAACGCTCCGAGTCCTTTTTGCAATGATTGATTGTTCAACTCCTTGGACTATTTTAAGGTTTGCTTGACTCATCCTTCTCCACTGGATCAACAACATTAAGCTCTTATGCATCACCGCTTGCCACTACTAGTGGCAAGTCGTAAGCGCACTCGGTGCTTCTATGAAAGCGCAAGAGTGAGGCTTCTCGCATTCTCACTTTGGCTTTCTCTATCGCTTTACTTTTTCCACATCTTTCTTCTTGTAGATGATGGTTGTGCAAAAATATGCATTGAGAGCGAGCAGGATGGTAATGTTCCCCAAAAAGCTTCGAGTTCTTCCTCCTCCTCAATAAACTCATGGCTTTGGAATTGAGACATGGTTGTGCTCGGCTTCCAGGCTCCAAATTCGTAGCGTTTCTCCAACATCTAAGTAAGCAAGGATAACATTATAAGATCATCATCCTCATCCCGCAAATGCTCTTGACCCTTTTCTTCAAAGAACCACAACATCGGGCCTGAGGGATCACAACAATCGTTTCTATTCTCGATGTCGATTGTATTGTTTTCGGATATCTCGATTGTAGGCCTCGTAGCTGAATCTTGTTCAAATGTATGTGGTTGAGCAGCTGCTTGAGGTTCTTGCTCGGGCCTCCACACCATATCCTTCCTTCCCGATGTTTACGCTCATCCGAACAACCTTCTCAATTTCATGCGATCCCGCACTCAACTAGCTCAAAGATCTAGGTCGACTTCTTCACCAGCGTTCTCCTGGTCTTTCTTTCAAGTGGAACTTCAATTTCTTCCTCCTCTTGTTCAAAGAATGGCAGTGAGAATCCGCCATCTTGAATTTCATTATCGCAATTGGCTTGCGAGGTGCATCGATCTTTTCTTCCTCCCCACTAGAGAGCATGTTGGAGCGGGGCTTTCTTCTTTGGTCCGAGAGCTGGAGCAGGCTTAGGTGAGGCGGCCTTAGCAAGTAGTTGTCCCCACGGGACATGTTCACTAATTTCCCTTGCTAGTAGTAGACTTCTATGCATGTTCCCCGCTCTGCGGGCCTGGAAAGGTTCGCGCTTGAACATCTTCTTGTTCGCATGAAAGGGTTTCCCATTACGAAGAAGAACATCCTTTTTCTCCATAAGATGACCTAGAAACAGGCCATAACCTAAAGAGCTTCCAAATTTCCCATCGTCACTAATCGACATATTCATCACATTTAGGCACATCTTTGCCAAACACGAACTCTGCTAGTTGACCTCCTTCTCCTCTAGGATGGTTGCAATTACAATCGGCTTAGTCCGAGAGAGCCGATTGAATGAGCCGAATTTTAGGGTAATGCATTTTGCTACCACATCCATCAACTTGTGGTAGTCTTTCTTGATCACCTTCTTCAAAGTCAAACATTTTTCTTTCCAAAGACCTTTTAGGCTTGGCTATTTCCTTCCAAGCCGCAGATAGGTTCACATCCTTACTCGTTATCTCCTTCAACCTGGTAGGGAGAAAACATGCTGTTTCGGCTAGGTCGATGCTTGATCAACTTAAATTATGTGTTGTTGTGGATGAGCGGACCTTATCATCGTGAATTTCAATTCATATAGTACATCGCTACCTCCTCAAGGTAGGTGTGAGTGAACTCCATTGAATGAAATTTCTTGGGACATGCCTTCTCAAGCTTCTCAAATATCTTCTTGGCCAACACCTTGACAACACCCTACTTGACAACGCCTTGGAATTGATGGTCGACCGTATGGAACTTCTCAACAAGCTTCAAAAAGTTGTACGATTGTGCCATTTTCAATTTTGAACGCGAGAAATGAACGATGAAAAACTAGGTTTGAGATTCCTTGCGAGAGAGGGTTAAAAATTTCTTTGAGAGTAAGAGTGTACATGTGAGGAGAGAGAAAATCAAATTTCTCTATATGGGGCTTGAAAGGATGGTTTTAGAATTCAAAACGTTTGAAAATAATCAACGATTGAGATCACATTTGAAAACCACAAGAATTTCCCGCATTAAATGCAAAGAACATTTATATCCAATCATGGGTAAATCAGAATAAAGCTTTTGATGACACCACTTATGATGGTGATGTCATGTCCCAAAAACATTCCCACTCATGAAAATGACCTCATTTTGTCACTTAGGTCATATATGACTCATCTATCTTCATTTATGGTTTGACTTTGCTTCTCTCTTGATGAATAACCACTCGGTTGTCACGGTAACTCGATCTGGTGACTAGCCATATAAGCTGTTTTACTTGGGCCGATAAGTGAAACTCTTCGATATGCATGTCTCTCTTCTTTGACTCGGTTGAATGAGTTTTCTAAGCTTTCTAACATTGCTAAATCAAACCAAGTTCATTCTTAAGCTCTTCATATCTTGGTTCACATAATAGCTTTATGAATATATCAAAACTCGCTTATTAGTTGATATGTATTTGTAGGTCCCAAGGGGTGTAAGTAAGGTTTAGAAGGGGGTTGAATAAACCTTACCAACTTTTCGATTTAGTCCTTTTAAATAAGTTCGAGTTGATTTCACAATATGTCCTTGATGGACAGCTAAGTTAGTTAACCAAATTGAGTTAGCCACTCAATGCACTGACCGAGCCGCTTGATAGAATAACTCGGCTTTAGTCTAATACTTAACTTGGTCGTGATGAGATTTTCAATGGAAGACTTAACACTCTTGAATTTGGTTTAAGTTTGTTTTAACACTTGGTTTTAGCACTTTGTTAAATATCAATTGGGTAGCAAATTATCGTGATATTAAATAATATGCATTAAGTAAATGCTGAAATGTAAGTGACACAATAAAATTTATAGAGGTTCAAGATGGGGTAATTCTTCTAATCCTCTCTTCTCCAACTCCTAGAGGAATCCACTAAGTATTGATCGAGTACAAAGTGGTTATCAGTCCGGATGCAAGTCTTGATCACACACGGTGACTTGATCCTTTAGGACTCGATCCGAGATGCCTTGTCTCGCCTTTACTACTACCTCACTTGCTCAAGTTTCTTGGATTTGATCACGAAGCCCTCCAATGACTTGAGACTCAGTTAGACCTTGAACCTTTCTACAATCCTCCTTGGAATGTAGACCTCTTTTGATTCTTCAAAAGTTTCTGTTGAACAAGATGAGGTTGTCTTTCCTTCACATGACTTGGTGTTGGATCGATTTCCTTCAAATTTTAGGCTTGAGGATTTGCTTGAATAACTTGAGAATATTTTGCGAGTTACTGAAATCGAATAATAACTTGAAAGTTCGTGGTTCAGGTATGCAAGGTAACCTTTTCTCAAATTGATTCCTCTGCCTTTTATAGTGCTCTTTCAAAAATCTGCCCGTTGAAGAGATAGGCTGATTTTCAAAAGACACTAGTGGTCGTTGGCTTGTCTTGTTGCGATCCTTGAAATTGACATTACCTCGTATAAATGAACCTTGACTTTTTCGAGTCGACACAGTGCGTGCTTCCCATTGGTTTATTCCTTTTGCACGCTTCGGGAACGAGCACTTTAGAATATTGCAGGCATGGAAGTATTACTTATTTAAGTAACTTTCTTGACTTCTGTGCAACGGACTCTTTTCAGTTGTCTTGACTTGACTGCAGTTTCTTAACTTCCTCAGGTGACTTCGAGTCAGCTCCTAATCATTGGAAGACTCATCTGTCACTTCAACTTGACTTGGTTGTCTTGGGTTGACTTGATGACACTCTCACAATTGTATCATAGTCCGCTACTCCTTGATCGAGTTCTTGATTTCTCCTCCTTGCCATACTCAAATTTTGCTTCACAAATGTAGTCTTCATTTTAGCCTTGATTGACTTTTTGCATATCCAAGCATGGCCGACTTGACTCACTTCGAATGTACCCTATCTATTACAATGCAAATTACAAAGAAAATGGGGTGCCAACTTTCTAGTCTAAGTTTTACATGGCATTCATCAAAATCTAAACAATAAACTTCCCAACAATTTCCCCTTTTTGATGATGCCAAAACTTAAAACATACATTCAAAAGTGTAAGCATCAAAGATACATACATGTAGTGCAAGAATGAGAGAATATATCGTAGAATCAATCTTTTATTGATCATAACATTCTTGTCCTTTACACAGCTTTTACAAAGTGTATCATAGCAAACATCTATGTCTACGCAAAAAAAATAGAGAAATTACAGATTTCTTATTCAATGTACGAAGACTTACATACTTCGCCGCAACACTTGAAGGTGGACATCAACACTTCATCTCCTTCGCCGCCTCCTTCTTTCTTCATCACTCCGCTGCCTCTTCGACCTTTTTCTCTTCTTCTCTTCTTCACCGCTTTTTTTTCTCATAAGCTCTTCTCGCGACTTCATCTTTTCTTTTTCTTTCTTGTCTCTCTTCCCACAAATTGAGTTTGTCTTTTATTTTCTTCTTCGATTTTCTTTACATATTCAGCATTGTTCTTGGCCACTTGCAAGTTGGCTACTTCACAAACCCGCCCAATAGATCCCTCCTTTCTTCCCCCGGATCTATATATTCGATGTTATTGTACAATGCTTTGAAGTATCGAACTTGTTCCACGCGCATTGTCTGCTTCTTTGCCACCATTCCCGGATCCCGACTATGACTCCACGCAGATCGGCCGTAAGATTAGCATCTCTTTTATCCGGCCGCATATCCAATGAGGCCTGGTGCCTTTCCATCTTCTCTATTTCCGCAAATATTGCCTTGAAGACTTCTCGAACCTCACCGCTCATCTCTGTCTTAGTGGCGGCCAAAACATCAAAATCAAAATCTGGACGACGATTGTATACGTGGAATGACTGGATCGGGTCTATGGAAACGTTGTTGATCTCTAGCTGATTCTTCATCAAGATCGAGCAGCTCTAATGTGAAAGGGAAAGTTTGTTCAAACGCATCATCACGAACATAGGGAATTTGTTCAACTGTGACTTGTGGCCGTGATGTGCCTGGTTGAGTCGATTCTGCTGCTGAGCTTTGGGAGCTCGCGTAGCTTGGTCGTGATTCAATAGGGGTTGGCTTGACTTGGGTCCCTAAGTTCCCGTTTCATCGCCATTTCCCTTAGAGCCTTCCTCGGTGAGCCGGGAAGTGGTCGCAGCAACAACAGCCAATCTGGCACTGACCCCATAGGGTCAATTTCTAGCTATGATTTGGAAGACTCCCAGTGTCCTTCCATTAATCGTTGCTCATGCATCACTCGATTCCCGCATGGCTTGCTGCATTTCTAGCTTTTCTGTCGCAGCGAAGCAGAGTCCTAGTCTTCATCACTCTCTGAAAGAGCATTGTGGTGGGGATGAGTATGCTCATGGTTCAAGTGAAGGGACATATTTTGGCCTTCTCACGAGCGTCGGCCTCTTCTTCTCGCCAACTTTTCCTTCTCCTTTTCTTTGAAGATGTTCAATATATCGATGCGCTTCTCTTCATCCAATGCTTGAACCACTTTGTTGTCAACCCCAGAAATTCATCAGTTCTTCTTCTTCTTCAATAAACTCGGTCTTTGAACTGCTCCTTGATCGACTTAGCTTCCACTTCCTCCATTCACACAGATAATTTTGGATGTCTGGATAAGGTGGAGACAGGATGATCACATCATCGCTCGTCATCTTCCGATGTACTTCTTTCTCGGAGTGGAGGGTAGTAGAGCTTGTTGCTCTTCACCCTCAGCGCTCGGCGTGTCGCGGTGGAGATGCGGTCATGTCGACAGAGATTCACTGTTTCAGCTCTTTCTTGCTTCTCGCTTGTTCTCCCCACACTGGGTCTTCGATTGGCCTCTGGCGATCGGCCTCAGAGACTTGGCGATTTCATCAATAATCTCTGAGACTCTACTTCACCAAATGTTTTCCGATCCTGCTAAGTGGCGGCAGACTCGCTTGTTTTCTCAAGCTCAACGCTTCAAGAGTCTTCTCCGTTTGGTCCTTACGAGGAATTTCTGTTCGAGATATGGTTTCCTCCCTCGAGTCCTGGGAGGCGGGCGCCGGTGCTTTTTTTTTTTACGAGGAGCTGGCTTTCTTGGCTTGTCGGGGCCTCTTTTTTTCTTGACAACCGGAGAAGGTATTTGAGGTTCCTTCTCCGCTACTACTGCAGGGGCAGAGAGACACGGCCGCAGGGGGTGACTCGGCCAAAGGGCGGGTGCATCTTTCATTTTCTACGTTGTTGGGGCAGCAGACTTCTTTCCACCGCATGGGTAGCTTTCTTCTTCGGAGGGGGAGACAACAGTTGTTTCCTCGGTCACCGATTCCCCTCACCGTATCCGCTCTCTTGGCATAACCTCTCTTTTGAGCTCTGAAAGATTTGATCGAACATTTTCTTGTTGACATGGAACGCTTTTCCATGTCGAGTGGAACACCCTTCACCTCCATCAACCGCCAATAATAACAAGGCCATACCCCAAGTATCCTCCAAATGACCCGTCTTTCTTGAAAGATTTATTTCCAACATTTTGGCGAGTCTATTGTATACAAACTCAGCCCGATTTACCTTCTTCTCCTACATGATCGCCCATCACGATCAGCTTAGTTTTGGAAAGTTGATTAAAGCTTCCAAATTTGATGTCTACGCACTTGGCAACAATATCCAAAGAATTTATGGTAATCTTCCTTCAAGACTTCTTATCACCGTGTAAACCACCTTCACAAAGATCCAAGTTCGCCACTTCCTTCCATGCAAAGAGCTGTGGTTTACATCACCTCCAATATCTCCGGCTTTCCTTCCGATGGAAGCAAAAATGCTCCGTTAAGTCCTCGGCGGTGATCGTAAACTCCTTTTCATGAACAGAGAACTTGATGCCTCGTCATGAACTTCAAGATTCCCGTAGAACTGAGCGACTTCTTCAACATAAGTCATCCAAACTCCATAGTGAGAAAAGGTTTGACCAGATTTCTCCACTTTCTCGGCTATTTTCTTCACAAGGGTTTCATCTCGACCCTTGTTTGTTCATCCCTTCAAATCCACAAAGAGCCGTGTGGATTTGTTTTCCCAACTTAGTGAAATCATAAGTAGTTGCCATTTTGGATTTTTACCGAACGATTTTTGAGAAACTTGCTTTGAAGATTGATAGGGTTTCGAGAGAAAAATACAGTCTTTGCTTTTGGAGAGATGAACAGTTTTGGTGTAGTGTGAGAGAGAAAACGGATGAAATGGTATATGTATGGGTTATGAAAGGACGTGCATACGGTTTTTTGAAATTTGATCGAGATCAACGGCTCGTAATTAGCACGCCGATTAGCATTTAATTTCTCGCATTTAATGCGGCAAAGATTTATATCCAATCATAGGCTTGGTCGTGCGACTTTTGATCAGATTCTGGCTATTATTGTCTTACGTCATCCTTAAAAACATTCCCGCTTAGTAAAAACGACGCATTTTTGTCACTTAGCTCATAAATAACTCAACTTACTCCTTAGTTGATTCAACTCTTCTCTCTTTTCACATAGGTACTCGGTTTTGTCACTAACTTGATGCGGTGATTTTCCGATACTGGTGACTCACTTAGTGATTTATAAACTTACCTTCATTTTTATCTTTTCTCGTTTCATCTCTTCTCCTTGAATCTTCCGAGTGTTAACTCACCAATTAACCCTAGCTCATGCTTGAGTTCTTCAAATCTTGATTCACATAATGGCTTTGTGAATATGTCATTCTTGTTTATCGGTTGAGATATATTGCAAGGTGATGTCCTTCTTTTCAACATGATCTCTTATGAAATGATATCTAACATCAATGTGCTTTGTTCTTTAGTGCAACACAGGATTTTGAGTGATTGCAATAGCACTTGTGTAATCACACATAATTGGAATCTCTTTTTTCTTCAACATTATAATCTCTCAAATTTGTCTCATCCATAAGACTTGGGTACAACAAACTGCAAATATGTACTCGGCTTGGTGTGGATGTGGTTATTGAGTTTTGCTTCTTGCTAAACCAGGAAACCACCGATTCCAAGCATTTGACATGTGCCTCAAGTGCTCTTCCTGTCCACTCTACATCCAAAGATAGTCGAGTCCGGAGTAACCAATAAGCTTGAATCCTCCTTCCTTTGGATACCATAAGCCGACTTCCTGGCATCCCTTCAAATACCTTAGGATTCTCTTAGCACGTCATATGACTTTCTTTTTGGTGCAGATTGAAATCTTGCACATACACCTACAACAAAGGTGATGTCCGCCTACTTGCTTTGGAACCAATGAGTGCTCGGTATCTTGTTTGATCCACAAACTTGCCATCTGCATCCATATCCATCTTGACGATGTATTCATTGGTATTTTCACGAAGATTTCTCTTCCATACCAAATTTCTTCATTAAATCTCTGGTATACTTTGTTTGACTTATGAAGGTTCCATCCTTCACTGTTTAACTTGATGTCCTAGAAAAATGTCACTCTCCCATCATGCTCATCTCAAATTTGCCTTGCATGAGGTTTGAGAATTTATCACACATCTCTTTGTTTGTAGATCCAAATATAATGTCATCCACATATATTTGAACAAGCGTGTACTTTCTCCATCCTGAATTAAGAGTGTTCTATCCACTTTGCCTTTGGTGAATCCATTATCTGCTAGGAATTGAGATAATGTATCATACCATGCTCTTGGTGCCTGTTTCAATCCATAAAGAGCTTTCTTGAGCTTGTACACCTTATCTCCAAGAGTCTTCCGCTCAAATCCTGGAGGTTGTTCAACATAGACTTCTTCTTCCAATAATCCATTTAAGAATGCACTTTTTACATCTATTTGACATACAATGAAGTTCTTGTGTGCGGATAGGCAAGAAACATTCTTAATGCTTCTAATCTTGCAAAGGGGCAAATGTTTCATCAAAATCTATTCCTTCTTCTTGGCAATACCCGTTGGCTACCAATCTTGCTTTGTTTCTTACCAGTAACCTTCTTCATTCATTTTGTTTCAAAATCCATTTTGTGCCAATAACATTTTGATGAGTTGGTCTTTGAACCAATTCCCATACATTGTTTCTTTCAAACCGATTGACTCTTCTTGCATGGCCTCGAATCCGGTGTGCATCATCCAATGCTTGGGACACATCTTTTGGCTCTATTTGGGAAATAAAGCAAGTGAACATTGCTTCTTGTTGAGCTCGATCTGGTTCTTACACCGTCTCTTACATCTCCAATGAGTAGTTCTCGTGGATGGTCTCTTAGTCATCTCTCATCTGGTTGGAGTAAGTTAGCCGGTTCAATCGTCTTGCACTGTGATGTCTTGAGCAGCTCTTTCATCATCACTTAGCTACGATTTTCCGATTGTCTTTGAGATTCAACTATCTCATCTTCACCTTGATTAATTACTCCATTTGACTTCAACATAGGGACTCTTCGTATAGTTGGTTGATTCGGTTTATCGCCTAACTCTTCAATGTCTTCTCCATTTACATTAGGTTCATCAAAAACCACATGGATAGACTCTTCTGACCATAGTCCTTTTGTTCAACACTCTATAGGCTTTGCTTTTAGTGAGTATCCCAAGAAGATGCCTTCATCGGCTTTAGCATCGAAAGCCTTGATTATTCTTCCCATTGTTGTGGATAAAGCATTTACAACCAAATATTTTAAAATACCCAACATTTGGCTTTCTCCTGTCCATATCTTATAGGAGTCTTTGTCGTCATTGTCTATTAATCTTGCATCTATTTGGAGTATAGCATGCGATGTTGATGGCTTGAAATTTCAAAATCTTTTAAAATCCGACTTGACTAACATGGTCCTTGCAGGCTTCCTTGAGAGTTCTGTTCATTCTTTCTCGCTACTCCATTCTCCTTACGGAGTCCTAGTCAGATAGTTCATGGGCAATACCATTTTCAATACAATCGAGTTATTATTCCATTTACAAACTCGGTTCCTCTCACGATCTTATCTTTATAATGGTTTGACTCTTCTCATTTTGAACTCTTTTAATCAATTTGTGGTAACTTCAGAAAGTTTCTTTCTTTTTACACATGAAAATTGTCCACGTATATCTTGAATAATCATCCACCACTACTAGAGTGTATTTCTTTCTACTTATCTTGGTGCTCAACAGACCAAATAGATCCATATGCATGTAGATGTAATATGCTTATTGAAGATGGGCTTGACTTCTCTTTGAATGATGATTTGATCTCGCTTTCCCATCCGCATGCATCACAAACACTTTCTTTCTTGTATCTTTGTCCGCGATCCTTCTTCTACAAGATTACTCCTTGTAAGCTTGTTAATTGTTTTGAAATTCAGGTGACTCGACTTCTTGTGCCACGTACCAACTTGATTCGGTAAGTACTTTTTTGCTAGCGACAAGTGCTTGGTGTGGCGGTTGACCAATCTACCACGTACATGTTCTTTTGTCCGCTCCTTACAACACTACTTCATTTGATTCAGATGTCTTTGATTTGACACACTCCCATGTTGAATCCAACATTATAGCCCTTGTCACGAGTTGGTTGATGCTTAGTAAGTTGAAATTTAGGCCTTCAACATATGCAACATCCGTGATTTCTAATCCATTTTTCTTGATGGATCCAAAGGTGCCTCTTGTTTCCTCCTCGAGCCTCATTTCCTCCAAATATGACTTTTGCACCTCTAATCTCCTTGAACTTTGACAATTTTTTCTTGTTTCTGTCATGTATCCGGAATGCCACTATCCATGTACCAGGTTCCTTGGCACTCACCGTTTCTTTGAACCTGCAATCAAGGAAATTAGTTTTTAGGTACCCATACTTGTCCTGGTCCCGAGGGGTTAGTGTTGTAAGATGATTCAACCAACCTATAGCCAAATGATTTGATCTAAGGGGTTGCCATCTATCTCGTGCCATAATCATAATTCACTTTGGCAAATTGCTTGGGGCTTTAGGTTCATACATTGTCTCTTTTGTTTGTATGTTTGTGTGTGTGTTTTAGCAATTGCCTTCTTTGGGTAATTGTGATATCTCTAAGTGTAGTGCTTGGGTGCATATGTGTGTGTGATAGTGGCTTTGTTGCCTTTGGAATGACCTTTGCTTGAGTTCTAGGTCTTTGCCATTTAGGCTTGTATTCCATAGGTCTTTTGATTTTTCGCATTATTTCAATCACTGCTTGGCTTGGGTAGTTTCTACCATTCCCATTATTTGTTTTCCTTTGATAGAACTTCTCCGGGATTCTCGGTAGCTCTGTTTCTTCTTCACAGAGTAGTTTATGTTTGGAGTTTGGCTTTGAGGAACTCTGTTGGATTTCTTCTACGTGTCCTCTCGGATACTCAATTGGTCATTTTCCTTTTCCTTTATATCCTAGGCCAGTTTGTTTGTGATTGTGCTTTGGAATGACTGTGTGTGTGCAACATTTGGTGTCTTGGATTTTTGAGAAGCTTCAATACTTGAAGATCCTTTTTCCAAGATCACTCTAGGAGTTTGACTATGCTCAAAGGAATTGAATCCTATGCTGTCTTGTCTCCACATTCTTTTTGGCTCATGATAAGGTCATCCAATGATTTAGATGCCTTTGTGAATGAAGCAATCACATTTTTGATATCATTTTCTCTCTTTTCTATAGCGAGCTATCTATGCTATTAGTTTAGCATTTTCACCTTGACTCTTTGTTCTCATTAGCTATGTGACTTAGAGTACTCGGCTCACTCCTTAGTCACCGTGAGTTTTGGCTTTTGACCGGCTTTGTTTTCCTCATTTAATAGTGAGTGTGAGGATTTAATGTGCTCAAAATCTTTCATCATTTTGCCTAATGAATCATAAAGATCAGTGGGTGATGAAGTGTGTGTGTCACAATCACTATCACTAGAATTTGAATGAGATGAGTTAGAGTGTACCTCATCTTCTTGGTCAGGTTGATCTTGTTCCTTAGCCATTAGACATTAAGGCTTCTTCACAGTCACTTGAGTAGTCGACTTCACTACTCTCTGAATCTGTTGTATCTTTCGACTTAGCTGTTTCAGCAGCCTCAGCAGCCAACATTGCCCTTTTCTTTTCTTGTCTTCTTTCTCTGAAGACTTTCCTTTCTTCTTCATTCCTGTATTTATTGACTACAGGATATGGACAATCAATTGCGAAATGTCCTGGTTGTCCGCAATTCCAACACGGTTTGATCGGCTCTCTCATTTTTTAGGTTGTCGGCTCTTTGATATTCGACCTTTTGGTACTCTGCTCTTTTGTAGTTCTTGTTGAAGAACTTGTTGAATCTTTTAACCATTAAGGCAATTTCCTCCTTGTCAATAACTTCTTTGATCTCACTCTTTTTCCTTATTTGACTATGAGTGCGATCTGACCTATCTCTTTGATCCTTTCTTCTCACCAAACTCATAAGCTTTGAGGTCCGAGAATAGTTCATGATTGGACGTTTTTGATAGGTCCATCGAGTGCATTAGAGCCATGGTCTTCATTTCCCACTCACTAGGAGGCTCCTTAGTATCTTCATACACATCTCCTTCGTGTGTATTCTTTCCCCAAGTCTTTGAGCTTCTAGAGCTCGTTTGTGATTTCAAAATCTAGCATCCACCGGTCCATTGTTTCACCTGCAAGCATTTTGAAGTTTTCAAATTTTTGAACAACAACAGATAATTTGTTTTCCTTAATTTGTTCGGATCCTTCACAAATTAAGGTTAATTTATCCTGCATTTCTTTTTTCGCTCTTGCAAGATTTGACTTTGTTGAACATGGCTTTGTCCAAAGTCTTGTAAAGTATATCCTTGGCCACATTGTCAAGATTGTATCTTTTTCTCGTCATCATTTGTCCATTCAAATCTTAATTTTTCAACCATAGCTTTGGTCTAGGAGGAGCGACCTCTTCTTCACTTCGCGGCTCTCCTTGCAATTGTTCACCTTCATTATTTGTAGTGGCCCATCCTCTATCACTATCCACATCTCATCATGTAAAGGCGATAGATGAGCATGCATGCGTATTTTCCAGTCATCAAATTCCTGAATGGTGAACATAGGGATGCGTGTTAAATTTGCTTCCATGATATTAACTTTGCTGATTTGAAAATGACTTTTGTAAGAACAAGTGTTAAAGACTTCTTTGAAAGATTGGAGATCTAGTTCAGTAACCAGTCACGGAAGGCTCAATGAACCAACCGTTCTGATACCACTTGTAGGTCCCAAGGGGTGTAAGTAAGGTTTAGAAGGGGGTTGAATAAACCTTACCAACTTTTCGATTTAGTCCTTATAAATAAGTTCGAGTTGATTTCACGCTTTGTCCTTGATGGGCCGCTAAGTTAGTTAACCAAATAGAGTTAGCCACTCAACATGATTTCGAGCCGTTGATAGAATAACTCACTTGTTTAGTCTAATACTTAACTTGGTTGTGATGAGATTTTATTGGAAGACTTAACACCCTTGAATTTGGTTTAAGTTTGTTTTAACACTTGGATTTAGCACTTTGTTAATCAATTGGGTAGCAAATTATCAAGCAGAGATATTAAATAATATGCATGAAGTAAATGCTTTGAAATGTAAGTGACACAATAAATTTTATAGAGGTTCGAAGATGGGGTAATTCTTCTAATCCTCTCTTCTCCAACTCCCGGAGGAATCCACTAAATATTGATCGTGAGTACATAGTGGTTATCGGTCCGGATGCAAGTCTTGATCACACACTTGATCCTTTAGGACTCGATGCGGAGATGCCTTGGTCACACAAAGCAGCGGTCTTCTCGTCCGACTCGGCTTCTTCGCAGGCAGGCAGCTGCCTTGCTACTACACCACTTGCACAAGTTTCTTGGATTTGATCACGAAGCCCTCCAATGACTTGAGACTGGTTCGACCTTGAACCTTTCTACAATCCTCCTTGGAATGTAGACCCTTTTGATTCTTCAAAAGTTTCCTCTTGAACAATATGAGGTTGTCTTTCCTTCACACTTGGTGTTGGATCGATTTCCTTCAAATTTTAGGCTTGAGGATTTGCTTGAATAACTTGAGAATATTTTAGGTTACAACTCGAATAATAACTTGAAAGTTCGTGGTTCGTATGCAAGGTAACCTTTTCTCAAATTGATTCCTCTCGCTTTTATAGTGCTCTTTCAAAAATCCCGTTGAAGAGATAGGCTAATTTTCAAAAGACACTAGTGGTCGTTGGCTTGTCTTATTGCGATCCTTGAAATTGACATTACCTCGTATAAATGAACCTTCACTTTTTCGTAGTCGACACAGTGCGATCTTCCCATTGGTTTATTCCTTTTGCACGCTTCGGGATCGAGCACTTTAGAATATTGCGGCATGGAAGTATTACTTATTTAAGTAACTTTCTTGACTTCGTGTAAACGGACTCTTTTGATTGTCTTGACTTGATCAGCTTAACTTCCCCAGGTGACTTCGAGTCAACTCCTAATCATTGGAAGACTCATCTGTCACTTCAACTTGACTTGGTCTTGGGTTGACTTGACTGACACTCTCACACCAGTATCATAGCTGCTACTCCTTCGATCGAGTTCTTAACTTCTCCTCCTTGCCATACTCAATTTCTTCACAAAATGAGTCTTCATTTTAGCTTTCAGTTGACTTCTTGCATATCCGGACATGGTGACTTGACTCACCGAATGTAGCTCTATCTATTACAATGCAAATTACAAAGAAAATGGGGTGCCAACTTTCTAGTCTAAGTTTTACATGGCATTCATCAAAATCTAAACAATTGACTTCCCAACAAAGATTCCAATGTGATGTCTTACTTTTCAACATGATCTCTTATAAAATGATATCCGACATAAATGTGCTTGGTTCTTGAATGCAATACTAGATTCTCGAGTAATTGGAATGGCAATTGTGTTAGCACACATAATTGAAATCTCTTTTTCTTCATTATCATAATCTCTCGCTTGTTGCCTCATTCATAATACTTGGGCACAACAACTCGCCTACAACAATCTACTCGCTTCATTTGTGGATGTAGCTATTGAATTTTGTTTTCTTGAACCAAAAACCAACTTATTTCCAAATATTTGACCGGTACATGATGTACTTTTCTGTCAACTCTCTATATCTAACATAGTATGAGTCACGAGTAGCCAACTAACTTGAATGCTCTTTTCTTTGGATATCATAAGCCAACTTCCTGGCATCCCATCAAATACCTTAGGATTCTCTTGGTTGCATTCATTTGACTTTCCTTTGGAGCGAGTTTAAAACCTAGCACATACACCTATAGCAAATGTGATGTCCGTCCCGCTAGTCCAAGTAGAGGAATGATCTAATGAGAGCTCTATACCTTGGTTGATCAAAATCTTTGCCTTATGCATCCATATCCATATTGACTAATGTATTCATGGGAATCTTCACGGATGATTAGTCTTCCATACCAAATTTCTTCATTAAATCTTTGGTATATTTGGTTTGAGTTATGAAGGTTCCATCCTTCATTTGCTTGACTTGAAGAACTACGAAGAAAGTCGCTCTCTCATCATGCTCATCTCAAACTTTCCTTGCATCAAGTTTGTGAATTTGTCGCACCGCCTCTTTATTCGTGGATCCAAATATGATGTCATCCATATATATTTGAACAAGCAATATACTCCCTCCATCTTGAATTCTGAAGAGTGTTCTATCAACTTTATCTTTGGTGAATCCTTTGTCTATTAGAAATCGAGACAATGTGTCACGCCATGCTCTTAGTGCTTGTTTCAAACCATACAATGCCTTATTGAGCTTCTAGACTTTATCTCGCAATAGTTTTCTACCCAAAACCTGGAGGTTGTTCCTTATAGACTTTTTTAATAGTCCATTTAAAAATACAGATCTTCACATCCAATTGACAAACTGTGAAGTTCTTGTGTCTTTGCATAAGCAAGAAACATCCTTATAGCTTCCAATCTTGCAATAGGTGCAAAGGTTTCATCAAAATCTATGCCCTCTTCTTGGCAATACCCTTTTGGCTACCAATCTTGCTTTGATTCTCACTACAAATCCCTCTTGATTCATCTTATTTTGAATACCCACTTAGTACTAATACTTTTTCGTGGTAGACCTTTGAACTAATTCCCAAACTTTATTTCTTTTAAACCGATTCACTCCTCTTGCATAACTAGAATCCAATGTGTGTCATCCAATGCTTGTGACACATCTATAGGCTCAATATGGCAAATGAGACAAGTAAACATAGCTTCATGTTGAGTCTTGATCTGGTTCTTACTTCTTCTCGAACATCTCCAATGACAAGCTCGACGATGGTCTCTCGGCCATCTCACATATGGTTGGACTAGTCGATGGATTAAGTCTTTTTGCAGCTAAGTTGTCTTGAAAAGTTTTCTCATCATTCAAATTTGCAAATCTTTCACCGTCATTGAGATTCAACTATCTCATCTTCATATGGGTTGAGTATTCGACATCCGCCTCAACATATGGACTCTTCTAAACAGTCTGCCGATTCATCTTGCCACTAACTCATCAATGTCTTCTCCATTAACATTAGGATCATCAAAAACCACATGGATAGACTTATCTGTGACCATAGTCCTCTTGTTTAGAACTCTAAAAGCTTTACTCTCAGCTGAGTATCCCAAAAATATACCTTCATTAACTTTAGTATCAAAGGCTTTTAGGTTGTCCTTGCCATTGTTGTGAATGAAGCACTTACATCCAAAGATATGAAAATATCCAACATTTGGCTTCCTCTCGATCCAAATTTCATAAGGGGTTTTGACATCACCTCTTTATCATACACCTATTATGAGTGTAGCGGGCGATCGCTTCAACGTAAAACCTCTTAGGCAATCCAGCTTCAGCTAACATGGTCCTTGCAGCTTCCTTGAGAGTTATGTTTCTTCTTTCAGCTACTCCATTCTGCTTGGGAGTTCTTGCACCGACAAATCATGAGCAATACCATTTTCTTTGCAATACGTGAGTTATAATCCCATTGATAAACTCGGTTCACCTATCGACCATATCTTGATAATGGTTTGACTCTTCTCTTTTTGAATTCTTCTCGTCGAGTTGAGGAAGCTTCGCAAAGTTTCCTTCTTTTTACATATAAAGATGGTCCATGTGTATCTTGAATAATCATCTACCACCACTAAGGTGTATTTCTTTCCACCGATGTTGTTTGGTTCAACAGACCAAATAAATCCATATGCAATAAGTGCAATATCCTAGTTGAAAAATGACTTGGCTTGTCCCTGAATGAAGCATGTTTTGATTTCTCATCCGCATGCATCTCGGATACTTAACTTCTTGTATAATCGAGTCCGCCATCCTTCCACAAGATGACTCCTTGCAAACTTATTGATTGTCTTGAAATTCAGTGACTCACTTTTTATGCCACAACATACTTGATTTGGTTGTACTTTTGGCTAACAAACATGTGTTTGGTGTAGCGATTAACCAATCTACTACATACATGTTTTTCTATCTTGATCCTTATAACACCACTTCATTAGATTCAAAGATTCTTGATCCGGCATACTACGATGTTGAATCCTACATTGTAGCCCTTATCACGAGTTGGGCGATTCTCGGCCAGATTGAAATTTAGCCCTTCAACATAGGCTACATATGTGATTTCTAATCCATTCTTCCTTTTGGATCCAACGCTTTAATCTCCCTTGAGCTTCATTTCCTCCAAATATAACGTTTGCTCTTCTTGACTCCTTGACGTTGGATCTGGTTCTTATTCCATCTCTAACATTTCCGATGAATTAGCTCACCGATTGGATAGTCTCTCACCATCTCACATCCGGTTGGAGTAAGTCTATTGGATTCAGTAGTCTCGCCTCAGCTAAGTTGTCTTGAACAAACTTCTTCATCATCATTCACTCTGAGACCTTCCAAATTTGTCTTTGAGATTCAACTATCTCGTCTTCTTCAGATTGAGTGCTCTTACATCTTCAACATAGGACTCTTCTCGCATAGTTGGTTGATTCTTCTTCTCATCTAACGCATCTATGTCTTCTCCACTCACATTAGGTTCATCAAACACCATATGGATAGACTCTTCTGTGACCATAGTCATTTTTTTCAACACTATATAATCTTTTACTCACAAATGAGTATCCCAAAAAGATACCTTCATTAGCTTTAGCATCAAAAGCTTTTAAGTTGTCTTTGTCATTGTTTTAGATGAAGCGCTTACATCCAAAGATCATGAAATATCCAACATTTGGCTTCCTCCCCGACCAAATTGCATGTTGATCATACATTTATTTTGAGTGTATTAAGCCGTATTGATGGCTTGAGCCCAAAATCGCTTAGGCAATCGACTTCATCTAACATTGTTCTTGCGCTTCCTTGAGAGTTCTATTCCTTCTTTCATACTCCATTCTGTGTGGAGTTCTTGCACTTGATAACTCATGAGCAACTACTCTATAAGTTTTACTCTCAACACAATCTTGAGTTATAATCCCATTGACAAAATCGGTTCCCTGTCAAAACCTTATTTTAATAATGGTTTAACTCTTCTCATTTTGAACTCTTCTCATTTTAATACCATTCTCGCAATGTTTCCTTCTATTTACACATGAAAATAGTCCATGTATATCTTGAATAATCATCCACCACCACTAAGGTGTATTTTTCCCCACTAATGATGGCATTTGGTTCAACAGGACCAAATAAGTTCATGTGCAATGGATGAAATATTCTACTTGAAGAAGAACTTGGCTTGTCCTTGAAGGATGATTTGATTTGATTTCACATCTAGCATGCATCACAAATGCTTTCTTTCTTGTACACGAGTCGTAATCCTTCTACAAGATGGCTTCTTGCAAGTTTGTTGATTATCTTGAAGTTTAGGTGACTCGATTAACCAATCTACTACATACATGTTTTTCTGTCTTGATCCTTATAACACCACTTCATTAGATTGAAGATTCTTGATTTGGCATACTCCATGTTGAATCCTACATTGTAGCCCTTATCACAGAGTTGGTTGATGCTCAAAGACATTGAAATTTAGCCCTTCAACATAAGCTACATATGTGATTTCTAATCCATTCTTCCTTTCGGATCCAACGCCTTTAATCTCCCTTGGAGCTTCATTTTCTCCAAATATGACTTTTGCTCCTCTTGATTTCTTGAAGTTTGAAAGAGACTTCTTATTGCCTGTCATATGTCCGAAAAACCACTATCCATGTATCGGGTTCCTTGGCACTCACTTTGTTCCTTGAACTGCATCAAGAAAAATCGGTTTTCGGTACCCAAATCATGCAGGTCCCGAGGGGTTAGCACTATAAGGTTATCCGACCAACCTATTGCCAAATGGTCTCGACTCTAAGAGGTTGCCACCTATCGGTTCCATAATTATAACGAATATTTGAAAATTTCTTGGGAGCTTTAGGCTTATACATTTGTCTCTTTTGTCTCGTATATCTGTGTGAGCTTGTGCATTTGCTTTCTTAGGATAATAATGAAACTTTTGTGCATGTTAGGCATTGTGCTTGGGTGATATGTGTGTTGATGATGGTTTTTTGCCTTGGGAATGACCTATTTTAAGTCGATGTCTTTGCAACTTGAGCTTGTATCCCTTAGGAATTGGTGATATATCATTTGATTGTTCCAATCGGCTTGTCTAGGATAATTTACGCCATTCCTATCATATGGCTTTCTCTGCTAAAAACTCCGGGGCTTTTGGTAGTTATGTTTTGATTTCACAAAATATTTTTACGTTTGGAGCCGATGATGGACTCTTCAAAATTTAGTTTGAGTTGTCCTCTCGGATAGTTTGTTGGCTTTTCGCCTTTGCTTTTATAACCTAGGCCAGCATGGTTGTGATTGTGTTTGTGAGTGGGTGTGGGTGCAAAATATGGTGCTTTGGATTTTTGGACTCCCACATTACTTGAGGATCCTTTTTCCACAACCACTTTTGGAGTTTGAGCATGCACAAAGGAATTAAATCATATGTATGTTTTATTTCCACTTTTCGTTTGTATCATATCAATTCATCCAATGATTTAGATGCCTCAATAAATGATTCAATCACATTTTTTAAATCTTTTTCACTCTTTTCTGTTTCAGCTAAGTCTGCTTTGATCTTAGTTATCTCAGCATTCAACTCAGTGTTCTTAGCAGCTATGTGAATTAGAGTACTCGGCTCCTTAGTCAGCTGTGAGTTTTTGCTTTTGAGCTGGCTGTTTTCCTGATTTAAGAGTGTGTGAGAGTCTTTCACTGCTCAAATCTTTCATCATTTTCACCCAATGAACCATAATGATATGTGGGTAATGAAGTGTTTGTGTCACTATCACTATCATCATAATTAGAATGAGATAAGTTAGAGTGTACCTCATCTTCCTATTCTTTAGCATCTTATTCTTTGTCCATGAGGCATATCAAAGTCTCTTCTTCAGTATCGGACGAGTAGTTAACCTCACTGTTGTCTGACTCAGCTGGTTCTTTGCACTTGGTTGTGTCAGCTTCAGCAGCTAACATGGCTTTCTTCTTTTCTTGTCTTCTTTCTCAGAAGACCTTTCTTTCCTCCTCATTTCTATACTTATTGACTGGTGAACAGGGAAAATCAACAGTAAAGTATCCTGGCTATCTGCAATTCCAACACAGGTTCTCAACTTTCTAGAAGTCGGCTCTCTCGGCTCTGCGATTATCGGCTCTCGATATTCATCCTATGATGGTCAACTCTCTTGGGTGGTCTGTCTTCCCTTGCTTTGGAAGGTGCTCGGTGTCTTCGGATGATTCACCCTTGTTCTTTTTGTAGTTCTTATTGAAGAACTTGTTGAATCTCTTCAATAGCTTCCTTGGATTCAGCTCTTTTGGATTCTCCAAACATGAGTGCGATTGTCTTGGGTAGAGTTGTCGCTTCTTGCTCTTTCCTTTGGAGCTCGAAATCATAATCTTTCAAATCGATAACGACTCATGGTTGGATGTTCTTGTTAAGTCCATTGAATGTCTCAAGGCCATCACCTTCATTTCCGACTCGGTTGGGAGCAACCTCGATCTCTTCATACACATTTCTTTCTCGTGTGTATTTTTGCCTAGAGTGAGAGCTCATTTGTTTTCTCTGTGAATCGCATCCAAATGATCTAGAGTTTCACCTGCAAGCATTTTAAAATCTTCAAATTTTTGTACAAAGAACGGTCACTTTATTTTCTTTAGTTTGATCGATCCTTCACAAATTAAAGTTAGTTTTTCCCAAATTTCTTTAGTTATTTTACTGATTTCACTTTGTTGAACATGGCTTTATCAAGGGTTTTATACAAAATGTCTTTAGCAACATTATCCAAGTTGTATTTTTTATGTCCTTGTTTGTCCACTCGCATCGAGGCTTCTCAACCATGGCTGGTCTTGGTGCAATAGGTACAATTGGGACCTCGGCGAAGACGTGCATCATGAGCCGCAAAGAACCTCTCCCTCGGCATTTCTGCGGGTGCACAAGAAGAAGAATAGCAGAGCCCTAGCAAACTGTATTTACTTTCATTATTTGTAGTGGCTCATCCTCAACGACGAACAACATCTCATCGTGTAAGGCTAAAAGATGTGCTGCATGCATATTTTCAATCATCAAATTCCTCGACAATAAACATAGGAATGCGAGTTAGATTTGTTTCCTTGATAATAACTTGTTTTGAAAGAAAAACTTTAAAATCGCAAGTGATGTATCTTTTGAAAAAGATTGAGATCTAATTCAAGAACTGTGGAAGGCTCAATGAACCAACCGCTTTGATACCACTTGTAGGTCTCAAGGGGTGATATTGTAAAGTCTAGAAGGGGTTAAATAAACTTTACCAAATTTTTGATTTTAGTCCTTTTAAAGTTAGAGTTTAGTCACAAGTCAGTTGGGTCCTTGATGGACAACTTAGTTTACTTTCATAGTAGATTTAGCCACTCAACAGACTCGATCGAGTCCTGTTGATAAGATAACTCAATTTGATTCGATTAACATTTTAGAAATTGATGAGACTCGGCTTTACAATGGAAGACTTTCACCCTTTGATAAAAATATGATTTCAACACTTCTTTTAGGCTTAGTTATTATCGGTTGACTTACCAAATATAACAAGCGACAATATAGTTATGCAAGATAGAAAGTGTTGCATGTAAATGATACGAGTAATTTTTATAGTGGTTCGAGGATGGGGTAATTCCTTTAATCCACTCTTCATGGAAGTAATCCACTAGGTAACGGTGACTTTGTTACAAAATGGTGACGATCCAAACTAGGCCTTGATCACGCAGTTGGCCGCTTATGGGACTCGGCTTCTTCACAAGACAGTTGTCCTGCTACTTTCTTGACTCCTTTAGACTCTTGGATTTGTTCACACAGGCCTCCAATAAGTCAAAAGCTTCGGTTTGAACTGAACCTCACTACACTTCCTTCAACCTTGGATGTGTAGACCCCTTGTCTTTAAACAAGTTTTCTCCTTCAACAGTTTGAAGTTGTCTTTCCTTCACTAAGTGTGTTGGATCGATTTACGATTTAAGCTTGAGGATATTATTGAATGATTAAAAGATTTTTGCTCTTGTTTACAGGTTAATGTCTATTACTTTTCTTGCATTAGTAGATCTTGGTCGTAACCTTCTCTCAAATGTATCCTCACCTTTTATAGTGCATGTTTGAAAAAATATATCCATTGAAGAGATAGATGTTTTTTCAAACTACACTTGAGGTTGTTGGCTTGTCTTTCCTTGATCTCGCGGCGGGTGTGTAGGTTCCAAGAGGTGTGAGTAAGGTTTAGACGGGGGGTTGAATAAACCTTACCAACTTTTCGATTTTAGTCCTTTTAAGATTATTACGAGTTAACTTAAACGATTGTGTCCTTGAGGGACATCTAAGTTGGTTATTCGGCGAGTTAGCCACTCAACGACTTCGATAGAGTTTGTTGATAGAATAACTCACCGCTTAACCCGAACTTTAACTTGGTGTGTTGGTTTTATCACCAGAACACTTAACACCCTTTGAATTGTTTTAAACTTGTTTTAACACTTGATTTTAACACTTGGTTATTAATCGGTTGGATAGCAAATATGATTTTATCAAATAGATATGATGTAAATATGCGAGAAGTGTAAATGTCTTTGAAAAATAAATGACACATTAATTTTTATAGAGGTTCGAAGATGGGGTAATTCTTCTAATCCTCTCTTCTCCAACTCCTGGAGGAATCCACTATGTAATAGACCGTCTTGGTCACACAAACTAGCTTCTCTTCCGACTCGGCTTCTTCACAGGGACGCTTGCCTTGCTATTTCACTCACTTTCTCAAGCTCTTGGATTTGATCACGAAGTCCTCCAATAAATTGATATTGGTTCGACCTCGAACCTTCCCACAATCCTCCTTATAAAGTAGACCGATTTTGATTCTTCAAAAGTTTCCTCTTCAACAAATTTGAAGTTATCTTTCCTTCACGACTTGTGTTCAATCGATTTCCTTTGAGTTTCGAGGCTTGAGGATTAGCTTGAATATTCTTGAGAGTATTTGCAGGTTAATAGCTTGAATATTCTTGAGTATTTGTAGGTTAATAGCTTGAATAATGCTTGCTTGTTCGTGGTTCGGTGTGCAAGGTAACCTTTTCTCAATGAAATTCCTCACCTTTTGAAATTTTGCCCGTTGAAGAGATATGCCGATTTCAAAATTCACTTGTGTTCGTTGGCTTGTCTTGTTACGAGTCCTTGATGTTGACATTTCCTCGTATTTAATGTCTTGCGGCATTGCGGCGTTTCGACACTTGTGCAGTGCTTCCCATTGGTTTGTTCCTTTTGCACACAAAATCGAACTAACACTTTATCTCTCGACAACTTTAACATTTTACCATTACGAGTAACATTCTTGACTTTCATCAACGATCTCATTCATTGTCTTGACTTGATCTGATCTTTTATTCCCCAGTGACTTGAGTTAGCTTCCAATCCTTAGATGACTCATCTGTCACTTCAACTTGAGACTTGGCTTCTTCAGTTACTTGATTGTCTCATCATACAACCGATTCACGGTGATGCACCTTCATCGAGTTCTTGATTTTCCTTCTTTGCCATACTCGGTTGTCTCGCGGCGAGTCTTCACTTGATCTTGATTGACTTCTTGTATTTGCGGGCATAGTGACTTGACTCGGCTTTTTCCAGCCTATCTATTACAATACAAATTACAAGAAAAATGGAGTGCCAATTTTCTAGTTTAAGTTTTACATGGCATTCATCAAAATCTATAACATAAATTTCCTAACAATTTCCCCCTTTTTGATGATGCCAAAACTTAAAAACATTTAACAAAATGTAAACAAAGAAAGATGCATACGACAATGTAGTAACAAAGAATGTATGCTTGAAATAGATCGTTTTATTGATCATAGCATTCTTGTCCTTTACATAGCTTTTTACAAATGGTATCATAGCATTCTCTTTCAAAACAAATCACATATCCATGCTAAGATACATGAGTAAAAACAAAGTGAAAAATTACAGGGGAAATCACTAAGTATTACGGATGACTTGCAAAAGATGTAATTACAAGAGTAATATACATGAAGGGTTCGCAACAACACTTCAACGCCTCCATTTTCCTTGTTTCTTCTTGACTCTGTCGAAGTCATCAGCTCTCTTCCTTTTTCTTTCTTCTTCTGCAGCTCTCTGCTTCTTTTCATAAGTTCTCTTAGAGGCATCATCCTTTCGCTTCCTCTCGAGCCATAGCTGAGTCTCTCTTTCATTCTCCTCTTCCTGTCTTTTCACAGCCTCTGCATTCTTTCTTGCCACTTCCAGATTTGCCAATTCATCATACCCAGCCCAATAGATCCTCCCCTTCTTTCTGGGATCTACATATTCTATATTCTTGGGTTTTGGACGAGGTCGAGAACCTCTTCCACCACCACTTCTTCCTCCTCCTCTGGGTGTGTATTGTACGAGTCTTCACTAAATGGCTCAGCCGTAGACTAGATTGCCGCTATCGCCTTCTTCACACATAGTGAGACCTTTTTCCCAGTACAAATCCCAGACTTGGGCTAGTGTCATTTCTTGAAATAGCCTTCGATTCAAGCGTCTTGAATTCTTCAACGACCTCGGCTCGGATCCATTGTCGAATAGCATCTTGATCCTTCCCTGTTTGGAATGCCACCATATTGTTTCAACACTTCTTGAACGCGGGCATCCTGCTTTTTAGTTATCTCATCAATCTCTTTTTCAATAATCTTCCTTTTCTCTCGACATTGTACGGCATAGTGCTCGATTGGTAGAGTCACCGTAGTTTGCGATAATAGAGGCCGTAACATTACCTTTTTGAGGGGTTTAAATAACATCAACGTTAAATCTTTTGATCATTCCTCCTCACCGATTTTCCTTTCTTCTCGATTCTGCGATTCCTTTACTTTCTCTTCTTTAAATATCCTTAGGGACTCCTCTTCCCCCTTTTTGGCATCATCAAAGGAAAGAGGGACCCCGGGAACATGCTGCGAGCATGAAGTTGAGTCTCGCTTAGAGCTGGACTTACGCTTTGAGTCTCATTGTTGCATATAAGCTATTCGAATTCTGAGCGAGTTACCTTGGACTCGGCTACCACCAACTTCATTTCGGCATGAGTAGGCTGAATTTATCATTCACTTGTGTTCTCAAGGTGCGAGAATTTCTTTTCTCGAATTCTTGGCAACTCCATTTCTTTTTGTGAGACTCATGTAACCTTTCGATATACCCCCGCATCCTTTGCTTGAGATCGCATTGTCGACCATCCGGATGAGCATTCTACCATATTGTGCTTAGAAATAACAAACTTGTTTGAGTCGCATGGCGATTCTTTGTTGAGACCATTCTCGGATCCGTACTACTATCCCTCTCAAGTCGGCGGTGAGGGTAGCATCCCCGTTGTCCATCTTAAGTCAAGTGAGGCCTGATGTCTTTCAATCTTCTCAATCTCTTCACAGATTTTCTTGAAGATCTCACGAATTTCACTGTCTCACATGATTCACCGCAGCCACTCTTCATCAAAGTTGAACTCGATTGAACATTGGTGTCGGTGGGACGATTGGATATTCTCTCACGGTGAATCTTCGTTGTTGAGCGAGAGGTCTCTTCTTCTAACTCTGGTAGGATCGGCATGAAAGGAAACATCTCTCTGAAAAGCATCATCGCGCACATATGGGATGGTTTGTGAAGTTTGTGCCTGCAATGACGGAGTTGGTGGAGTCGTTCTCGCTGCAGCTTTGGAAGCCTACGCAGATGACTCGGTTTCATTTGGGGCTTTAGGATTGCTTTGCCCGGTGGTGACCGAGCCTCACTTGTCTTAACAACTTCGTCGGTCTCGGTGATTTTGCTAAATGAATAATCTGGTTCCTCTCGCTACATCATCAAGTGTCATCGGATGATGATGAGACCTATGGGCTTGGCTCATCATCGAAATTAATTTTTTAACGAGCGACTTTGTCACTTGGTCGCTCGTATTTTTGAGAACATCCTCAATTGGATCCTTTGGATCTCGCAACTAGAGTGGACTCGGCTTCATCTTGAGACCCCTAGAATGATATATCAAGGTTCTCTCTGAGTCATGAAGTGCGCTTATCTCTTTCTCTATTTCGGCGCTTTGAACAGGAGGAATGTTCTCGAGTATCTTCACCTTTACCTAGGGAAGTCTCAACCTCCCTTAGGCCTTCAATACCTCCGGCGAGACTCAACCTGCCGCAAGGCCTTTAGCGTTCCCTTCGACGGTCTCAACTCGTCTTAGGGTCTTCTACATTCCCTTCGACGATCGCGTAGCTTGTCTTAGGGTCTTCGACCATGGCATTCATAGGAGTCTCAACTCCTTGGATTGCACTTTCACTACCCAAAATGTTAACTCCCTGGGCATCTCCATCTTGTGCCTCGATTGTAAGAAACAGTGTCATTAGCCTTCAAAGCAACCGGTGACATTACAAATGGGGCAGACTCAATATCCAAGCTTCACAATGTCACCCGTGGTTCCTTTTCCGTTTCCACTTCGTCTCCTTGCTTCAAGTTAGAGTCTTCTGCAGCATCCTCCGACCACCTTTCACAGTGGAGAGCTTCCCCCTCACCGGGCGCACCAGGTTGAGTGACTAATAGTAGATCTTCATCACTATCGGACAACACATCAAGATGTGTGTGAGTGTGATCGAGAGAATCAAAACTCACACATATTGGCTTTCTCAAGAATTTGTGCTTCCTCGGCTGCTTTTTCTTTTTCTTTATCCTCGATGATGTGAAGAATATCCATGCAATTTTCTTCATTAAGGGCCATAGCACAGTGTTAACTCCCGAAATCACAAAGAATTCCTCTTCTTCTTCGATATGCTCGGGTGAGCGAACTGCACCCTAGAGTGACCAAGCTTCCATGCTCTCCATTCTCTCGAGAGTCGTTGAATATCTGGGTACAATGGGGAGTACATAATTATATCATCATCATCATTCTCATCTTCTTCTTCTCCTTTTAAATTGAAGGTAAGACAAGTGCTCTTCCTCGCCTTCAAGAAGATCGGTGGGAGGCGGAGACACAACTCTTTCAATCGGATGTTCATTGTCTCGCTCCTTTGCTTCCCTCACTGCTTTTTTGATGCCCAGTGAGTCTTCATCGACTCTGTTGATTGCCCTTAGCGATCTTAGTGGATTCATCAATCACTTCGGAGACTGCTCTTCCCGAGTGTTAGCGATTTCGGATGCTTTCTCCACCGAGTGGCGGTTCACCGTTTTCTTCTCCAATTCGGGGATGTCTAACCAACTTGTCGTCTCCTTTTGGGTAGTAGGGAACCTCTTCCTCAATGTTTTCTCGGTTCCCGAAAGGTGATAATTTTCGCAGTGCCTTCCTTGTCTTGGCAAGGCGCTTTCTTCTTTTTAATAGCGGGAGAAAGAGTATGGTGTTCCTCCTCTCCATCGGTTGTAGGGGCGGTGATCTAGTTGCGGGCGGAGTCTCGGCTGCTCGGGCGGGGACTCAGCTGCGGGGCGTGTGCTTTCTTGGATTTTGTTGCGGGAGCCTTCTTTGACTTAGTGCTGGGGCGACTTTCTTCTTCGGGGAAGGGGTAGCGATTGTGTCTTTGGGGTCAGCTGATTCTCCTCACTATTGTCTCCCTTCTTTGCATGGGCTCTCTTAAGGCACCGAGAAAGGTTATCCCGGAACATCCTTTTGTTGACATGGAATGGTTTGCCATGTCGAAGGGCAATACCCTTCACTTCCAAAGAAGTGGCCAATCACAAGGCCATATCCAAGAGATCCTCCAAAGGATCCATCTTCCTTAAACGTCTTGTTCATCACATTACGCAGAGTCGATGTACACGAACTCGCCCAATTAACCTATTTGCCCTGAATGATCGCATCCATGACGATCAGCTTAGTCTTTGACAGTTGGTTGAAGCTGCCAAACTTCATATCTACACACTTGGAGACGACATCCATCAACTTATGATAGTCGTCCTTCAACGCTTTCTTGTCGATTGTGTAGACCACCTTAGCAAAGACACTCGGTTTGGCTACTTCTTTCCATGCAGCAGCAAAGTCTACATCAGCTTCATGAATCTCCTTTATGCCTTCCGACGGCAACAAACAGTGCTCCGCAAGGTCCTTAGCACATATTTTGATGTCCTTGCGGTGGACAGAAGACTTGATTCCTTCGTCCCGCACCTCTGCGTTTACGTAAAACATTGCTACCTCCTCGAGATAGGTATGCGAGTACTCCATGGTCGAAAAGCCTTGAGACCTGACTTTTCTAGCATCTCAGCTATCTTCTTAACAAGGGTTTCATCAGAACCCTGCTTCACCATTCCTTCAAAATCCATTGACGCTCCAAAGTGGATTTGTTTTGAGAGCTTGACATAATCGAACTTTGGTGCCATTTTCAGTGATTTTAACCGATTAAAAATGAACGAACTTGCTTGAGAGTACTTAGGGTTTTCGAGAGAAAAATATAACTTGCTTTTGCCTTGCTTGAAGATGAACAGTTTCAGTAGGGGAGAGAGAAGACTGAAAACCGTATATATAAGGGTTATGAAAGGACATGTCTTCGGATTTTGAATTTTGATCGAGATCAACGGCTCAGATTAGAACGTCAAAACCGTATTTAATTCCTCGCATTTAATGCTGCAACATTTATATCCAATCATATGCTTACTGTGCAGCTTTTTACTGTACCCGTCATTATTACGCTGACGTCATCCTTAAAAACATTTCCGCTCATTTAAAACGACTGCGTTTTTGTCACTTAGCTCATAAATGACTCAGCTCATATCAAATATGACTTAACTCTGCTTCTGTCTTTTTATTAAGTGACTCAGCTGTCAGCTAACTCGATACATGACTTTTCGACGGTTGTTTCACCTGGCGATATTTGAAACTTGCTCTTTTCTCATTTTTTTTTTTTAATCGACTATCTCTCACGATTGAGTCTTGAGTGTTAACTCAGCTCAATTAACCCTAGCTCATTCTTAAGCTCTTTAAATTTTGATTCACATAGGGGGCTTAGTGAATATGTCGCCCAATCGCTTATCGGTTGAGATATATTCCAAAGTGATGTCTTTCTTTTCAACATGATCTCTTATAAAATGATATCGACATCAATGTGCTTTGTTCTTGAATGCAACACAGATTCTCGAGTGATTGCAATAAAGCACTAGTGTTATCACACATAATTGGAATTTCTTTTTCTTCAATCTCATAACCTCTCGGATGTTGTCTCATCCATAAGACTTGGGCACAACAATTTTTGCCCGCAGCCTATGTACTCGCTTGGTGGGATGTGGCTATTGAGTTTTGCTTCTTGCTAAACCAGAAACCAATCTATTTCAAGCATTTGACATGTACGAACTACTATTCCTCGTAAACTATACATCCAAAGATAGTCCGAGTCGAGTAACCAATAAGCTTGAATCCACCTTCCTATGGATACCATAAGCCGCTTTCCTGGCATCCCTTCAAATAACTTAGGATTCTCTTAGTGCAAATCATGTGGCTCTCCTTTGGTGCAGATAGAAATCTTGCACATACACCTACCGCAAAGGTGATGTCCGCCTGTTGGTACATTAAGTAGAGCAATGATCCAATAAGTGCTCTATATCTGGTTTGATCTACTGACCTTGCCATCCGCATCCATGTCCATCTTGATGATGTGTTCATTGGTATTTTCACGTAAGACTTCTCTTCCATACCAAATTTCTTCATTAAATCTCTAGTGTATTTTGTTTGACTTATGAAGGTTTCATCCTTCAATTGCTTGACTTGAAGTTCTAGGAAGAAAGTCGGCTCTCCCATGATGCTCATCTCAAATTTTCCTTGCATGAGGTTTGAGAACTTATCACATAACTCTTTATTTGTGGATCCAAAAATAATGTCATCCACATATATTTGAACAAGCAAGATACTCTCTCCATCTTGAATTCTCAAGAGTGTTCTCATCCACTTTGCCTTTGGTGAATCCATTGTCGATTAGAAATTGAGACAATGTATCATACCATGCTCTTGGTGCCTGTTTCAATCCATATAATGCTTTCTTGAGCTTGTACACCTTATCTCCAATAGTCTTTTGCTCAAAACCTGAAGGTTGTTCAACATAGACTTCTTCCTCTAGCACCCATTTAGAAATGCACTCTTCATATCCATTTGAAACACGGTGAAGTTCTTGTGTGCAAGATAGGCAAGAAACATTCTTATTGCTTCCAATCTTGCAACAGAGCAAAGGTTTCATCAAAATCTATTCCCTCTTCTTGGCAATACCCTTTAGCTACCAATCTAGCTTTGTTTCTCGCGACAGATCCTTCCTCATTCATCTTGTTTCAAAACCCATTTTGTGCCAATAACATTTTGATGGGTTGGCCTCTACACCAATTCCCATACATTGTTTCTTTCAAATTGATTCAGCTCTTCTTGCATGGCTTGAATCCAATGTGTGTCATCCAATGCTTGAGACACGTCTTTTGGCTCTATTTGGGAAATAAAACAAGTGAACACTGCTTCATGTTGTGCTCTTGATCCGGTTCTTATGCCATCTCTTGCATCTCCAATAACTAACTCGTGGGTGGTCTCTCACCATCTTATATCGGAGTTGGAGCAAGTCGATGGATTCACCGTCCCATGACTAAGTTGTCTTAAATAGCTCTTTCATCATCATTCAAATTGTAGAGTTTCCGGTTGTGTTTGAGATTCACTATCTCATCTTCATCTTGGTCGATTGCTCTTACTTGACTTCAACATAAGGACTTTTCTCGCATGGTTGGATGATTCAACTTGTCGACTAACTCTTCAATGTCTTCTCCATTTAAATTGGGTTCATAAAAACCACATGGATAGACTCTTCGTGACCACAAATCCTCTTGTTCAACACTCTATAGGCTTTGCTCTCACCGAGTATCCCAAAAAGATACCTTCATCGCTTTAGCATCAAATGCCTTCAAATTATCTTTGTCATTGTTGTGGATGAACCATTTACATCCAAATATCCTGAAGTATCCAATATTTGGCTCTCTCCCTATCCAAATTTGATAGGGAGTCTTGGTTAGTTGCTGTTAATCATGCATCTATTTTGAGTATAGCATGCGGTGTTAATGGATTCACCCAAAATCTCTTAGGCAATCCAAATTTTCTTGGCTAGCATGGTCCTTGTAGCTTCCATGAGAGTTCTGTTCCTTCTTTCGCTACTCCATTCTCATTTGTGGAGTTCTTGATGCGAATAACTCGCCTCTATCGACCTTATCTTTATAATGGTTTGGCTCTTTTAATTTTGAACTCTTTTCATCACCGAGATAACTTCGCAAAGTTTCCTCATTTTTGCACATGAAGATTGTCCATGTATATCTTGAATAATCATCCACCACCACCAAAGTGTATTTCATTCCACTTATGTTGGTTGGTTCAATCGACCAAATAGATCCGTATGCAACGGATGTAATATCCTTGTTGAAGAAGGACTTGGCTTATCCTTGAATGAAGATTGTATTTGCTTTCCCATCTTGCATGCATCACAAACACTTTCTTTCTTGTACACCGAAGTCCGCAATCCTTCCATAAGATGACTCCTTGCAAGCTTGTTGATTGTCTTGAAGTTCGGATGACTCGGCTTCTTGTGCCATAGCCAACTTGATTCGGTTGTGCTCTTTGCTAATGAGACAAGTGCTTGGTGTGGCAATGACCAATATACCACATACATATTCTTCTCTTGATCCTTGCGTGATATTTCATTTGATTCAAGATCTTTGATCTAGCACACTCCAATATTGAATCCAACATTATAGCCCTTGTCACGAGTTGATGATGCTTAATAGGTTGAAGTTGAGGACTTCAACATAAGCAAAATCTGTGATTTCCAATACATACTTCTTGATGGATCATGTGCCTTTGATTTCCCCGAGCTTCATTTCTTCCAAATATTGCACCTCTAATCTCCTTGAATCTTGACAGTTTTTCATTTCTGTCATATGTCCGAAATGTGCCACTATCTATGTACCAGGTTCCTTGGCACTCAGCTTCCTTGAACCCGCAATCAAGGAAATTAGTTTTTAGGTACCGATACTTTCCCGGGTCCCGAGGGGTTAGTGCTATAAGATGATCCAACCAACCTATAGCCAAAGAACTTGACTCTAAGAGGTTGCCAACTATCGATTGCCATAATCATAGTGTACATTGGCAAATTGCTTGGGGTTTTAGGTTCATACAAATTGTCTCTTTTGTCGTATGCGTGTGTGTGTGTTTTAGCAATTGCTCTCTTGGGGTAGTTGTGATATTTCTAAGTGTAGTGCCTGGTGCATATGTGTGCGATAATAGCTCTTTTTCCTTTGGAATGACCTTTCTTGAGGTTTAGGTCTTTGCCATCTAGGCTTGTATTCCATTGGTCTTTGCTTTGATATTTCACATTGTTCCAATCGGCTTGGCTTGGATAGTTTCTACCATTCCCAACATGTGTGTTTCTCTTATGAAACTTCTCGGGTTTTTGGTAGCTCTGTTTGTTCTTCACAGAGTACTTTCTATTTGGATTTTGTTGAGGAACTCTGCTGATTTCTTCTCGCTTGTCCTCTCAACATACTCGATTGTGATTTTCCTTTCCGTTTGTATCCAAGGCCGCTTTGTTTGTGATTGTGCTTTGGAATGAATGTGGGTGCAACATTTGGTGTTTTGGATTTTTGAGATGCTTCATTGCTTGAAGATCCTTTTTTCCAAAATCACTCTTGAGTTTGATGTGCACAAAGAAATTGAATCATATGCTGTCTTATCTCCACATTCTTTTTGACTCATGATAAGATAATCCAATGATTTAGATGCCTTTGTAAATGAGGCAATCACATTTTTGAGGTCTTTTTCTCTTTTCTATAGCAGCTATTTATGCTACCATTTTGGCATTTTCGGCCTTCAACTTTATGTTCTCATCAGCTATGTGACTTAGAGTACTCGGCTCCTTAATCACCGTGAGTTTTGGCTTTTGAAATGGTTGTTTTCCTCATTTAGAAGTGTGTGTGAGGATTTAATGTGCTCAAAATCTTTCATCATTTTGCCTAGTGAATCATAAAGATCGGTGGGTGATGAGGTGTGTGTATCACAATCACTATCACTTGAATCTGAATGAGATGAGTTAAAGTGTACCTAGAGTCAAAACGGGCCAGGGCCGCCCGCCCCACCTAAGGTAGGGGGTGGGTTAAGTATTTAGTAGCCCACCAAGGAGCGGGCCTAAACAAGCTAGACCACCGCGGCTGGCCCGCCCAACCCGCATTCAAGGTGGGTTGGGTTGGGTTAACGCACGTCGGGCAGCGCCCCCCCCGCCAAGTGGCGGGTTTTGGCGGTCGGGGCGATGGCTCCGCCCGCCCGGCCTATTTCGACTCTAAGTGTACCTCATCTTCTTGGTCTGGTTGATCTTGTTCTTTAGCCATAAGACAGATCATGGCTTCTTCTTCTAATCACTTGAGTAGTCACCTTCACTACTTTCTCGAGTTTGCATCTTTAGACTTAGTTGTCTCGCGATCTCGGCCCAACATGGCTTTCTTCTTTTCCCCTGTCTTCTTTCTCTCAAGACTTTTCTTTCTTCTTCATTCCTATATTTGTTGATAGTGGATAGGAACAATCAACCGCAAAATGTCCTGGTTGTCTGCGGTTCCAACATAGGTTCTCGGCTCTTTGATCGCTCTCTCTTGTCCTTGGGTTATCGGTTCTGCGATATTTTACCCTTTGATACTCGCTCTCTTGGGTGGCCTATCTTCCTTGACTTAGAGGGAGATGAATGTCTCCCCGAGGTTTCACCATTATTTCTTTTATAGTTCTTATTGAAGAACTTGTTGAATCTTTTAACCATTAGGGCAATTTCCTCCTGGTCTATAGCTTCCTTTGTTCACTCTCTTTCCATCCTTGACTATTAGTGCAAATTGTCTTGGGGGTACAAATTTCCTCTTGATCTTTTCTTCTCGGCTTAAACTCATAAGCTTTGAGGTCCGAGAATAGCTCATGGTTGGATGTTCTTGAGAGGTCCATTGAATGTCTAAGAGCCATAGTCTTCATTTCCCATTCACTGGGAGGCTTCTTAGGATCTTCATACATATCTCCTTTTGTGTATATTCCTTCCCAACAACTGAAAGCTCATTTGTGATTTCGGTGAATCTGGTATCCAGTGATCCATGGTTTCACCTGCAAACATTTTAAAATTTTCAAATTTTTGAACAAAGAACAGACAATTTTGTTTCTTTATTTTGCTCGATCCTTCACAAATTAAAGTCACTTATTCCGAGATGTATTTTCTTTGTTTTGCAGATTTGACTTTATTGAACATTGTTTTGTCCAAAGTCTTGTAAAGTATGTCCTTCGCCACATTGTCCAAGTTGTATCTCCTCCTATCCTCATTTGTCCATTCAGTCCTTGGTTTTTCAACCATAGTGGTCTTTCCTCTGCAGCTTCTTCTCCTTCACTCACAGCACTCTTGTCACAGATTGTGTTCACTTTCAATATTTGCGTAGCCCATCCACTATTATGAACCACATTTCATCGTGTAGAGCGATAGATGAGCTTACATACGAATTTTCCAATCATCAAATTCCGCAACAAAACATAGGAATGTGTGTCAAATTTGCTTCCATGATAATAACTTTGCTAAAAGTGAAAGATTTTGAAAATGCAAGTGTTTAAAATTTTTTTAAAAGATAAAGATCTAGTTCAAGAACTTGTCACGCGAAGGCTCAATGAACCAACCGCTCGATACCACTTGTAGGTCCCAAGGGGTGTGAGTAAGGCTTAGAAAGGGGGTTGAATAAACATTACCAACTTTTCGATTTTAGTCCTTTTAAGATTATTACGAGTTAACTCAAACAAATTTGTGTCCTTGAGGGATGACTAAGTTGGTTATTCAAATAGATTAGCCACTCAACGGACTCGATAGAGTTGTTGATAGCATAACTCACCGCTTAACCCGAACTTTAACTTGGTTGTGTTGGTTTTATCAATGTGGAAGAATTAACACCCTTTGAATTGTTTTAAACTTGTTTTAACACTTGATTTTAACACTTGGTTATTAATCGCTTGGATAGCAAATATGATTTTATCAAGAGATATGATGTAAATATGCGAAGTGTAAATGTCTTGAAAAATAAATGACATAGTTAATTTTTATAGAGGTTCAAGATGGGGTAATTCTTCTAATCTTCTCTTCTCCAACTCTGGAGGAATCCACTATGTAATAGATCCGTTTACAAAGTGGTTAACGATCTAGAGACAACCTTGGTCACACAACGGCTTCTCTTCCGACTCGGCTTCTTCACAGGCGTGCCTTTGCTACTTTGACTCACTTTCTCAAGCTCTTGGATTTGATCATGAAGCCCTCCAATAACTTGATACTTGGTTCGACCTTGAACCTTCCTACAATCCTCCTTGGAAAGTAGACCACTTTTGATTCTTCAAAAGTTTCCTCTTCAACAAATTTGAAGTTGTCTTTCCTTCACAACTTGTGTTGGATCGATTTCCTTCGAGTTTCGAGGCTTGAGGATTAGCTTGAATATTCTTGAAAGTATTTGTAGGTTAATAGCTTGAATAATGCTTGCTTGTTCGTGTTCGTGTGTGCAAGGTAACCTTTTCTCAATGAAATTCCTCACCTTTTATAGTGAAGCTTTGAAATTTTTCCCGTTGAAGAGATAGGTTGATTTCAAAAGTCACTTGTGTCCGTTGGCTTGTCTTGTTGCGATCCTTGATGTTGACATTTCCTCGTATTTAATTTCTTAAGATTGCATTGCGGCGTTTTACGACACTGCGCAAGTGCTTCCCATTGGTTTGTTCCTTTTGCACAAATCGAACTAACACTTTATCTCGACAACTTTAACATGTTACCATTCTCGAGTAACATTCTCGACTTTCATCAACAGATCTCATTTAGTTGTCTTGACTTATTGATCAGTCTTTTATTCCCCAGGTGACTTGAGTTAACTTCCAATCCTTGGATGACTCATCCGTCACTTCAACTTGAGACTTGGCTTTTTGAGATTACTTGATTGTCTCTTCATACAAATTGATACACCTTGATCGAGTTCTTGATTTTCCTTCTTTGCCATACTCACTGTCTCGCAGCTGGAGTCTTCACTTCGATCTTGATTGACTTCTTGTATTTCTAGGTGTAGGCGACTTGACTCAAACTTTTCCACCCTATCTATTACAATACAAATTACGAGGAAAATGGGGTGCCAACTTTCTAGTTTAAGTTTTACATGGCATTCATCAAAATCTATAACATTGATTTCCTAACAAGGTGATGGTGACATATCCTAGTTCAATTGAACTCTACATTTCGATTTCGTGTTTCGACACATGGTCATGTGCTTCCCATTGGTTTATTCTATTTGCACGCTTTTGGGATGAGCACTTTAAGCACGCGTAGTATGGAAGTATTACTATAATAAGTAATTTCCTTGACTTTTGTGCAATGATCCATCGCATGATCGACTTTGACTTTGACAATTGCTTTACCCTTTTGTCTTGAGTCGGCTCAATCATTTTGGAATGACTTAATCTGTCACAAATGGCAAAACAACCTTCTAAGCACTTGACGGAGACTTGTCTTCACTTCATTTAGTTGCCACTCGGTTGATTCTCCACCTTGGTCTCCACCGTACTTCTCGCACTCTTCAACTTGCTACTTTCGACTCAATTAATAGAACCCTATCTATTACAAGTGGATTAATAGTAGAATTGGGGCGCTAATTTTCTAATCTAAGTTTTACATGGTATCATCAAAATCTATTACATAAATTTCCCAACACTATTTTTATCTTTAAATCGGGGTTTTTACACAAGTAGCGACTTAGTCCTTTTGAGACAAATCGTTCAACATCAATAGGACATTTGATCTCTCAACAGACTCGACTAAGTTGTTGATAGAGTAACTCACTCACTGAAGTGAGCTCTTTTAAAAATTCATCTTACTTGGTTTTAAACAGCGAAAGTCTTACACCCTTTTGTTAAATAGGTTTTATAACACTTGTTTTGGTTAAGTTATTATCGAGTTGAGTTTGGATAATTTATCAATCGCAGTATAAAGATATGGGAAGGCTCAATGAACCAACCGCTCCGATACCACTTGTAGGTCCCAAGGGGTGTGAGTAAAGAACTTAGAAAGGGGTTGAATAAACATTACCAACTTTTCGATTTTAGTCCTTTTAAGATTATTACAGAGTTAACTCAAACAAATTTGTGTCCTTGAGGGACAGCTAAGTTGGTTATTCAAATATTAGCCACTCAACGACTGATAGAGTCGTTGATAGAATAAGCCTTTATCTCTTCAACGGGCGAGATTTTTGAATGATCACTATAAAAGGCTAAGGAATGACTGCGAGAGAAGGTTACGAACCACGAACATTCAAGCAAACATTTGAACTATAACCTAAGATATTCTCAAATCATTCAAGATTAATCCTCAAGCCTACATTACGAAGAAAAATCAATCCAACACTCACCGTGAAGGAAAGATAACTTCAATCGGTTGAAGAGGAAATTGTTGAAGAATCAAGGGGTCTACATTCCACGGAGGATTGTAGGAAGGTTCAAGGTCGAACCAGTCCTCAAGTTTTTGGAGGGCTTCGTGATCAAATCCAAAGAGCTTGAGCAAGTGGGCTGTAGTAGCAAGCAGCCCCCTGTGAAGAAGCCGAGTCGTCGAGAAGCCAGCTGCGTGACCAAGGCATCTCCGGACGAGTCCCAAAGGATCAAGTCACCGTGTGATCAAGACTTGTATCCGGATCTGTTACCACTCTCGTATCTTGATCAATACTTAGTGGATTCCTCCTGAATTGGAGAAGAGAGGAGTAGAAGAATTACCCCATCTTGAACCTCTATAAAAACTTATCGTGTCATTTACATTTCAAAGACTTTAATTTCTCGCACCTTATTTATTTAACTCTGGATAAATTTGCTATCCACTTTATAATCTCTAAGTACTAAACCAAGTTTAAGGGTGTTAAGTCTTCCAATAAAACAAATCACAATCGAGTTAAGTCTTTAGTCAAAATAGCCGAGTTATTCTATCAACGGCTCGGTCGAGTCTGTTGAGTAACTAACTCTCACGATTAACTAACTTAGTTGTCCATCAAGGACTCAAATAGTGAAGTATTAACTCAATATTTAAAAGGACTAAATCGAAAAGTTTGTAAGGTTTATTCAACCCCTTCTAAACCTTACACTCACACCCCTTGGGACCTACAAGTGGTATCGGAGCGGTTGGTTCATTGAGCCTTCCGCAGACCGGTTCTTGAACTAGATCTCCAAATTTTTCAAAGTCTGTTTTAGTACTTAAGTTTTCAAAACTCTTTTTATCATCAAAACTTATTATCATGGAAGCAAATTTGACACGCATCCCTATGTTCACAATTGAAGAATTTGATGATTGGAAAATTCGTATGCGAGCTCATCTATCAAAGATTACATGATGAGATGTGGATAGTGATAGAGGATGGGCCACTGCAAATTTTAAAAGTGAACACACAAAAGAGAGCCGCAAAATGAAGGTGAAGAGGATGTTGCTCTAGACCCCATCATGGTTGAAAAACCAAGAGTTGAATGGACAAATGATGACGAAAAAGATATAACTGGACAATGTGGCCAAGGACATTCTTTACAAAACCTTGGACAAAGCCATGTTCAATAAAGTCAAATCATGCAAAACGGCTAAAGAAATTTGGGACAAGCTAACATTGATTTGTGAAGGCTCGAGCAAATCAAGGAAAATAAATTATCGGTGGTATGTCTGAGAAATTTGAAAATTTCAAAATGGTCGCAGGAGAGACCCTGGATCAATTGGATGCTCGGTTCACGAAATTACCAACGAGCTATCTCGCACTTGGAAAAGAATATACACGAGAAGGAAATGTGTATGAAGATTCTAAGAAGTCTCCCAACCGGAGTGGGATATGAAAGTCATGGCCATGAGACACTCCATGGACCAATCCAAGACATCCAACCATGAGCTATTCTCGGATCTCAAAGCCTACGAATTTGAGTGAGAAGAAAAGACCAGGAAGAGACAATCTGTACCCAAAATAGCTGCTCTAATTGTTAAGGATGGCAAGAGAGAGTCGAGGTCAAAGAAGTCATTGACCAAGAGGAAATAGCCATGATGGTTAAAAGGTTTAACAAGTTCTTCAATAAGAACTACAAAAGAGGCAAGGGCGAATCCTCCAGAAGACACTCGGCTCCCTCCAATTCAAGGGAAGATAGGCCAACCAAGAGAACAGCATCAAAAAGTCAATATCAAAGGGTGACTATCCAAGAATGGAAAGAGTGATCAAAAGGTTGAAAATCTATCTTGAACCGTAGGCAACCAGGTCACTATGCCATTGATTGCCCATATCCTGTAGTCAACAAATACAGAATGAAGAAGAAAGAAAGGTCTTGAGAAAGAAGACAAGAAAAGAAAAAGGCAATGTTGGCTGCAGAGATCTCTGAAATAGCCAAGTCAAGAGACACAAATGATTCAGAGTAGTGAAGGCGACTACTCAAGTGACTACGAAGAAGAATCCTTGATATGTTTGATGGCCAAGGAACAAGACCAACCTCGACCAAGAAGATGAGGTTCACTCTAACTCATCACACTCGGTTCTAGTGATAGTGATCGTGACACACACACTTCATCACCCACCGATCTTTATGATTCATTAGGCAAAATGATGAAAGATTTTGAACACATTAAATCCTCACACACACTACTAAATGAGGAAAACAGACCTACTCAAAGCCAAAACTCACAGCTGACTAAGGAGCTGAGTACTCTAAGTCAAATAGCTGATGAGAATGAAAGTTTAAAGACTGAAAATGCTAAGCTAATAGCAGAAATAGCTGCTATAGAAAAGAGGGAAAATGACCTCAAAAATGTGATTGCCTCATTCACTAAGGCATCTAAATCATTGGATGATCTTATTATGAGTCAAAGAGAATGTGGAGACAAGACAGGCTTAGGATTTAATTCCTCTGTGCTATGTCAAGCTCCAAAAGTGATTTTGGAAAAAGGATCTTCTAGCAATGAAGTATCTCAAAAATCCAAAACTCCAAATGGTGCACACACATTTATCCCAAAGCACAATTACAAACAAACTGGCCTTGGTTATAAAGGAAAAGGAAAAACAATTGATTGAGTGTCTTTGAGGACAATGATGAGAAGAAATCCAAATAGAGTTCCTCAAAGAAACTACAAACAGAAATACTCAGAAAGAAGAAACAGAGCTACCAAAAACCCCAGAAGTTCTATAAAAGAAATACATAAAATGGTAGAAAATACCCAAGCCAAGTTGATTGGAATAATGTGAACTATCGGAAAGACCTATGGAATAGAAGCCAAAATGGCAAAGGCCGGAACTCAAGAAAGGCCATTCCAAAGGTATAAGAGCTTTCATCAAAGACACATATGCACCTAGGCACTACACTCAGAGATATCACAACTACCCAAAGAAGGCAATTGCTAAAACACATATACAGCATACGGACAAAAGAGACAATTTGTATGAACCTAGAATCCCCAAGCAATTTGCCAAAATTAATTATGATTATGGCATTGATAGATGGCAACCCCTTAGAGTCAAACCATTTGGCTATAGGTTGGTTGGATCATCTTACAATACTAACCCCTCGGACCCGGACAAGTATGGGTACCTAAAACTTAATTTCCTTGTTTGCGGTTCAAGGAACAATTGAGTGTCAAGGAACCTGGTACATGGATAGTGGTCGTTTCCGGACATATGACAGAAACAAGAAAAATCTGTCAAAATTCAAGGAAGTCAGAGGTGCAAAAGTCATATTTGGAGGAAATGAAGCTCCAGGAGAAATAAGAGGCATTGGATCCATCAAGAAAATTGATTAAAAATCACGGATGTTGCATATGTTGAAGGACTCAACTTCAACTTGCTAAGCATCGACCAACTCGTGACAAGGGTTATAATGTTGGATTTAACATGGGTATATGCCAAATCAAGGATACCAATCAAATGAAGTTGTGTTGCAAGGATGCGGATAAAAGAACATGTATGTCGTGGATTGGTCAATCGCAACACCCAAAGACTGTCTATTAGCAAAAAGCACAAATGAATCAAGTTGGTGGGCACAAGAAGCCGAGTCACCTGAATTTCAAAATGATTAACAAGCTTGCCAGAAGCAATCTTGTGGAAGGACTTCCGGACTCGATACAAGAAGGAGAGTATATGTGATGCATGTCGAAGGGAAAACAAATCAAATCATCATTCAAAGAAAAGACAAGTCCATCTTCAACAAGAATATCAGCATCATACATATGGATCTATTTGGTCCAGTTGAACCACTAGCATAAGTGGGAAGAAATACACCTTGGTGGTAGTAGATGACTACTCAAGATATACATGGACAATATTCATGTGTAAGAAGAAAGAAACTCTACGAAACTACCACAAAATGATGAAGAGGATTCAAAATAAGAAGAGCCAAACCATTATCAAAATAAGATCTGACGAGGAACCGAGTTTGTCAATGGTATAATAACTCAATATTGTATAGAAAATGGTATTGGTCATGTCATGATTGTTGTCAGTAGCAAGGACTCCACAATGAGAATGGAGTTGCGAAAGAAGGAATAGAACTCTCAAAGAAGAAGCAAGGACCATGATAGGCTCAAGGGGGGGCTACCTAAAAGATTTTGGGTCAAGCAATAAACACAAAGATGCTACACTCAAAATAGATGCATGATAAAACAGACAAATGACAAAAAGACTCCTATGAGATTTGGACAGGGGACAAAACCAAATGTTGCATATTTTAGAATATTTGGATGTAAATGCTTCATCCATAACAATGGCAAAGATAATTTGAAGGCTTTTGATGCTAAAGCCGATGAAGGCATCTTCTTGGGATACTCAAATGAAAGCAAAGCCTACAGAGTACTTAACAAGAGGACTATGGTTACAGAGGAATCCATTCATGTGGTGTTTGATGAGCCAAATGTAAATGGAGAAGACATTGAAGAGTCGCTAATAAGTCAATCAACCAACCATGCGAAGAGTCCCTATCTTTGAAAGTCAAGCCGGAATTATAAACCCGGATGAAGATGAGATAGCCGAGTCTCAAAAACAAACTGGAAAATCTGCAGCTAAGTGATGACGAGAGAGCTGATCAAAGCAACATAGCCAGCAAGACGATCGAATCCACTAACTTACTCCAACCTCGATGTAAGATGGTGAGAGACCATCCACCGTAACTAGTCATTGGAGATATAAGAGTAGGTGTCAAAACAAGATCCAAAACTCAACAAGAGAGCTATGTTCACATGCTTTATCTCACAAATAGTGCCTAAAGATGTGTCACAAGCATTGGATGACACACATTGGATTCAAGCTATGCAAGAAGAGTCAATCGGTTTGAAAGTAATAAAGTATGGGAATTAGTTCAAAGACCCACCCATCAAAATGTTATTGGCACTAAATGGGTGTTCGAAACAAGATGAACGAGGAAGGTTACGGTAAGAAACAAAGCAAGATTAGTAGCCAAAGGATATTGCCAAGAAGAAGGGAAAGATTTTGATGAAACATTTGCCCCTGTGGCAAGATTGGAAGCTATAAGGATGTTTTTGCCTATGCAGCTCACAAGAATTTTATTGTATATCGATGGATGTAAAGAGTGCATTCCTTAATGGTTTATTGGAAGAAGAAGTGTATGTTGAACAACCTCCAGAATTTGAGCGAAGACTCTTGGAGATAAGGTATACAAACTCAAGAAAGCTCTATATGGATTGAAACAGGCACCCGAGCATGGTATGATACTTTCTCACAATTCCGACTAAGAACGGATTCACAAAAGGCAAAGTGGATAGAACACTCTTCGAATTCAAGATGCGAAGAGTATATTGCTTGTTCAAATATATGTGGATGACATTATTTTTGGATCCACAAACAAAGAGTTGTGTGATAAATTTTCAAACCTCATGCAAAGCAAATTCGAAATGAGCATGATGGGAGAGCCGACATTCTTCCTTGGACTCCAAGTGAAACAAAAAATTGAAGGATGGAACCTTCATAAGTCGACAAAATACACCGAGAGATTTAATGAAGAAGTTTGGTATGGAAGAGAAGTCTTCTCGTGAAAATACCAATGAATACATCACCAAAATGGATATGGATGCGGATGGCAGGCCCGTAGATCAAACAAGATACTGAGCACTTATTGGATCATTGCTCTATCTTACAACAAGCGCCAAACATCACCTTTGATGTAGGTGTATGTGCAAGATTTCAATCGCTCAAAAGAAAGACATATGACTCAAATGACAAGAGGATCTTAAGATATTTGAAAGGAAGCCAAGAAGTTGGCTTATGGTATCCAAAGGAAGGTGGATTCAAACTAGTTGGCTATTCGGACTGACTATGTTGGATGTAGAGTTGACAGAAGAGCACCTCGAGGCACATGTCAAATGCTTGGAAATAGGCTAATTTCTGGTTTAGCAAAAAGCAAAATTCAATAGCCACCTCTACAAACAACGAGAATACATAGTTCTTTGGGGCAAACAAGTTTGCCCAAGTCCTATGGATGAGACAAAGAATGAGAGACTATGAAGTTGGAGAAAAGGAAATTCTAATCATGTGTGATAACACAAGTGCAATTGCAATCACTCAAAATCTCGTGTTGCACTCAAGAACAAAGCATATCGATGTCGATATCACTTCATAAGAGATCATGTTGAAAATAAGGACATCACCTTGGAATATATTTCAACCGATAAACAATTGGTCGACATATTCACAAAACCATTATGTGAGTCAAGATTTGAAGAACTCAAGCATGAGTTAGGGTTAATTGAGCCGGTGACACTCGAAGACTCAAAGAAAAGAAATGAAACACGAAAAGGGAAAAAGAGTCAACTCTCAAATCGGCTAAGTGAATCACCATATCGGAAAGACAACAATTGTGGAGTTAGTGACAAATGAGTCACTAGGAGAATCGTGAGAAGAAGAGTTAAATCAGCTAAGGGATAAGCCGAGTCATTTATGAGCAAAGGGACAAAAACGCATCGTTTTTAAGAATGACGTCAACATAATTATGACATGTACAGCAAAAGCCGCACACCAAGCTTATGATTGGATATAAATGCTTTGCCGCATTAAATACGAGACATTAAATGCTAATCGGTGTGCAAAATCTAAGCCGTTGATTTCGATCACATTTCAAAACCACCCACATGTCCTTTCAGAACCATACTTAAACCATTTTGGTCCGTTTCTCTCACACATTACCAAAAACTGTTCACTTCTCTCTCTCGAAGCAAAGGCAAAAACTCTCTCAAAAACCCTATCAATCTTTAAATCACTTTCTAAGTTTCATTCGGTGAAATACAAAAATGGCATCCACTCATGATTTTGTCAAGCTAGGAAAGCAAATCCACACCGGATCTACTGTGGATTTCAAAGGTATGGCCAAACAGGGGTCCGATGACGCCCTCATAAAGAAGATCGCTGAAAAACTCGAAACGATCGGGCTAAAACCATTTCTCGCGATGGACTTTCCGATGACCTATGTGGAAGAGGTCGCACGCTTCTACGTGAATGCCGAGATTCACGATGAGGGGATCAAATCCTCTGTTCACGGGAAGGAGTTCATCATCACCGCCAAGGATTTGGCGTAACACCGCCGTTACCCGGCGGAAGGAGCACCGAAATCAATGAAGTGATGTTGACTTGTTTTGCTTGGAAGGAAGTAGCCAAGACCGACTATGCTTTGAAAAGATAGTCTACACAAACAACAAGAGGCTTTGAAGGAGGACTACCACAAATTGTTGGACATCGTTGCCAAATGCATAGACATCAAATTTGGCGGCTTTGACCAACCGTCTAAAGCGAAATTGATCGTAATGGCCGCGATCATTGAAGAAAAGAAAATGAACTGGCCGAAGAGTTTGTCTACAAAGCAGACTCGCTGCAAATGTAGGGAACAAATCCTTCAAGGAGAATGGAGCATTTGGAGGATCCCCCGGGATACGGCAGTGATTGGCGGTGATGGAGGTAAAAGGAGTCCCTCTTCGACATGAAAAGGCGTTCCATGTAAACAAGAGGATGTTCGATCAAACCTCTCTCGGCGCACGAAGAGAGCCTACGCTAAGAGAGTCGATCGAGTGAGGTGGAATCACCGACCACGAAGATACTGATTGTCTCCTCTCCACCAAAGAAGAAGGTTGCCCCCGCACCGCTAAGAGAACCGATGCCCCTGCAAAGAAAGAAAAACAAATCGCTCACCCGCCCGCAGCCGAGTCACCGCCCCCACGGTGTCTCCCGCCTCTCCCGCCCTGCAGCGGGGAGAAGGAACCATTAATCCCTTCTCCGGTGATCAAGAAGAAGAGGATCGCCACAACAAGGAAGGCGCCTACCTCTAAGACATCTCAAAGGCATTCACCTTCAATGAACCGGAGGAAGTGGAGCTTAAATCCCTTTGTTAAAACAAAGAGAAGAAGAAGACTTTCCAAACTCTCCGAGCTTGGAAAGACAAATAAGTCTCACTCACCGGAGAAGATACCGAGACTACCGGAGAAGTAGAGTCTCCGTGATTGATGAAACGCCAAGTCCTCTCGAGGCCGATCGTGAGGCACTTGAAGACCAAATTTGTAGTTAGAACAAATGAGGAACAAAGAGTGGCCGAGACAACCGAGTCACCTGATGGAGGTTGTTTCTCCACCTATAACTAGGTCGCCAAGGTGTCGAGCAAATGGGTCTCGCTACCTTCAATACCTGGAAACGAGGGCCAAGAAGAGGATGATGAAGACGATTTAATCATGCACTCTCCATTGTATCCAGACATCCAAAATCGTTTGCGCGAGTGGAGAAAATGGAAGTTGAGCCTATCCAGTGCGCGTTTCAATATCCGAGTTCATTCTTTGAGGAAGAAGAACTCTTCGATTTCTTGAGGTGGACACGGTGATGCAAGCCCTTGACGAGGATAATTGCATAAATATACCGAAATTCGAAAAGAAAATGAATGGGCGAAAAGCAAAATGAGGACGCAGAGGCACGTGAGAAGGCCAATCTCCCCTATCACCGAAACCACAGAGCATACACATTCTCACTTTGACGACCTATCGTAAAGTGATGAGGATCTAGACCCTGTTGCTGCCACGTAAGAATTGCAAATGCAGCAAAGCAATGCGAGAATCCGAATCCTTCATGAACAAAGAATGATGGAGGGACCAGGAGTGTCATCCAAAACACACCGAGATAGACCCAATGGGAGTGGTGCAAAGATATTGCCACCGTTGTTGCGCCACCACTTCCCCACTCACTCGGAAGAAGGAACTAAGGAACTGGCGATGAAACCGGATAGTGGGACCCCATTGAGCCAACCCTTAATAAAGGTGTCTTACCACCGCCCCAACGGCCGAATACTCAATGGGAACAAATGAGAGTCCGGAGACGAGTGACCCCATTCCAAGTCACTCACCGGTATGCCACCGAGGGGAAACTCCCTCCACCGCAGCAAGGGTCGGAGGATGCTTTGCAATGACTCCACAATGAATCTAGGAGGCGAAGTGGAGAAGGAACAAACACAAAGTACACAAAGAAGTTGTCATCTACGAGGCTCGAGACAGCAGCTTGAGATCGGCTCTCACCGAGCCGCCAACCGCTCTGAAGGCTAATGACGCCGCCGATGCAACGAGGCACGTGAGGAATGTACACGGGAGTTAACACTGGGCGACGAAAGTGCAATCCATGGAGTTGAGACTTCAATGGATGCCACCGCCAGAAAGACCCTAAGACAAACCGACATTGTCGAAAGGGATGTCCAAGGCCTCGCCGCATTGAGGCTTGAGATCGCAGGAGGTAATGAAGGCCAACGGGAGGTTGAGACTTCCCGGGGTAAAGAAGTCAAGTACGAACATCCCTCCTGCTATCATTGATCCATCGAAAAGGAGATAAGTGCGCTTCACGATTCCCAGGATAATCCCGATGTAACCTCTCCGGGATCGGAAGAAGACGATGAAGCCGAGTCATCCCCGGATCGATCCAAAAGACTCACCGAGGGTGTTCCAACCACGAGTAAGTCCGACCTCAAGACTACTCGTCAAACTTTCAACTTTGATGAGCCACCCATGGAAATCTCATCATCATCCGATGATGCTTCGATAAGGCCGAGGACCACCAACTCACGTGGAAAAACCAAATGAGACCGACGAAGCTCTTGAGACAAATGAGGCTCGGCAAGTCGGGTCAACTTCACAATGCACCCCAAACAAACAGAGTCCACCGAGCAGCTTCCCAAGTCGCAGCAGGTTCGACTCCCCAAGGAACTTCACGAGCACCACTCATCATTGAACAAATTCCAGCTTGCTCGTGATGATCCCTTTGTAGAATCATTTCCCTTCTCTCTCGTAGGTACCCGACCTCCCAAGAGTCGAAGAGATCTCGAGCGCTTCCACGCACTGATCCTGTCATTCCATCGTATACCATCATTCCAAATTGACTATGATTTTGACGTTGCTTGGCCGTCGGCTACAACAGAGGGAACAAATGAAGTTCGGGAGGTGTTCAAAGCATTATTTACTGAAATTGAATGGATGGATAGGCACCAGGCCTCGATGGACATGAGATCGATAACATGAGATGCCAACCTTATCACGACTTGAGAGGCATAATAGTTAGAATCCGGGAGTGGTGGCAACAAGAAGAAACAATGCGTGTGGAACAAGCTAGATATTTCGAACATTGTTCAACAAGTCCGTTGGTCCGGCGAAAAATGAGAATGCCGATGCAAAGACAAAATTGAGAGAACACATTCAAGACATGCATGAATCTCACACCGCTTGAGATAAAGTCATTTGCGTGAGCAAAATAAGAATGAGCTCCTGCGTATGGAAGAAAACATGGATCGAAAATTCAGACTTCTCATGGTTGAGATGAAGTTAATTAAAGTTGAATCCAATACTACTCGCTCGAGTTTCGCGCCGCATACTCCGCAGCAGACTCGCGAACTTGGCTATCGCCAGACTTGACTTCCCGCCGCTAGTTTGTTTCAGGGGTTCCTCTCTCCTTTGATGATTCCAAAAAGGGGAAGAGGAATACCTAAAAGCGCAAGGGATCTGAAGTTGAGAAGGAGGGAGCAAAAATTTGTGAAGGGAAAGACAGTGAGGAAGTTTCAAGAGAAAAGAAAGGGAAGTCTGTTGAGGGGAAAGGATCGAGAGATGTAACCTTGATGATTGCAAAAACCCCCAACAAGGTCTTGTCACAAAATGATATTATCAAACTCCCAGATGACTCTGCCACTCCAACACTCACTTTGTACCTATGGCCGACAAGAGAAAGACAATTGAAGCGAGGATGGAGGAAGTGGAAGGAAGGATGAATGCCCGAGTTATGGATATTCTCAAACAACATGGAGGCATTCCAAGAGATGAGACACTTATGCCATCTCGTATGCCGGAATCGAGCCAAGATCGAGTTGATGAATTTAAAACGCCGCATCTCAAGGATACTTCGCAAATATGTCCATGGCTCAAGCCTGGGACTTATCTTGGGAAAAGGGTCTCACACTATGTGAAGAAGCCGACAGCAAGCAGACGGACTCGGGCAAATCACTCTACTAGTCACTAACCTGGGATGAAGAAGACCCCAAAGACAATACACGCCCAGAGGTAGAGGAAGAAGCAGTGGTGGAGGAAGAGGTTTCAGACCTAGACCTCTGCCCAAAAACATTGAGTACATAGATCCAGGCAAAAGAGGAGGGATCTACTGGGCTGGTTTTGACGAAGTAGCCAATCTGCAAGTGGCTAAGAACAATGCTGAGTATGTGAAAAGAATTGAAGAAGAAAATAAAAGACAAACTCAGCTATGGGAGGAGAGACAAGAGAGAATAAGAAGAGATGAAGCTGCCCGGAAGGCGTATGAAAAGAAGAAGAAAGCAGCTGAAGATGAGAAAAAGAAAAGAAGACCAGAAGATGACAGAGCTGAAGAAGAAGAAAGAAGGAGGAAGCGAAGGAGATGAAGTGTTGTTGTCAAAGATGACAAATATGCCTAAACATGCAAGAAGACAACCGAGACTAGAAGGAAGACTCACCGCAAGACAACCGAGTATGGCAAAGAAGAGAAGACGGAACTCGATCAAGGAGCAAAATGAGATGCAAATTGAGTAGAGTATCACCAAGTCAACTCAAGATAGCTAAGTCGAGATAATCTGAAAGAGATCCGTTGCACGAAATCAAGGGAATTACTTAAACAAGTAATACCTCCATACTACCTTTCTCGAAGTGCTCATCCCGAAGCGTGCAAAAGGAATAAACCAATGGGAAGCACTCGCACCATGTCGAACTCCGAAAAGTCAAGAACAATTCATACGAGGAAGTGGCAATTCCAAGGACAAAGAACAAGACAAAGCCAACGACCACAAGTGACTTTCAAAAATAAGCCTATCTCTTCAACGGCGATTTTTGAAAGATCACTATAAAAGGCTAAGGAATGACTCGAGAGAAGGTTACCCAACCACGAACATTCAAGCAAACATTTGAACTGTAATCTAAGATATTCTCAAATCATTCAAGATTAATCCTCAAGCCTACATTACGAAGAAAATCAATCCAACACTCACCCGTGAAGGAAAGATAACTTCAATCGCTTGAAGAGGAAATTGTTGAAGAATCAAGGGGTCTACATTCCACGGAGGAATGTAGGAAGGTTCAAGGTCGAACCGGTCTCAAGTTTTTGGAGGGCTTCGTGATCAAATCCAAAGATCTTGAGCAAGTGGGTGTAGTAGCAAGCAAATGCCTCCCTGCGAAGAAGCCGAGTCGTCGAGAAGAGCCACCAAGCGTGACCAAGGCATCTCCAGATCGAGTCCCAAAGGATCAAGTCACCGTGTGATCAAGACTTGTATCCGGACTGCTACCACTCGTATCTTGATCAATACTTAGTGGATTCCTCCCGAATTGGAGAAGAGAGGAGTAGAAGAATTACCCCATCTTCGAACCTCTATAAAAACTTATCGTGTCATTTACATTTCAAAGACTTTAATTTCGCACCTTATTTATTTAACTCTGTTGATAAATTTGCTATCCACTTTATAATCTCTAAGTACTAAACCAAGTTTAAGGGTGTTAAGTCTTCCAATAAAACAAATCACAATGAAAGTTAAGTCTTTAGTCAAAATAGCCGAGTTATTCTATCAACAAAATCGAATCGAGTCTGTTGAGTAACTAACTCACGATTAACTAACTTAGTTGTCCATCAAGGACTCACCGTGAAGTATTAACTCAATATTTAAAAGGACTAAATCGAAAAGTTTGTAAGGTTTATTCAACCCCCTTCTAAACCTTACACTCACACCCCTTGGGACCTACAAGTGGTATCGTGAGCGGTTGGTTCATTGAGCCTTCCGCACCGGTTACCGAACTAGATCTCCAAATTTTTCAAAGTCCGTTTTAGTACTTAAGTTTTCAAAACTCTTTTTATCATCAAAACTTATTATCATGGAAGCAAATTTGACACGCATCCCTATGTTCACAATTGAAGAATTTGATGATTGGAAAATTCATATGCAGCTCATCTATCAAAGATTACATGATGAGATGTGGATAGTGATAGAGGATGGGCCACTCGCAAATTTTAAAAGTGAACACAAATTGTAAAGGAGAGTCATGGTTTGAAGGTGAAGAGGATGTTGCTCTAGACCAGTCATGGTTGAAAAACCAAGAGTCGAATGGACAAATGATGATGAAAAAGATATAACCTGGACAATGTGGCCAAGGACATTCTTTACAAAACCTTGGACAAAGCCATGTTCAATAAAGTCAAATCATGCAAAACGGCTAAAGAAATTTGGGACAAGCTAACATTGATTTGTGAAGGCTCGTGAGCAAATCAAGGAAAATAAATTATCAATGGGGTCATGTACAAAATTTGAAAATTTCAAAATGATCGCAGAGAGACCCTGGATCAATTGGATGCTCGGTTCACGTAAATTACCAACGAGCTATCCGCACTTGGAAAAGAATATACACGAAGAAATGTGTATGAAGATTCTAAGAAGTCTCCCAACCGAGTGGGATATGAAAGTCATGGCCATGAGACACTCCATGGACCTATCCAAGACATCCAACCATGAGCTATTCTCGGATCTCAAAGCCTACGAATTTGAGCCGAGAAGAAAAGACCAGAAGAGACAATCTGCACCCAAAATAGTCGCTTCTAATTGTTAAGGATGGCAAGAGAGCCGAGGTCAAAGAAGTCATTGACCAAGAGGAAATAGCCATGATGGTTAAAAGGTTTAACAAGTTCTTCAATAAGAACTACAAAAGAGGCAAGGGCGAATCCTCCAGAGACACTCGGCTCCCTCCAATTCAAGGGAAGATAGGCCAACCAAGAGAACAGAGCATCAAAAAGTCAATATCAAAGGGTCGACTATCCAAGAATGGAAAGAGTGATCAAAAGGTTGAAAATCTATGCTGAACCGTAGGCAACCAGGTCACTATGCCATTGATTGCCCATATCCTGTAGTTAACAAATACAGAATGAAGAAAAAGAAAGGTCTTCGAGAAAGAAAGAAAGACAAGAAAAGAAAAAGGCAATGTTGGTCGCAGAGATCATTAAACAAATGTGACCAAGTCAAGAGACACAATGATTCATGAGAGTAGTGAAGCCGACTACTCAAGTGACTCACGAAGAAGAAGCCTTGATCCGCTTGATGGCCAAGGAACAAGACCAACTCGACCAAGAAGATGAGGTTCACTCTAACTCATCACACTCGTATTCTAGTAATAGTGACTCGTGACACACACACTTCATCACCCACTGATCTTTATGATTCATTAGGCAAAATGATGAAAGATTTTGAACACATTAAATCCTCACACACACTACTAAATGAGGAAAACAAATTTACTCAAAAGCCAAAACTCACAAATGACTAAGGAGCCGAGTACTCTAAGTCAAATAGCCGATGAGAATGAAAGTTTAAAGACCGAAAATGCTAAGCTAATAGCGAAATAGTCTGCTATAGAAAAGAGGGAAAATGACCTCAAAATGTGATTGCCTCATTCACTAAGGCATCTAAATCATTGGATGATCTTATTATGAGTCAAAGAGAATGTGGAGACAAGACAAAGCTTAGGATTTAATTCCTCTGCTATGTCAAGCTCCAAAAGTGATTTTGGAAAAAGGATCTTCTAGCAATGAAGTATCTCAAAATCCAAAACTCCAAATGGTGCACACACATTTCTCCCAAAGCACAATTATAAACAAACCGGCCTTGGTTATAAAGGAAAAGGAAAACAAATTACCGATTGAGTGTCTTTGAGAGGACAATGAGAAGAAATCCAAAGAGTTCCTCAAAGAAACTACAAACAGAAATACTCAGAAAAGAAAAAGAGCTACCAAAAACCCCAAGTTCTATAAAAGAAATACATATGAAGGGAATGGTAGAAAATACCCAAGCCAAGTTGATTGGAATAATGTGAACTATCAAAGAAAGACCTATGGAATATAAGCCAAAATGGCAAAGGCCTGGAACTCAAGAAAGGCCATTCCAAAGGTATAAGAGCTTTCATCAAAGACACATATGCACCTAGGCACTACACTCGAGATATCACAACTACCCAAAGAAGGCAATTGCTAAAACACATATACAGCATACGGACAAAAGAGACAATTTGTATGAACCTAGAATCCCCAAGCAATTTGCCAAAATTAATTATGATTATGGCATTGATAGATGGCAACCCCTTAGAGTCAAACCATTTGGCTATAGGTTGGTTGGATCATCTTACAATACTAACCCCTCAGACCCGCATAACAAGTATGGGTACCTAAAACTTAATTTCCTTGTTTGCGTTCAAGGAACAGTGAGTGTCAAGGAACCTGGTACATGGATAGTGGGCTGTTCCCGGACATATGACAGAAACAAGAAAAATCTGTCAAAATTCAAGACAGAGGTGCAAAAGTCATATTTGGAGGAAATGAAGCTCCAGGAGAAATAAGAGGCATTGGATCCATCAAGAAAAATGGATTAAAAATCACGAGATGTTGCATATGTTGAAGGACTCAACTTCAACTTGCTAAGCATCACCAACTCGCGGACAAGGGTTATAATGTTGGATTTAACATGGGTATATGCCAAATCAAGGAAATCAATCAAATGAAGTTGTGTTGCAAGGATGCGACAAAAGAACATGTATGTCGTGGATTGGTCAACCGCAACACCCAGGACCTGGTCTATTAGCAAAGAGCACAAATTTGAATCAAGTTAGGTGGGCACAAGAAGCCGAGTCACCCGAATTTCAAACGATTAACAAGCTTGCCGTAAGCAATCTTGTGGAAGGACTTCGGACTCGCAAGATACAAGAAGGAGAGTATATGTGATGCATGTCGAAGGGAAAACAAATCAAATCATCATTCAAAGAAAACACAAGTCCATCTTCAACAAGAATATTGCATCCGCTACATATGGATCTATTTGGTCCAAATGAACCAGCTAGCATAAGTAGGAAGAAATACACCTTGGTGGTAGTAGATGACTACTCAAGATATACATGGGCAATATTCATGTGTAAGAAGAAAGAAACTCTGAAACTACCACAAAATGATGAAGAGGATTCAAAATAAGAAGAGCCAAACCATTATCAAAATAAGATCCGACAGAGGAACCGAGTTTGTCAATGGTATAATAACTCAATATTGTATAGAAAATGGTATTGGTCATGAATTGTTCAGCAAGGACTCCACAAATGAATGGAGTTGCGAAAAGAAGGAATAGAACTCTCAAAGAAGCGGAAGGACCATGTTAGCGAAGTAGGGCTACCTAAAAGATTTTGGGGTGAAGCAATAAACACAAAGATGCTACACTCAAAATAGATGCATGATAAACAGACAAATGACAAAGACTCCTATGAGATTTGGGCCAGGGACAAAACCAAATGTTGCATATTTTAGAATATTTGGATGTAAATGCTTCATCCATAACAATGGCAAAGATAATTTGAAGGCTTTTGATGCTAAAGTCGATGAAGGTATCTTCTTGGGATACTCAACGGTGAAGCAAAGCCTACAGAGTACTCAACAAGAGGACTATGGTTATAGAGGAATCCATTCATGTGGTGTTTGATGAGCCAAATGTAAATAGAGAAGACATTGAAGAGTCACCGATAAGTCAATCAACCAACCATGCGAAGAGTCCCTATCTTTGTGCCAAGCCGGAATTATAAACCCGTGATGAAGATGAGATAGTGAGTCTCAAAAACAGTGGAAAATCTGCAAGTGATGATGACGAGAGAGCCGATCAAAGCAACATAGCCGCAAGACGATCAATCCACTAACTTACTCCAACCTGATGTATGATGGCCGAGAGACCATCCACCGAACTAGTCATTGGAGATATAAGAGAAGGTGTCAAAACAAGATCCAAAACTCAACAAGAAGCTATGTTCACATGCTTTATCTCACAAATAGAGCCTAAAGATGTGTCACAAGCATTGGATGACACACATTGGATTCAAGCTATGCAAGAAGAGTCAATCGTTTGAAAGAAATAAAGTATGGGAATTAGTTCAAAGACCCACCCATCAAAATGTTATTGGCACTAAATGGGTGTTCGAAACAAGATGAACGAGGAAGGTTCTGGGTAAGAAACAAAGCAAGATTAGCAGCCAAAGGATATTGCCAAGAAGAAGGGATAGATTTTGATGAAACATTTGCCCTCGTAGCAAGATTGGAAGCTATAAGGATGTTTCTTGCCTATGCACTCACAAGAATTTTATTGTATATCGATGGATGTAAAGAGTGCATTCCTTAATGGTTTATTGGAAGAAGAAGTGTATGTTGAACAACCTCCAGGATTTGAGCGAGAAGACTCTTGGAGATAAGGTATACAAACTCAACAAAGCTCTATATGGATTGAAACAGGCACCCGTGAGCATGGTATGATACTTTGTCACAATTCCTAATCGAGAACGGATTCACAAAAGGCAAAGTGGATAGAACACTCTTCGAGAATTCAAGATGCGAAGAGTATATTGTTTGTTCAAATATATGTGGATGACATTATTTTTGGATCCACAAACAAAGAGTCATGTGATAAATTTTTCAACCTCATGCAAAGCAAATTCGAAATGAGCATGATGGGAGAGTGACATTCTTCCTTGACTCCAAGTGAAACAAACAAGGATGGAACCTTCATAAGTCGGACAAAATACACCAAAGATTTAATGAAGAAGTTTGGTATGGAAGAGAAGTCTTCAGTGAAAATACCAATGAATACATCACAAAATGGATATGGATGCGATGGTAGGCATGTAGATCAAACAAGATACTGAGCACTTATTGGATCATTGCTCTATCTCACAACAAGCGGCCGGACATCACCTTTTCTCGTAGGTGTATGTGCAAGATTTCAATCTGCTTCAAAAGAAAGCCATATGATTTGCGCAAAACAAGAGGATCTTGAGATATTTGAAAGGAAGCCAAGAAGTTGGCTTATGGTATTCAAAGGAAGGTGGATTCAAACTAGTTGGCTATTCGACTCGACTATCTTTGGATGTAGAGTTGACAGAAGAGCACCTCGTGCACATGTCAAATGCTTGAAATAGGCTAATTTCCTGGTTTAGCAAAAAAAAAGCAAAATTCAATAGCCACCTCTACAAACCGACGGTATCAATACATAGTGCGGGCAACACAGCCCAAGTCCTATGGATGAGACAAAGAAAGAGAGACTATGAAGTTGAAGAAAAGGAAATTCTAATCATGTGTGATAACACAAGTGCAATTGCAATCACTCAAAATCCTGTGTTGCACTCAAGAACAAAGCATATCGATGTCGATATCACTTCATAAGAGATCATGTTGAAAAGAAGGACATCACCTTGAATATATTTCAACCGATAAACAGCTTGGTGACATATTCACAAAACCATTATGTGAGTCAAGATTTGAAGAACTCAAGCATGAGTTAGGGTTAATTGAGCCGAGCCGACACTCGAAGACTCAAAGAAAAGAAATGAAACACGAAAAGGAAAAAGAGTCAACTCTCAAATCAGCTAAGTGAATCACCATATCGGAAGACAATTGTATGAGTTAGTCGACAAAATGAGTCACTAGGAGAACTCGTGAGAAGAAGAGTTAAATCGGCTAAGGGATAAGCCGAGTCATTTATGAGCAAAGGGACAAAAACGCAATCGTTTTACTAAGCGGGATTGTTTTTAAGAATGACGCCAAAGATAATTATGACATGTACAGCAAAAGCCGCACACCAAGCTTATGATTGGATATAAATGCTTTGCCGCATTAAATACGAGACATTAAATGCTAATCGGCGTGCAAAATCTAAGCCGTTGATTTCGATCACATTTCAAAAACCACCCGCACGCCCTTTCAGAACCATACTTAAACCATTTTCATCCGTTTCTCTCACACATTACCAAAATCGAAGCAAAGTCAAAAACTCTCTCAAAAACCCTATCAATCTTCAAATCACTTTCTAAGTTTCATTCGGTGAAATATCAAAAATGGCATCCACTCATGATTTTATCAAGCTAGGAAAGCAAATCCACACCGGATCTATTTGTGGATTTCGAGGGTATGGTCAAATAGGGTCCGATGACGCCTTATAAAGAAGATCGCTGAAAAACTCGAATTGACCGGGCTAAAACCATTTCTCGACGATGGACTTTCCAATGACCTATGTGGAAGAGGTCGCACAGCTTCTACGTGAATGCCGAGATTCACGATGAGGGGATCAAATCCTCTGTTCACGGGAAGGAGTTCATCATCACCGCCAAGGATTTGGCGTAACACTGCCGTTACCGGCGGAAGGAGCACCGAGAAATCAATGAAGTGATGTTGACTTGCTCTTTTGGAAGGAAGGAAGAGCCAAGACCGACTATGCCGAAAAGATAGTCTACACACTAACAAGAGGTCGCCAAGGAGGACTACCACAAATTGTTGGACATCGTTGCCAAATGCATAGACATCAAATTTGGCAAATTTGACCAACCGTCTAAAGCGAAATTGATCGTGAATGGCTGCGATCATTGAAGAAAAAAAATGAGTCAAGGCTGAGTTTGTCTACAAAGCAGACTCGCCCAGAATATAGGAACAAATCCTTCAAGGAGAATGGAGCATTTGGAGGATCCCCGGGATACGGCAGTGATTGGCCGGTGATGGAGGTAAAAGAGTCCCTCTTCGACATGGAAAGGCGTTCCATGTAAACAAGAGGATGTTCGATCAAACCTCTCTCGGCGCACGAAAGAGAGCCTACGCTAAGAGAGCGATACGAGTGAGGGGGAATCGCTTACCACGAAGATACAGATTGTCTCCTCTCCACCAAAGAAGAAGAGGTTGCTCCTGCACTGCTAAAGAGAATCACTGCCCCTGCATCAAAGAAAAACAAATCGCTCCTGCCTTGCAGTCACCCGCCCCGCAGTCGTGTCTCCCGCCCCAGCCGCAGATGGAGAAGAACCATTAATCCCTACTCCTGTGTGATCAAGAAGAAGAGGATCGCCAAAACAAGGAAGGCAACCTCTAAGACATCTCGCAAAGGCATTCACCTTCAATGAACCGAGGGAAGTGGAGCCGTAAAATCCCTTTGTTAAAACAAAGAGAAGAAGAAGACTTTCCAAACTCTCCGAGCTTGGAAAAAGACAAATGAGTCTGTCACTCACCGGAGAAGATACCCGAGATCGCTGGAGAAGTAGAGTCTCCAAAAGTGATTGATGAAACGGCCAAGTCTGCTGAGGCCGATCAAGAGGCAACTTGAAGACCCATTATAGTCGAATGTAATTGAGGAACAAAGAATGGCCGAGACAACCGAGTCACCCGCTGATGTGTTGTTTCTTCACCAGAATAACAAAGGTCAGCCAAGGTGTCGAGCAAAAAGTCTCGCTACCTTCAATATCCGGAAACGAGGGCCAGCAAGAGGATGATGAAGACGATTTAATCATGCACTCTCCATTGTATCCGGACATCCAAAATCGTCTCATGCGAGTGGAGAAATGGAAGTTGAGCCTATCCAAAGTGCGCTTTCAATATCCGAGTTCATTGCTAAGGAAGAACAACTCTTCGATTTCTTGAGGTGGACACAAAGGTCTTTGCAAGCCCTTGACGAGATAATTGCATAAATATACCGAAATTCGAAAGGAAAATGAACGGCGAAAGCAAATGAGACGCAGAGGCACGTGAGAAGCCCAAAGATCTCGCCTCTATCACCGCACCACAGAGCATACACATCCTCACTTTGACGTCCTATCGTAAAGTGATGAGGATCTGACCTGTTCGCCACGTAAGAATTGCAAATGCAACAAGCAATGCGAGAATCCGTAATCCTTCATGAACAAAGAATGATGGAGGGACCATGAGAGTCATCCAAAACACACCGAGATAGACCCAATGGGAGTGGTGCAAGATATTGCCACTGTTGTTGCTTGCCGCCACCACTTCCCACTCACTCGGAAGAAGGAACTAAGGAACCGGCGATGAAACCGATATAGTGGGGACCCCGCTTGAGCCAACCCTTAATAAAGGTGTCTTACCACCGCCCCAACGGTGAATACTCAATGGGAACAGCCGAGAGTCCGAGACGAGTGACCCCATTCCAAGTCACTCACCGGTATGCCACCGTGGGGGAAACTCCCTCCATCATTGTAGCAAGGTCGGAGGATCTTTGCAATGACTCCACAATGAATCTAGGAGGCGAAGTGGAGAAGGAACAAACACAAAGTACATAGCAAGTTGTCATCTACGAGGCTCGACGCTGAGACATCTCACCGAGCCGCTAACCGCTCCGAAGCTAATGACGCTCGCGATGCAAATGAGGCACGAAGGAACAGCCCCGGGAGTTAACACTGGCGACGAAAGTGCAATCCATGGAGTTGAGACTCAATGGATGCCATCGCGAAGACCCTAAGACACCGGTGACATTGTCGAAAGGGGATGTCCAAGCCTCGCCGATTGAGACTCAGGAGGTAATGAAGGCCAACGGGAGGTTGAGACTTCCCGGGGTAAAGAAGCCGGTACGTAACATCCCTCCCGCTATCATTGATCCATCGAGAAAAGGAGATAAGTGCGCTTCACGATTCCCAGGATAATCCGATGTAACCTCTCCGGGATCGGAAGAAGACGATGAAGCCGAGTCATCCCTGGTGATCGACCCAAAAGACTCAAATGAGGTGTTCCAACCACGAGTAAGTCCGACCTCAAGACTACTCGTCAAACTTTCAACTTTGATGAGCCACCCATGGAAATCTCATCATCGTCCGATGACGCTTCCGATAAGTGCCGAGGACCGATCAACTCACGTGGAAAACCAAATGAGACCGACGGGCTGTGAGACAACAGGCTCGGCAAGTCGGGTCAACTTCACAACAGACCCCACCAAACAGAGTCCATCACAAGCAGCTTCCCAAGTCAGCGGTTCAACTCCACAAGGAACTTCACGAGCACCACTCATCATTGAACAAATTCCAGTTGCTCGTGATGATCCCTTTGTAGAATCATTTCCCTTCTCTCTGGAGGTACCCGACCTCCACGAAGAGTCGAAAGAGATCTCGAGGGGTTCCACGCACTGATCCTGTCATTCCATCGTATACCATCGTTCAAACCTAACTATGATTTTGACGCCGCTTGGCCGTCACCGCAACAGAGGAACAAATTTGAAGTTTGGGGAGGTGTTCAAAGCATTATTTGCTTTGAAATTGAACGGATGGAGAGGCACCAGGCCTCGATGGACATGAGATCGATAACGAGATGCCAACCTTATCACGACTTGAGAGGCATAATAGTTAGAATCCGGGAGTGGTGGCAACAAAGAAGAACAATGCGTGTGGAACAAGCTAGATATTTGACATTGTTCAATAAGTCGTTGATGCGAAATGAGAATGTTGATGCAAAGACAAAATTGAGAGAACACATTGAGCACATGCATGAATCTCACACCGATGAGATAAAGTCATTGCGTGAGCAAAATAAGAATGAGCTCCTGCGTATGGAAGAAAACATGGATCGAAAATTCACCTTCTCATGGCCGAGATGAAGTTAATTAAAGTCAATCCAATGCTACTCGCTTTGAGTTTCACGCCGCATACTCCGCAGCGGACTCGAAGCGAGAACTTGGCTATCGCCAGACTCGACTTCTTGCTTGCTAGTTTGTTTCCGGGTTCCTCTCTCCTTTGATGATGCCAAAAAGGGGAAGAGGAATACCTAAAAGCGAAGGGATCCAAGTTGAGAAGGAGGAGCAAATGTGAAGGGAAAGACAAAATGAGAAAGTTTCAAGAGAAAAGAAAGGGAAGTCTCGTTGAGGGGAAGGATCGAGAGATGTAACCTTGATGATTGAAAAAAACCCCAACAAGGTCTTGTCACACTGATATTATCAAAAACTCCCGATGACTCGCCACTCCAACACTCTGTTGTACCTATGGCCGACAAGAGAAAGACATTGAAGCGAGGATGGAGGAAGTGGAAGGAAGGATGAATGCCCGAGTTATGGATATTCGAACAACATGGAGGCATTCCAAGAGATGAGACACTTATGCCATCTCGGATGCCGGCCGAGCCAAGATCAGTTGATGAATTTAAAACGCCGCATCCCGAAGGATACTTCGCAAATATGTCCATGCTCGAGCACAGGACTTATCTTCGGGAAAAGGGTCTCACACTATGTGAAGAAGAAGCGACAGAAGCGACATCGGCGATCACTCCACTAGTCACTCGGTTGGGATGAAGAAGACCCCAAGACAATACACGCCGTAGGTAGAGGAAGAAGCGTGGTGGAGGAAGAGGTTTCGAGACTTAGACCTCTCGCCCAAAAACATTGAGTACATAGATCCGGCAAAAGAGGAGGGATCTCTCAATGGCTGGTTTTGGCCAAGTAGCCAATCTGCAAGTGGCTAAGAACAATGCTTGAGTATGTGAAAAGAATTGAAGAAGAAAATAAAAGACAAACTCAAATATAGGAGGAGAGACAAGAGAGAATAAGAAGAGATGAAGGCGCCGGAAGGCGTATGAAAAGAAGAAGAAAGAAAGCATGAGATGAGAAAAAGAAAAGAAGACCGAAGATGACAGAGATGAAGAAGAAGAAAGAAGGAGGAAGCGAAGGAGATGAAGTGTTGTTGTCACCCCTTCATGTATTTTACTATGTAAATACATTTTATGTAAGTCTTCCGTAATAAATCAGAAATTCTCTATTTTTGCGTAGACATAGATGTTTGCTCGATACACTTTGTAAACAATTGTGTAAAGGACAAGAATGTTATGATCAATAAAAGGATTGATTCTACGCATACATTCTCTCGTGGATCGCACTATCTCAGTATGTATCTTTGCTATTTACATTTTTAATGTTTTAAGTTTTGGCATCATCAAAAAGGGGAAATTGTTGGGAAATTTATTGTTTAGATTTTGATGAATGCCATGTAAAACTTAGAATAGGAAGTTGGCACCCCATTTTCGTTGTAAACCATTGTAATAAATAGGGGGTCAAGCCGAGTTAAATCGCCTATGCCTAAACATGCAAGAAGACAAACCGGAGACTAGAAGGAAGACTCATTGCCAAGACAAATTTGTATGGCAAAGAAGAGAAGACGAACTCGATCAAGGAGCAAAAGAGATGCACTGAGTAGAGTATCGATCAAGTCAACTCAAGATAGTCAAGTCTCAAGTTGAAGTGACAAGAGTCATCCAATGATTGGAAGGCGACTCTAAGTCACCTGGGGAAAGCAAGGAAATGCGGTCAAGTCGAGATAATCGGAAGAGATCCGTTGCCGAAAATCAAGGGAATTACTTAAACAAGTAATACCTCCATACTACCTTTCTCAAGTGCTCGGTCCCGAGAGCGTGCAAAAGGAATAAACCAATGGGAAGCACTCGCACCATGTCGAACTCGAAAAGTCAAGAACAATTCATACGATGAAGTGGCAATTCCAAGGATCGCAACAAGACAAAGCCAACGACCACAAGTGACTTTCAAAAATAAGCCTATCTCTTCAACGCGCGGTTTTTGAAAGATCACTATAAAAGGCTGAGGAATGACTCTGAGAGAAGGTTACCTGAACCACGAACATTCAAGCAAACATTTGAACTATAACCTAAGATATTCTCAAATCATTCAAGATTAATCCTCAAGCCTACATTACGAAGAAAATCAATCCAACACTCACCGTGAAGGAAAGATAACTTCAATCGATTGAAGAGGAAATTGTTGAAGAATCAAGGGGTCTACATTCCACGGAGGATTGTAGGAAGGTTCAAGGTCGAACCAGTCTCAAGTTTTTGGAGGGCTTCGTGATCAAATCCAAAGAGCTTGAGCAAGTGGGCTGTAGTAGCAAGCGCAAACTGCCCTGTGAAGAAGCCGAGTCGTGCGAGAAGCCACCGTGCGTGACCAAGGCATCTCAGATCGAGTCCCAAAGGATCAAGTCACCGTGTGATCAAGACTTGTATCCGGACTGTTACCACTGTGATATCTTGATCAATACTTAGTGGATTCCTCCGGAATTGGAGAAGAGAGAGTAGAAGAATTACCCCATCTTCGAACCTCTATAAAAACTTATCGTGTCATTTACATTTCAAAGACTTTAATTTCTCCACCTTATTTATTTAACTCTTGATAAATTTGCTATCCACTTGATAATCTCTAAGTACTAAACCAAATTTAAGGGTGTTAAGTCTTCCCAAGACAAATCACAATGAGTTAAGTCTTTAGTCAAAACAATTGAGTTATTCTATCAATAGCTCGGTCGAGTCCGTTGAGTAACTAACTCTGTTGATTAACTAACTTAGCTGTCCATCAAGGACTCAAATGTGAATTATTAACTCGAATATTTAAAAGGACTAAATCGAAAAGTTGGTAAGGTTTATTCAACCCTCCCCCTTCTAAACCTTACACTCACACCCCTTGGGACCTACAAGAATGCTTTATTTTCTTGCTAGTGCTTGCTTGAAAAGATTGGCATTGGCCTCAATTCCGATTTGGATTTTACTTTGGATTTTTGGTTGTCTTCATTAATCCGAAGTCGAACCACCATATCCTCAAGACCCATTTCCTTGCTCTTGTGCTAAAGGTAGTTCTTAAAATCTTTCCACATGGGCGGCAATTTCTCGATAATCGCAGCCACTTGGAATGACTCATTCAAAATCATCCCTTAGACACTAAGTCCTCAAGAATGAATTGAATTTCTTGCACTTGGTTGATCATTGTTTTGGTGTCAACCATCTTGTAATATAGAAATTTGCCGACAATAAATTTATTTGTGTCGGCATCTTCTATTTTATAATATTTCTCCAAAGAGCCCCACAACTCTTTGGGCGTTTTGAATGAAGTGTAGACATTATAGAGGGTGTCTTCCTGTCTATTCAAAACATAGTTTCGCAAATTAAGGAAATCATTATTGTGCCAAGCATCTACAGGATCCTCCTTTTATTGTTTGTTACTTCTTCACCAACAAATGTCGGGGTCCTTCTTCGTAAACTGGATAGACCCAAACAGTCAAATAAATTAGCATCTTCTTTGCCATCTTTTGAAGTCAACACCGGAGAATTCCGCCGGTTTTCGCCATGAGCGGAGCAACAAATGTGCCGTTGGAGTAAAACTTATATTTGCCATCATCTTGAAAAAACAGAAAAAAATTCATCTTGCAATTGTTGCTTAGGTGGTACTTGTTTAACAAGAAAATGACTAATTGTATAGATACAAAATGATACAGATGTTTAAAGTCGAGGCTAGTATTTGATACTATCTCTGCAAGACGAAATTTTCTCGTTACAAAGTGCTTCTAATTCGGCAATCGTCTCTAAGATCCAACGACTTTATAGATTTGACTTAGCATCACTTGCAAAAGTCGAACCTACAGACTAACAAAGGAGTGTTTAAGACTTTCAAGCTTTTGAAGGGTGATAATCAATATGCAAAATGCGAGTGATTTGATTATTATCCGGTTAATTTTTGTGTGTCATTTCATCTGCATGGAAGTCGTATATATAGGCATCAAGGTGCCTCATGGAAAGGATATGTCTTTTGCTTCGAAAAGACATGTCTTAAGCGAAAAAAGCACTTGGTAACTCGAATAGGTACTTTAGTTCAAAATCGCGCGATCACGCATCGCCTTCTGCAAGCGGTGTGCTAAAAGCTCTATGTCCACAAAATGCGCGATCACAAGAAGCAAAGACGCACATGCTCGCTAGGTGGCCCAGTTGAGTAAAACTTTAATTTTAAAGGTTTATATAAATTTTGTCCAAAACTATGAGGGCCTTGAAGCCCAAGCCCGTGCCCACGACCCGGCCCAAGCCGGGCGGCGCGCGTGTGTGTTTTGTACCAAATCTACAAGCATGTAGATTTTCCCTCTATTAAAAACTTTATTGCCCTAAGGACCCAAACCTATTACTCCCACTTGGGCTATATAAATAGAGCTAACTTTGGTTTTCTATCCTATGTGGGATGGAGTTTCATTCCTCCCCCACATTTACTAATTTCCATGTCAATTTTCTCGTTTTAAGTGGCTAACTTGTAGCACTAATTTCTCATTCACCCGCAATGGTTTTGAGAAATTCGAAATGCTAATTTTATCTACTCACTTAGTAGAATTTTATCATATAATTTAATTTCATTTCCAACAATAGAAACTAGTTAAATATTTGGTCAAATATGGGTCAAAGACCCATTTTTACAAAAATCAAATTCCAACAAGATTACCTTCCTCTCACATACTTCGACATGGTATGATTATATTTCCACCCAATCCAAATCTTTTTCTTCTACCTATACCCTTGCTCCACTACAAATAACCTGAAACCGTTGTCCCAAATCCCAAAAAGTACCTTTTCCAATACCCTAACATATTATCTCCCCCTTGCCGAAACTTAATCCTTCCAATTAATTCATGCATGCCTGAATTACGCTATTTTCCAGGGGACTCACTCCGACTCAGTGCTTGTGACGTTTGCAGAGGCACACGGATATTACTTTGATTTCAATTCCCTGACCGCAACCAACCCCTAATTCAAATGAGTTCTATTATTTCATACGATTTGCTAGATCCCACAACCGAAACCGAATTAGGGTTTGATAAAATCCCTCTTTTAGGTATTCGGATGACACTTTTGCAAAAAACAGGGATATGTATTGCTTTACAAATCATCATGCCATCGTGGGGATGCAAGTTCAATAGTGGGATGTATTAAGGCGTGGAGTTTCATAAGCCCATTCAGGGGAATTTTCAACTGAAAAATATTTCACTTCGCGTTGTATGATAGATCCTTGCTTAAAGACCCATCGGGTTGGGCAAATATTTTTGGAACGAAATGAGGGCCTTCCTAAGGTGGGTTGGGTCACCCCATTTAAAATTCCCGAAATAGAGTCCGAGCAACGTATATTTTGCATAAATATGAGATTTAGAGGTCAAAGAATCTCGCATTGGCCAAAAAATAGGTTTAGTTCACTTATCATCTACTACGAGATTAGTCGATGTTACACACTTGGGTAGCTACCCAGTGGGTTCTATACCATTGGATTAACACATACCCATATGGAAATGTGTGTGTATGTGTTGATCTAACGGTATGGCATCTACCTATTCACGTAACGACGGCTTATGTTGGGGTGTTTGGCAAGATCTGCAGACTAATGATGGTAAAAAGTCAACGGCAAATGAGTCGAATATTTCGGGATCCTCAGTGACATGCGCACGAGTTGGAGCCGCCACTTCCATCATATTTGTTGGGTTGGGTTTTCTCATTGTGGATATGTCCCAAAATACCCAACATAAGCATGTGGGATGAATACCACATGAAGGATAATTTTATAAATTCACTTGAGAGGGTAGTTGTCTTTTGGCAAAAATTTCTCCTACCCTAAATGATAATCGAATGCATTAATCATGATTAAGAAAACTTAGAGAGAGAAATAGGGAGCCGTTTTGAGAGAAAGAAAAAGGAAATCCCACAAGTCACTGCTGGTGATCACTTCCGATGGTGATCGCTAAATCGAGGCGGTTGGATCACAAAGAAACTTTGAGGTATTATTCCTAACGCATTGAACTTGATTTGAACGTGGAGATCGGGTGTTGAGCTTTTTATTGTGAGTAACAGACAAAGAACACAGAGGTGTCTATTTTCCTGATTTAACTATAGCGAGTTCGATGTTGAAGGCGTATCGGGTGTTCGATCCGTTGGATCGGGCTGAAATTTGGATATGTTGTTTGGGAAAACCTGGGATATATTCTGAATGGTGGGGTTTCCTCATTGTGGATATGTCCCAAAATACCCAACATAAGCATGTGGGATGAATACCACATGAAGGATAATTTTGTAAATTCACTTGAGAGGGTAGTTTTGTCTTTTGGCAAAAATTTCTCCTACCCTAAATGATAATCAGATGCATTAATTATGATTAAGAAAAATTAGAGGGAGAAATAGGGAGCTGCCATTTTTTAGAGAAAGAAAAAGAAAGGAAATCCCGAAGTCACTGCGCAGATCAACTTCCGGTGGTGATCGCCAAAATCGAACGGTTGGATCACATTGAAACTTTGAGGTATTATTATTCTAACGCATTGAACTTCAGTTTGAACGGTGGAGATCGGGTGTTGAACTTTTTATTGTGAGTAATAGATGAAGAACATAGAGGTGTCTTTTTCCCTGGATCTAACTATAGCAGGTTCAGTGTTGAAGTTGTACCGGGTGTTCATACCATTGGATCGGGCTGAAATTTGGATATGTTATTTGGGACAACCTGGGATAGATTCTGAATGGTGGAGATCGTGATTTGTATTCTCTACTATCGAATACGAATTTTGGACAAAGCAGGGTGTTGGGTGAGGTCTTTCAATTCTTTCATTAACAAGATTGTGTTTATCTTGTGTTTGTGATTGTATCACTTGTGGCGATTGTTGTTGAACTTGTTGTACCCTATTTTGATTATAGTGGAGATTTTGGTGGATCATGCGGTCCCATGGTTTTTACTCCTCACACCGGGGAGGTTTTCCACGTAAAAATTGCTCGTTTCATTCTTGTGTTTTGCGTTGAATTTTTGCTGCACTTGTGGTTTGGATTACTTGTTATTATTTCTGCTAGGTTCACACAAGAGAGGGATAATTCATTTTTCCATTGTGTTTGTGAGTTTATCCCAACAAAGTTGTATCGAGCCACGCGTAGTGTGCTCGTGCCTTGTGGTGAACATGGAAACTAATACAAGTCGAATGGTGAACCTTAATGGTTCTAAATATAAAATATGGAAAGGAAAAATGGAATATCTTTTGTATGTGAAGGATTATTATGCACCCGTGTTTGAAACTTTAAAGCCTCGATAATAAAACGATGCCGAATGGAAGATGGTATAGACAAGTATGGGGTATATTAGGCGGTGGGTGGATGATAATGTTTTGAACCATATAAGTGATGAAACACATGCACGATCTTTGTGGCAAAAACTTGAGCGATTGTATGCTAGAAAAACAGAAACAACAAGTTATTTTTGATCAAACAAATGATGAGTTTGAAGTACAATGATGGAACTCCTATGACGATCACTTGAATGCATTCCAAGGTATTACCAATCGATTAGTTTGGAATGAATATCAAGCTTGATGATGAAGCACGGGGTTGTGGATTCTTGGTACATTACCGGACTCGTGGGAGACATTTAGGGCGTCTTTGTCTAATTCAGCCCAGAGATGGTGTCATTACCATGGATTTGGCAAGAGCGTGTTCTAAATGAAGAAATGAGAAGAAAGTCACGGGGTTCATTTACACAAATTATGTCTCTTTACGAGAAAAGAGGGGAGAAGTAAAAGCGGGGTCCAAAGGGTAAAGATAGGGGCGAAATCAAATCCAGATATGCTAATGCGGAATGCTACCATTGTGGTATCAAAGGGCATATAAAGAAGCATTGCGAGAAAGTGGAAGCAAGAAAACAAGAAGGATAAGGGAAAAGAAAAACAAAGTTATGATGGTAATGGTGATGATAGTGTTTCTCTTGTCACGAGGTGATTTCCTTATCGCTCATGAATTTGATGTTGTTAATCTTGCATGTAATGAGGCTAGTTGGGTTGTTGGAGTGGTGCATCTATTCATGCTACATCTCAAAAATATTTATTCACATCATATACATCCGGTGATTTTGGAAATGTTAGGATGGGTGATAGTTGTTTAGCTAAGACAAATGGTATGGGAGATGTGCATTTGGAGACTAGCAATGGTACATTGTTGATTCTCAAAAATGTTAAACATGTACCGATCTTCGTTTGAATTTAATTTATGTTGGAAAACTTGATGATGAGGGTTTACGCGATGTTCTCTAATGGTCAATGGAAACTCACCAGAGGGTTCTTTGGTTATGGCTAGACGCCGATATTCTTCATTGTATTTAATGCAAAAACAATTTGATCGCTCTATAAATGCAATGAATGATGAAAACAAAATTAAATTGTGGCACAATGACTTAATCACATTAGTGAGAAGGGGTTGAAGGTTTTGGCCAAGGAAAATCTCATTCCGGATATAAAGAATGAAACATTGGAAAAATGTGGTCATTACTTGGCGAAAAAGCAGACTGAGTTGCCTTGGGACATCATCTCCTTCAAGAATGCCAGGTATACTTGATTTGGTATATTATGATGTTTGTGATCCTATGAAAACAAAAACACTTGGTGGTGCTCTCTATTTTGTGACTTTTATATATGATCATTCAAGGAAGTCATGGGTTTATACATTGAAGACAAAAGACCAAGTGTTCGATATGTTCAAACAGTTTCATGCATTGGTTGAGAGACAAACCAAAAAGAAATTGAAGTGCATTAGAACCGACAATGGGGCGAGTATTTAGGTCCTTTTGATGAGTATTGCGGACAACAGGGTATTCGACATCAAAAGACACCTCCTAAGACTCCTCGATTGAATGGGCTAGCGAGAAATGATGAACAGGACATTGGTTGAAATGGTGAGATGTTTACTTTGTGAAGCGAGTTTGCCTAGATCATTTTGGGGTGAGGCTTTGAGTACGATTGTACGTTTTGACCTTGTGTTCCTTTAGATTTTGATGTTCCAGACAATGTATGGTCAGGAAGGACATTTCATACAACCATCTGCGTGCTTTTGGATGTAAAGCATTTGTTCATATTCCAAAGATGAAAGGTCTAAACTTGATGGTAAGACTTCGGCAGTGTATATTTCTTGGTTATGGACATGATGAGTTTGGTTATAGGTTTTATGACCTTGTGGAAAAGAAACTCATCGAAGTCGAGATGTTGTATTTGTTGAAGACCGGACCATACAGACATTGAGAAAGCGGATAAAACAACAACTAAATCTAATGATGATTTGGTTGAATTGGAAGTGACTCTTCCACAACATGTGCGATGTCGGGTTGATGATGATGCTCGAATAATCAACCTGATCTCGATGACATTGATGCTCCTACACAAGTTGAAGAAGATAATGTAGATGAAACAATGCCGTTGAGGCTTTAATCGAAGGTCTACCGTCGAGTTCCAAAGTACCTTCGACGAGGTATCCTGCTAGTGAGTATGCATTATTAACAGATGGGGAGAGCTAGAAACCTACGAAGAAGAATAGAAGATGCACACAAGAATGAGTGGCTTGATGCAATGAAAGATGAGATGAAGTCCTTGCATGAGAATGACACTTATGAATTGGTAAAGTTTCTGAAGGAAAAAGAGCTTTGAAAAATAAATTGGTGTACAAAGTTGAAGCAAGACGAACACGCGCTTCACGACCCGCTTCAAAGCCGATTAGTTGTCAAAGGTTTGATCGAAGAAGAAAGGTATTGATTTCGATGAGATCTTCTCCCTGTTGTTAAGATGTCATCGATTCGTGTTGTACTTGGTTTAGCGAAAAGTCTTGATCTAGAGATTGAGCAAATGGATGTTAAGACATCCTTTCTTCATGGTAAATTGGATAGAGAAATCTACATAGATCGGCCTTAAAGGTTTCTGGTAAAAGGAAAAGAGAATTATGTGTGCAAACCTGAAGAAAAGTCTTTATGGCTTGAAACAAGCACCGAGATTATGGTATCAAAAGTTTGAGTCGATTATGGGGAGCAAGGCTACCGTAAAACTACTCACGATCATTGTGTATTTGTACAAAAATTCTCTGATGATGATTTTATCATATTATTGCTCTACGTAGATGACATGTTGGTTGTTGGCAGAAATACTTCGAGAATTGACAGATTGAAGAAGCGATTGAGCAAATCCTTTGCCATGAAGGATTTGGGGCCAAAGAAAGCAAATACTTGGTATTAAAATTTCCCGGGATAGAGGAAATAAAAGGTTATACATGTCACAGAGCAATACATTGTGAAAGTGCTTGAAAGATTCAATATGAGCAAAGCTAAAGTGGTTAGTTCTCCTCTCGCTACACATTTTAAGCTTGGTGCTCATCAAAGACCTTCTACGAGGCGAAAAGAAGGAAGATATGGCAAGAGTTCCCTATGCTTCACTAGTAGAAAGCTTAATGTATGCAATGGTGTGCACGAGGCCGGATACGAACGCCTTATGCAGTTGGTGTTGTTAGTCGTTACTTGTCTAATCCAGAAAGGAGCACCGGAATGCGGTGAAGTGGATATTGAGATATCTACGTGGCACTTCTAGTTTGAGGCTCACTTTTGGTTGTGGAAAACCGTTGCTAGTGGGCTACACCGACTCGGATATATGGCACCGATGTGGATACAAGAAAATCTACTTCAGAGTTACTTGATAACTTTTGCGGTGGTGTCAGTCATGGCAATCAAGATTGCGAAATGTGTTGCACTCTCTGAATAGAAGCGAGTATATTGCAAAGAATCAAGCTTGTAAAGAGTTGTTGTGGATGAAGAAATTCATGGAGGAGCTTGGTTTCAACCAAGAGAGGTACGTTGTATTTTGTGATAATCAAAGTGATATTCATCTTGGTAAGAATTCTACATTTCATGCAAGATCAAAACATATTGATGTACGCTATCATTGGATGAGAGATGTTATTAATGACAAGTTACTTGAACTTGATAAAATGCATACGGATAATAATGGTGTTGATATGATGACTAAGGCATTGCCAAGAGAGAAACTTGATGTTTGTCGGTTGATCGCCGAATGGCGAATCCCTCCACATAATCGGAAAGGGGAGATTTGTTAGGTTGGGTTTCCTCATTGTGGAGATGTCCTAAAATACCCAATATAAGCATGTGGGATGAATACCACATGAAATATAATTTTGTAAATTCACTTGAGAGGGTAGTTTTGTCTTTTGGCAAAAATTTCTCCTACCCTAAATGATAATCAAATGCATTAATCATGATTAAGAAAAATTAGAGAGAGAAATAGGGAGTTGCCGTTTTTTAGAGAAAGAAAAAGAAAGGAAATCCATGCAGTCACCTCGCAATCAACTTCCCGGTGGTGATCGCCGAAAATCGAACCGTTGGATCACAATGAAACTTTGAGGTATTGTTCCTAAAGCATTGAACTTTAGTTTGAGTGGAAGAGATCAGGTTTGGAGTCATCTATTGTGAGTAATAGACGAAGAACACAGAGGTATCTGTTTTTCGGATCTAACTCAGAAAGTTTCAGTGTTGAAGTTGTACCGGGCGTTCGAACCGTTGGATCGGGCTGAAATTTGGATATGTTGTTTGGAACAACCTGTAGTAGATTATGAACGGTGAAGATCGTGATTTGTTTTCTCTACTATCATATACGAATTTTGGACAGCAAGGTATTGGTGAGGTCTTTCAATTCTTTCATTAACAAGATTGTGTATATATTGTGTTTGTGATTGTATCACTTATGGCAGATTGTTGTTGAACTTGTTGTACCCCTATTTTGATTATAGTGGAGATTTGGGTGGACTACGGCCCCGTGGTTTTTACTCCTCACACCGGGGAGGTTTTCCACGTAAAAATTGCTCGTGCCATTCTTGTGTTTGCGTTGAATTTTTTTGCACTTATGGTTTGGATTACTTATTATTATTTCCTGCTAGGTTCACACAAGAGAGGATAATTTATTTTTCCGCTGCGTTTGTGAGTTTATCCCAACAGTATTTTGGAAACTGCATTGCGGTTTCGGTGGCGGAAGTTACGCACAGGCTTCTGAGAGGAAGCAATGGGTTTTCCGAGGCGGCGAAGCTGGTTGGAGAGCTTATTATCATTAAGGTAAATAAAAAGGAGGAATTACTAAGAGATGCCGATGATTGGTTGGTGAAATACTGATTAGTAAACGACTTTTTGGGGTGGCGGGTCACCGAAATTCGACTTGTACGATACGGATTTCGGGTGGGAATAACCGACGAAACACAAATCCGCATCAATCGACTGGGATCTATCCATGTCACTTTGCAAGTCGAGGAATTTAAGGGAGGTTTGGAGATTGGTTTGTCTTTGCCCAAGGAAAAAATGGATGCTTTTGCAGCTATTTTCTCAGATGGATTGAAGACGTAAAGTTTCTAGCAACGATGGCATTATTTTTGTTGATATAAAACTGAACTCCCCATCAGCTGTTTGTGATTTTTGATAAGTTGTTGTTATACTTCATTTTTATGTGGTTTCAAAAGTGAGAAAAAAATCTGAATACTATGGAAAGCCAATTATTTCGGTCAGTGTGATTTCATCCCAGTCATAGTTGTCACACAGTCGTCTTCTGTAGCTGTAAATTACGTTAAGGAAATGGAGATATTTTAACCATCTTACAATCAAGTTTTGAACATAATTGAAAGACCAACAAAAAGAACAATGTAATACCCATAATATAATTTAATAATTACCATTTTATATGTTATTGTTAGTAATATATAACTTTTACTATTATTAGTCTTAATATATAATACCCAACGTGGTGTTCGATATTTATCGTCTTTTATGTTACTATTGTAATATTATAATTAAGTGTTATTATTAGTCTTAATAATATTTTTTTTATTATATTAATATAATATTATTGGGCTACCATTAATCCCATTTAATTCAAACTTATTTAATGGTTCGGTCATATATATTGATTTATCAAATCTCAAAATCCATTTAAATAAGCTCGAGTTCCACTAAAATCTGTAAATATGTTAATGTTATTACTATTATTATTATTATTATAATTACATTGTATTAATTATTTTATTCCTTTGTTTATAAATAGTAGTTGATTTATATTTTATATAATATAACATTTTGTTTTAAGTTGAAAGGAGATTTTTTTATCTGAATTTATATATATCAGTAATTCCCCTACTTCTCATACAATTCAACTAGTTTGAAATTTCTAATAATATTTCATTCTTATTGTATCCCACGAATGACCAACTATTGATGTAACACCCTTAATCTTTATATTTGGATTAGTTAATTATGAAGTTTATGATTTTTAACCCTAACCCGATATAAGAAAATCTTTTGATTATTCATTTATTCAGTTGTCCCATTATGTTATAAACACAGCCTATATAAGCATATTTTTGGTTTTAAAATTAAAATACTGCAGTATTTTTACTTATCAGGTTAGAAAAGTTTATTTCAAATAAAATAATATATTTTATCCTACATATCCATTATAATTAACTTAATACATGGCAATTATAATTTTTAAGCCTACAATTAGCAAAGTAGAGTCTCATATTTTCAGCTATTTCAAAACTCCCATATTGTTACGTTCTCTCAAATCAGTCGAGAATTTAGCTTTAAAGCCTATCTAGTATCTAGATACATATTTACACATATTCCAAGGATTCAGTTTTATTGACACACGAATTCTACTCCTCATTCCCATGTTTAACATTTAGAAAATAACCAACCACTCTCCCCATCACAAATACTACGCCGCCATTGGGGGACCTCACCAACTGGAACAATATTTTTGAGATTTTTCAGAATTTTAATTTTATTCTAATATTTTCAATGGCGGGTGCCGGGAGATTGATCGGGGCAGTGAAATTGTTCAGCAGGCAAAAGGTACTTGGTTTCATCTCTCTGGACTAAGGCGACGAGGTTTAGCGGGAAAGGGATTTGATTTCGTCTCTCCGGGTGAAGGTGGCGAAGATCTATTTGTGCATGGGAGATTCTGCAGCGGGTATGGTGGCAGTCATGGTGGTGATGGAGTGGAGTGCTACAATTGTGGGAGGATAGGGCACTTGGCTCGGGATTGTTATCATGGTGGTGGTGGAGACGGTGCTTGCAGAGGATGTGAAGTTATGTCGGCGGCTTCGCTTCGCCTGAGCCATTGGCAACTGGAATAGAGGAATAGAAAGAAAATATGCAACAGATTTTCTATCTTTGGATCAGGCTGGCTGTGAGGTTTAGTGTGTGCTTGTGCGTGTTCGAGGTGAAACGGGTGCGTGAGTTCGATTTACTGGAGTCATGCGGCCAGGTTGCTATCGCCCGAACGGAAAGTTGGACAATGTAGGTAACGAGGAATCGAACAATTAGGCTTTCTACTTTGGAGCTTTATACATCTGATACTTGATTTTGAGGTAGGGATTTCTTTACACTTTTTAAGTGTTAAATTAATTGTCCTTATTAAATGTTTATATACATGATTTTATGAATTAATTACTTGCAAATGTGTTTTTAATAGTTGAATTCGATGTGAATATTATACGTGAAATGTTCTATGATTATTTGTGTTCAAATGGCAAAGTATGACTTCGGTCAAATGGCAAAATAGGCTTCGCAGGTCAATGGCAAAGTATATGTGTGGCTTCGCCAAATGGCAAAGTATATATGTAGCTTCGGCCAAACGACAAAGTATATGTGTGGCTTTAGCCAAATGGCAAAAGTAGGCTTCGCCAATGGCAAAGTATATGTGAGGCTTGCCAATGGCAAAGTATATGTGTGGCTTGACCAATGGCAAAGTATATGTGCTCGATTCATTAAATTAGGTTATTTCATATATAATTTGGACAATTATAATCCCTACTTGAGTATGTGTTACTCACCCCTATTATTCAAACTATTTTGATTAAATGGGTAGATGCTGCTTTGCCGATCTTTGAGGGATAGCCAAAGACTTACACTTTAATTATTTAACTTTTTGAATTGTTGACTGGTTTTCAAATTCAAACAAATGTAACGTACTATTTCCTAATTTATTATAATATTATTAATATTTATTTTTAATCTTAGCTAATACTCTAAGGTTGCTTATTTCATAATAATTTTTAGTAAATTTATTTTTTAAACTTCATTATTGCTTCCTTTCGACTTATCTATTTTATTTTAAAATATATAAAAAAGGGTTAAGTGGCGCTGAGACTTTTATAATTAGACTATATTTTATAAAATCGAGTAAGCGGCCCAAAAAGTGTGGTGGATTTTTGGATTTATTAATAAAATAATTCAATTTGTTTTTCGAGGTGTCTTATTCGTTCGCATTTAAAAACACTTTCTTATTATATTAAATTTAAAAAAATTAAATGTATTCTTTATTTTAGTAACGCTCAAAAACCCTTTATGGAAAGTGGGGCGTTACAATGCCTTAAAAAACGTGGTTCTCAGTCTCATTTGTTGGAGGTGATTATAAGATATTTAAGGGTGCGTGGTTTATTGTTTTAGAGGCAAAAATAGTTGATAATCAAAAGTTCATAGTGTTTTCCAATTGAAGTTACAAGCTGAAAATATCGAAGTTAAAGTGTTTAGGGGACAAAAAAGGGTCCAAAATGAGCTTTTGGATAAAAGGACAAACAGATCCATATTTGATTTTTGAGTATTTAGGAAAAGAAAGAACATTTTTTGGTTATGATAAAAATTGCGAATAATAATGTCAAAAACAAATTTTTAATTTACGAAAATACCAATAGAGCACTTTTCCAAAATCAAAGCACCAAAATTTTGATTACATAACGTAAAAGCAAAAGCAAAAGCAAAAGCAAAACGCATTTGCAAACACTCGAAATTGGTTTTTTCAGCAAAAGCAAAATGAGCTTTTGGATAAAAGGACAAACAGATCCATATTTGATTTTTGAGTATTTAGGAAAAGAAAGAACATTTTATGGTTATGATAAAAAATTGCGAATAATAATGTCAAAAACAAAATTTTAATTTACAAAAATACCAATAGAGCACTTTTCCAAAATCAAAGCACCAAAATTTTGATTACATAACGTAAAAGCAAAAACGCATTTGCAAACACTTTCGAAATTGGTTTTTTCACTGAGAATCATTTTTCCTTTTTAGTGTTTGCAAACACTCCCTTTAGACCAACTCCAACCAAACTCTAAAACCCACACCAAAACACCAAATACCTAAAAAACACCCTCCAACCCAACTCTAAACATCACACCAAATTTGGTGTAATGAATAGTGTTACACCAAATTTGGTGTAACACTATTCCTTTACACCAAATTTGGTGTAATACAAATATTCCATTTTTGCCTCCAATTTCTTCTACTTCAAACTTTTAATTCCTATTGTATCCTATATTTGATATATAATTCATTTGTAACATGGTTTTAGTTATTTAAATTTTGTATATAATTATTATTTTGGATGAACAATAGTTAATATTTACCAATAAATTATTATAAACTAAACTTAAAATTTTGATAAACTAAAATAATTAATAAACAAAATTATAATTTAATTAAAAAAGCATCAAAGTCTATCATAAAATACAAAACACTAACATTTAAATATATGTTTTAGGTTTGTCGTTTTATTGTCTAGTGTGCAATTTAGTATTTTTATTTATTGTGATATTAGTTGTAATATTAATTTTGCAATATAATTAATTAATGTAATATTAGTTAAATATAAATTTTTATTTAGTTACATTAATAATAATAAAATATAAGCAAAAGAAATAATTGCATAAACAAATAAATTTGCTATTCCAAAATGAAAAGAAAATATTAAAATACTCATTTGGTGTAAGATTTAGTGTAGTGGGTTGGAGATGAGTTTTGCAAAATTACACCAAAACACCAAATTTGATGTGATTTTCACACCAAATTTGGTGTTATGGGTTGGAGATGCTCTTAGGGGCTCTCTTTCCATTTTACTGTAACATCTATAACAAAAACGTCATGGCAAATTTTAAGTCCATCCATCACTTTAGTCATTATGCATCTACAGAGAGCCAGCAATACCAACCTACCACAATGCATATAAGAAGCCCGCTAAAGCAGCAATATTGGCAGAAAGACGGTCACAAAGCTTCAGCAAAGGGCATTTTGATCAGATTCAATTCTGATGGTAGTTTATCGATAAACAGGATGCAGTAACCAAAATCAAGAATAAATAACATACTGGAAAGATAATTGTTACTGGCACAGATGAGAATAATGGGGAAAAAGAATTGAAATATGAAGAATGATCCCACAATGCTCAACCATCTTCTTCGAGGATGTCTTTGTGCAAATGCATGCATGAAGTGCTGCAGTATTTGTAATGGTACCGATGAAATGGTACTTTACCAGCCAGTGACACATAGCAGCATGAACACAATAACTCACTTCCACTTGAATTATTTAACTGCAAATTACTAGGACCAGTTCCTTGAGCTTTTATTGCTGCTGCTATTCTTCTCTCAGCAGCTGCAGCTCTCTTTTCCCTTTCATCCTGAATTCTTCTCAGTTCCTCCTAAAATAATATTTTGAAAAGAAAAAAAAAAAAAAAAAAAAAAAATAAGCACGCAGAAGAAGATGGTAAGACATGAATAAAAGCATCACAGAACAATCTAATGCCTTCTATCATGCAGACTCTCTTCACACATTCGACAAAATATTCTCCCAATGTACAAATTATCAAGGGATAATTACAAAAACTACCCCCCAGATCTAGCCTAATTACAAAAACCTACAGTTATTTTTCAAAATTATAAATACCCCCTGAAGCTGTTACAAACAACCCATTGATGTTTGTATTTACCTAACAGACATCTCCCTCAGGGGTTGGAATTTGTAAAATAGAAACAAATGTCAAGGGGTATTTGTAATTTTTAAGAGATAAATGACTTTTTTTGTAATTAGGCTAAAAGCCTAAACCTCAGGGATAGTTATTGTAATTATCCCAATAAACAATCAAAAGGCTTTTGGAAATCTCAACCAATTTTCTGTTGCACTTTTTGGAACTTCAATGATCATAATTGTTGGAAAATAAAAGGTGGGAAACTATACAGCAGTACCTCTTTGGAGATTATGGCAGAACCGTGCCCTCTCTGAGAAGCACTTCCAGAATTCTTTTGACCATTTTGGGATTGAGCAGCTTCCTCCTGTTTATCAAGATAACGAAAAAGAAAAAAAAAATAGTTATAAAAGAACTTGGCATGAACAGCAACTCTTAATCCCCAAGGGCAACAAATTTCAATAGAAACAGACAGATAACAGCGACTAGCTTGGTATCTCAGCCATGTGCACAATCTAACTAAAAGTGAAGTTCCAACAATTTAGCTAATGCAATTCAAACTTCATCTCCGTCACCAACAGCAGCAACCATGACACAAATTACAAAGAAACAAGGGTAAATTATAAAACTACTCCTAAGGTTTTGGTCTAATTATAGAAACTCCAGATACCTTTCAAAATTACAAATACCCCCTCAAGGTATTACAATCAATCCCTTGAGGTTTGTATTTGCTTAACAGTACTTGAGGGTGCAATTTGTAAAATAAAAACAAATGTCAATGGGGTATTTATAATTTATTGGCAAGCTTTAGAAAGAATCAATAAGTACTAAAACATAAATGAAATAAACCTGGACCTTCTTTTCTTTTGCTTTCCTTAGTTTCTTCAACTCTTTTGCTTTTGCTTTCCTCTTGGCATCTTTCTCTGCCTGATATACAATTCAAATTAAACAAAAATTAGAAAAAGAAAAAGGCAAGCACCATCAGCTTACAGGCACAAGCATGACAGAAGCTAAGCTAATATTAATTTAGAGGAAGCCATGCAACTGAGATGAAAACAAGAGAATACAATCTAAAATATCATATTTAAATATCAAGATCTCAAGTTCCACTCTAACAAAATCCTTGAGAAATAAAATCACAACATCTACACCTCTAGACCATCCATCCACCTCATGGTCCCATCAGGCACACGTCTATAGTACCATTCTTTTTTCCTTTTGGAAGATAAGAGGAGCAACATCGTAACTTGGAACTACGATGTAGCAATCTTGATGGAATTTTGAGAAAATATCAAACTTGAGAGAATTATGGGTTGAAACAGATTAAAGTGAATTAGTAAACCAACTCTTTACCTGCTTAGCAGCTTGAGATTCCTCCATTTCTTTTGTCAGCGCACTAGGCACCTTAGCAGCATGCCAATCCCATCTCTCAAGGTTTGATGCCATGAAGCGTCTAAAAGTATTCCTCACCTCCTTCTCACTGGCAAGCATATACGGTGTTTGGCCCCTCTCATCTTTAATGCAAGGATCAAGACCCTGCTCTAGGAGTTCCAAAACTTGTTGAGCATTACCAGACATTGCAGCTTCATGTAAAGGCGTTGATGTTCCAACGGTATCATTCTCCTCTTTGGTATCGACTGAAATAGACAAACCATCCATTTCATTCACAATGGGACAAGCCTCAGCGATTTTCGTTCCCTCCAAATTTTCCCTCCACTCCATTTCATTCGATTCAGGCCGGCTGTCACTTGTGATGATTGCTCCAGATAATGGTTCCTCTTTTGCATTAAGAGCTATTTCCCCTCTTATCTCAGAGGAAATTTGTACCAATAAGCTATATACTCGTCTAGCTTCCTTGAGGGTAGGCCTCCTAACAGTCAGTGGAATACTTTTTATCGCACGATGTTGACAGATAAAATAAGGTTTCTCTCCATCAAAAAAGAGTTGGCGGTTATTTGAAGGAGCGTAAATAAAAATGCAGGAGGCAACGGCGAAATGAGGCTTCCATAAAGTGAGTAATTCTTGGATATCCTGGTTATTGAACAAGCAATAATCAATTCAGCACCCTCTAGAATATAAGCTGACATAAAGACTCCAATTTATTGTTCTGTTAGCATGTCGGCAAAGTCTTTTTTTTTTTCTTTCCTGAACTCTAAAGCAAAATTAGTAATAGGTTGTAGACGACTCAACAAGATTCTGTGTGCAGAGAAGTTGACCACAGGCCAAAGATATACTTTATTCGAGTCAAAATTTGAAATATTAGGAAACATATTGTTAGCCATCGCATGGTCATTATATCTGAGAAAGTGGAATTTAGGTGTTTATCGCCGATAGAGAAAACTATATTAAAGACAACCATGGACGATGGAACATCATCGAACATGCAATATAAAAATTTAAGCATTTGTGAACTGGGGGAGGGGAAGAGCAGGACTTGGGTTGTTAAGTATTAAGAGGAAGATTTATTCATTTTTCTCTAATTAGTTTGAAAACCTGTGCAAAGTAGGTTAATCAAGAAGAAAAACATCAAAGAAAAAAAACTCCAGATTCTTTCAACATAAACAATCATGAACCTCATACCTTTTTAAGAGCAAGCTCATTATATCGACGAAGTGAGGCTCCAGCAGAATGAATAGTTCGGCCACCTGCATCTTTTGATGACTGCTTTTTGCCAGCCTTGGCCCTAACAACATATCTACGTGGAAAGGAACCAAGACAAATGAATTTTTCAAATGTTCACATTAACCATGACAAGGGGAAAAAGGCCAACATGCACAAACAAAAACCAATTCACATTTTAACTCCATATCATATAAAAAAAATTGAAATTTCGCAAATGCAAAACAAGTTAAAAGGATGCTAAAATTTTCCTGTCCAATATACTCAGGCCAAAGAAATTCATGCACTTGTTTTGACAAGCTTAGGGAAAAACTGAAAGTCCAAAACCATGGCAGTTATATTTCAAGAAAATATTACACTGTGGGCAGTGACCGACAAGATATACAAACACTTTCTCTAAATAAGAAGAAAAGACATAATGCAATTTAGACATAATGCAATTTATCTAGACACTTAACAAATTTATCTCAGTTCATGAAAGCATGCACTCTGGCAAGTACAGGTGAATTTAATCATAGGAAATACAAGAAAAACAGAGATGAACAGCAGGGATAAGTTTCGGCATGACTGAACTTTTAAGGGATATATTAACTTAAAAAGAAGATTAAATAAAAATGTTGACTAAATAGCATATGGCTGATGCAATATCACAAACCAAAATAGCATCAATCCATACGCCATGTAAGAAATGAAAGCGGAGTTAGGTAATTAGAATGACAATAGAAGTCAGAAGGCATAAAATTTTACTCAAGTCTAAAAACTATCTGAAAGAAGGATCTAACCTGTGAAAAGTCTTGTGAGCCACAAGGGAATTACCATCAAAGACACACCCAGCAAAGTGCCCACCCTTTGCAAGTAAGACAATCCTCAAGCGGGTATTATCTCTAGGTTCATGAAGTATGTATTTCAGTTTTTCAATCACTTCTCTCTGGGTCAAATATAAAACTCCAGCGCCATCCATGACAAGCGACTTGTCAGTTTCAAATGAAATATTTTCGGATTCATTGAGCAGTAAATTTCTCCAAATCGAAACTCTCTCCCCATTTTGCAATTCTATAAATATTTTACTTTTTGAAATTCCACCAAATTCGCGTTGTCTTTCAGCAAGGAGACTAGTCTCTCTCTCATCTTCATCTTCCGATCCAGAAATACTTGATACATCATAGTCTTTACACAACGAATCTGTTGCTCCATCAAAATCTTCCTCTTTAATGATAGTTTTTCCAGCAACACTTAGCTTAATCTGAGATCAGACACTATCAACTAAATCATGATGTGAAATAAAGGAACCCCTCTTTCATGGTGAAGAGAGGGGTGCACCAATTGCAACTTTTGTGCACGCTCACATGCAATAGACACGAAAAGTACACGATTGACATGAACAATGCAAAAGTATTACCCTTTTTCTAATGAGTTGGGAGGAGTGGAGGAGAGGGGATAAATCTGAAAGGAATTGAAGGATTTAGGGTTCGTATTAGCCAGTCTACCCTTGTTGCAAGGTAAAAAATAATTTCTGTCAACTTGAAGATTGAGGTTCTGAAATGTGAACCCAAATTAGACGAAAATAAACGAACTTTTGTGGTTTCTGCCCTGGGAGTTAAGGTTGCAATGTGAATACTAGCAAATAGTCAGAGAACAAATGGAACTTGAAACATAAACTAGTTTTCAAAAGGTTGCTACTTCTCATATAGCTGCGATATGGATCCCTCCAAACTTGGATAAAAGTCTCGCAACAATTTTCAATACCAAGTAACAATACTCTAAACTTGTTGCAACAATCTTCTTAAACCATCAAAGCAACTAATTGCTAAAATAACTTTTCCCCAGAACTCTTACCTGAACCAACTAACACTGCCTCAAATTATCACATGGGAATTGCTAAACTACTGGAAGCCTTAAACTCAATCCAACTTAACTAAATCACAAAGGTTCAATTTTTCTTTCTCAAATTAATCCTCTTGGTTTGCTCTATAAAAACGATGAAATTAAAGAGAAAGTGGGGAAAAACATACATTGAAACGATGGAGATCGGATTTGAAGTGAAATCGCTGGTCTTGGAGAGATTCGAACTCAGCCTTGCAAGTGTTGCAAGACCATCTTTGCATAACTTTAGCATCGTTAGTGTTAGTATTATTATTTTCGATAACCTCGTTTTCCGATTTTGATTCTTCTAGGGCGTCGTCCCGGAAAATGTCAGAATCCGGAAGCGAAGAGAAAGGGGAGGGGAGGAGGCGGCAGGAATCGAAGAAGTCCGGCGGGACTTCGAATATCGAACGGTGTCGTTTCGTCTCTTCTTGCTTGTTTTGCTTCCGGGAATGCGGTTTCGTCGGCTTATCTCTGGTGGCGGTGGAGGTGGCGGCTTCGGTGGCCATTATCGTCAAATTGCTTGGCCTCTCGGCTCTCCGTTTGCACGGGATTATTTAAAGTCAATTATAATTTATGTACAATTTATATCAATTTTCGTAAGAGAGAAGGAAAAATACTTATACTTAAAAGTTAAAACCCTTAAAAATAAGTATTTTTATTCAAAAAACCCATCAATTTATTTTTTTTGTTTTAGAGGGCTAGTCTCCTGTCAGACCGTCTAATGAATCTAATTCGTTAGATGGGTCTAAATACCCGACCCATAGCCCCAGCCCAAGACCCGATCCTTCAAAAAATAAAAATAAAAACAAAATTGAAAATCACAAACAACCTCGTGATTGGAGCCCTAATCCCGCCGCCTCCTTCAACCACCATCACCGCACAAAGGCACGCTATAAAAACCACCACATCGACGCCAACCTCCACCGCACGACGCGCTCCTACTATACTATGATATTTTCCATTATATATGCCATCTCTGCAAGGTCGCACCACCGCCTCCGTCACACCACCATCGATCTATGTAATTGCGTCAAGCCTAGTAGGCTTGGTTTTCGTCTATATTCCAGCTAATTAATAGGTTAATCCACATTGAACAAAAGTGACATAAAGGTGCAACGATGGAGACCTGGAGGACAACTTGAACAATCATAGAGGTAACGAAGGTGAAGGTTATGTATTTTTCATTTGGTTCATTATTAAAAAGTAACACAAGTTGCATTAAAATGTATTAGATATATTAAATAAATGTATTAGACTTTACAAAATAATAAGTATCTGTTTTATAATTAAAAGGCACAACTTTGTAGAAAAATAACAAAAGTTGCAGTGAAATGTATTAGAAGTATTAAATAAATGTATTAGACTTAACAAAATAAAAAGTATATGTTTTATAATTAAAAGGAACATCTTAGTAGAAAAATAACACAAGTTGCATTCAAATGTATTAGTAGTATTAAGTCAAGGTATTAGACTTTACAAAACAAAAATTGTCAGACTCTATAGTGGTTGCATCTTATTATGTATTTTATTTCTTAGTTGTTCCTAAAATGTATTATTTTTAGGTGTAATAACACTAATAGATTCAAGTGATGAGAATAAAGAAGGAAATGAGGACAGATATGAGGGGACAATATCATAATGATAGATCTTTGAAGGTAAAAATCGGTTTTTATTTGTAAAGAAAGTATTACAAATAGATTCAAAAGTATTGTGTTTTAAGATAAAAAGTATCATCATTTTCATACATTTCCCCGTTAATTATATTCTTCTATTAATATAATGAGACTTACCGGTAGTCTTATCGGTATGAAGAGGAATAGTATTGAAGAAATATATGCATTGTATTGTAACCATGCTCGACAACTTAGCTTTAGTATTCGTAAAACAACTACAAGATGCAATGAACTTGGTATTGTAACAGAAAGGTTTTTGTATGTTCTGTGAGGACCTACATGATCCGAAACACCATTGAGAAAAACAAAGAAAAAAAATTGTAATACACGGACAGGATATAGGGCATCATTGAGGTCAAAGTTGAACAACGATGGTCTTTATGAAATTGTTGACCATAATATGTTGCACAACCATGAACTCACTAGAAAAAAATGGAGTCATTTGCATCGTTAAAAAGGGTGATTACCACCAAAAACTAATGATATTGGGAGATGATTTCTTCGGAATGAGAGCCACCAATCTTTCCGATACATGACACGAGATGCAGGGGGTGAATAATGCATTGGTCATACAATGAAGGATCACTTGAATTTTGTGAATCATTTCAAAATGAATACAATAAAGTCAGGCGATGCACACATGCTGATTGATATGTTGTACCAACAAGACACTGAAGATCAAGATTTTTTTTTTCAGAGTTAAATTAGATGATATGGGGAGATTGTGTAATCTATTTTGGAGGGATTCAATGATGAAGGAGGATTACAAGATATATGGTGATGTTAGTGATACGTGTGAAATATAGGGAAAAAAATTTGCCAACCTGAACTTTGGGGTTTTTTTGACTTTGCAACCTAATCTATTTTTTTTATATAAAATGCAACCTAAATTACACGGGTTTTATAAGTAGCAACCTCCGGCCAGTTATTGACAGAATATTCTTCTTAGATGTTGTTATGTGCTATGCACATGCTTTCATTAAGGGCCTTTTTGTCTTTTTAGATTTTCTGTAATCTCTATTTTTTTCCTTCTCGCCTTATTTAGTGAAACGTTCACACCCATGACTCCCTTTTCCATTAATTGAAAGCAGTCAAACAAATTTGGTAATTTCTTTAAAAACTCAAAAAACTATTATAAATATATAAAATTTGATAAATTCTTTAAAAAACTCAGAATAATAAAAAATCAAAATTGTTTTGAAATTACAAAAATATATATATATAATAAATTGTTAAAAAATATAAACTTTTTTACAATATCTCAAATTTATTTGAAATATTGAAAAATGTTTTAATTTCTAAAATAAAAAATCAAAATTATTTTTAAAAAGTTGTTTTTAAACTATAAGATGTTTAAAAATCTGAAAATTTGTTTAAAAAACTAAAAATTTTGTTAAAAAACTAACAATTATTTGAAATATTAAAATATAAAATTAAAAAAAGCTGAAAATTGTTTAAAAACATGAAAATTTGTCTAAAATCTGAAAATGGATTAAAACTAAGAATTTTGAAATTTTTACAAAAAAATCTGAATTTCTTTATTAAAAAAAGAGTAAAAACTTAGAATTGTTTTAAAAAATTATAAATTATTTTAAAAAAATCTGACAATTACGCCAAATATTTAAAATAAAAATCTAATTATTAAACAAATTTTAGATTTTTTTTCTTTGATTTCCAGATTTGTTTTACATATTTGGCGTAGTTTTCAGATTTTTTTAAAATAATTTATAATTTTCTAAAACAATTCTAAGTTTTTACTCTATTTTTTATTTTATAAGAAAATTCAGATTTTTTTTGTAGAGATTTCAAAAATTCTTTGTTTTTAATCCATTTTCAAATTTTAGACAAATTTTAATATTTCTAAACAATTTTTGGCTTTTTTTAATTTTATATTTTAATATTTCAAAATAATTGTTAGATTTTTAACAAAATTTTTAGTTTTTAAAACAAAATTTCAGATTTTTAAACATCTTTTAGTTTAAAAACATGTTTTTCAAAATAATTTTGAGTTTTTTATTTTAAAAGTTAAAATATTTTTCAATATTTCAAATATATTTCAGATTTTTTAAAACAGTTTATAGTTTGTTTTTTTTTTAACTATTTTCATATTTTTTTAATTTTAAAATAATTTCAATTTTTTTTACTATTTTTAGTTACGAAAAATACTGTGGGCCTTTTGCATGGATAGGTTTGGGAGGGAAATATGTCTTTTTAGTTTGACTGACTTTTATGGAATTTGAGAGCGACGTTATGTTTTATAATGTTTCGAATGATGATGGAGTGGGTTCACATATCATGACATTTTGTACTGCAACTAAATTGATAAGTTGCTCCTGCAAGAGATTTGAAGAATGAGGTTTATTGTGTCGTTATTCGTTAAAGGTCTTTCATGTGAATTCGGTGACTAAAGTATCAAATTGTTATAGTAAAAGAAGATGGACAAAATTTGCAAAAAAGGACTTATGAGATAAATTAGACAGCGGAATTGGATAGAATAACAGGCCTAAGGATTGCATTCGTTGGCACATGAAATGACACACAAGTATTATAATCTGGTATTAAAATGCCAAGAAAATAAGGAAACAAGAAGCATCCTTGAAGATGGTTATAACCGGGATTTCTCTGGCAGTTGATGAATTGATGGCTGCTACAATGAATTCTGCAGTTGAAACTGAGATTTCTAGTTCTTCTACTAATATCCTAGATCCTACTCGTTCAGTTACAAAGGGCAAAAAACAAAGAACAAAAGGGCATTTGAAAAAAAACAAGAAGAAGAAGAGTGTTGGCACATCAAACACACATTCATCGAAGGAGTTCGGATCGACGAATCCTAATCCTAAACTGTTTTAGGAGGGTTGATTATTTGAACTTAATTCTGATTATTTTTTACAATACACTTTTCTGGCACATGGGATTAATACATTGTTATGTTACGTATCTAATACTTGCCAATGTATCTGCTAATACATTTTAACGTATCTACTGATACATTCCTATTTTTGCGTGTGAGCTCATATCTTATGGTTTATTGTTAATTGTTCTAATTATTTCAATATACTTTTCCACAGACAATGATGTTTTAGGAGGGTTGATTATTTGAACTTAATTCTAATTATTTTTTACAATACACTTTTCTGGCACAGGGGATTAATACATTGTAACGTATATGCTAATAGTTGTCAATGTATCTGCTACTACATTTTAACGTATCTGCTGATATATTCCTATTTTTTCTGTGTGAGTTCGTATCTTATTGTTAAAAACATTAATTGTTAATTGTTCAAGGACACATACCTGGACCTAATATTTGCAACTGCTTGTAAAAAGCCCTCACGAAGTAGTCTGCACAATAAACTACGAAATATATGATTGTCTGAACCTAAAAAACGTTACTTCCTTATGTTAATACTTTTATGTTTCACATCTAATACTTTTCTGCTCAACAACTAATACCTTTCTTTCGGTGCTAATACTTTTTTTTGCAAGTTGTATTCACATGAAAAAGCTAACAAACAGTAGTAACACATTTGTGCTCAAATACTAACACATTTACTTGTAATACTAATACTTTCAAGGTTTAATACTAATACTTGTACAATACTTCTTCTAAAGCCAACAAAAGCAGTACTAGTACTTTCAACATACAATACTAATAAATTACATGTAACTATTAATACTTGCCTACAATTTAAATTGTTTTTATAAACAACCAACAAAAGTCAAGCCATATTACCCCCATTCAACCAAAAACCAACATCTTCTAAACATGTACATCATAAACACATTATATTAACAAAAACATATCACTATAAACACATTACAAACATATAAAAATGACTTGAGGTTCAATAAAATCTTACAGGAATATCATTTTTCAAGCTACTTCAGGGCCCTTGCAAAATCAAGAACATCATTCTCAAGTTGCATTTGTTTCTCGTTTAACTGGTTCAACAGAATTTTGGAACAATATGATGTTTTTAAAGTATACCTTACATTGCACTACAAACAAAAACAAGCATGAAAAACAAATCAGACAAAAATGGATTAATATAAGTAATATTTATTTTGGCAAGACTCATACCTGTTTCAAATCTGGACTCGAATAAACTACCCTCGATAAAAAATTTCATGTGGTTCATTAAGAAAACACCACAATCCACATTGTTCACATTGGTTTGCCACCGGGGGAATATTTTCGCAAGGAAAATGCTCAACCTCTTGAGCTTGTGGGTGATTTAACTCTTTAGCCAAAATAGAAAAATTCATTTGCTGGAATAAGTGAAATAACAATAAGAAATCACTCCACAAATACATATAAGATATTGTAGGGAGTAAATATAAAGTAACAAATATGATACTTTACCACAATAATCCCAAGCTTGTTATAGTTTTCAACAATGACTTTGTGGTGGACTAAATTGTCCAGATATTGCATCTTTTTGGCAAAGAAAATTGATGACAACAAAGAACAAAATATTCTTTGAAGAAAATCGGGAAAAAGTCTACGTTTCAACAAAAAGAATATTAACTAATACTTCTCCAACAATCTCTCAAATCCTTTGCCCAATCTCTGGCAGTATTTTCTTCAACAATGTACGAGATAAATAACCGTTGCAAATAACACAATTTAAATATACCATTACATTAATGTAAAGCATGACAATACATGAAAAAAAATGTTGATTGCTTATAGAATGTTGAACATAAAAATAAAAGCATTTCATCCTCTTTTCATCCACTGGTCTTTTGTTGAGAAGCATTGCCCATATATCGATTATGCTCACGTGGATCAAACTTTCATCATTCAATGTGGACATATCACCAAGTGAAACATAAAAAGCACATCATGTGCAAAAACTAGTTCAGTTCGACTGAAAAAAATAACTTAAAAAAATAAATAATGAAAAAATATATTATTCAAACAACATAATAAAAAAATAACTTACAGTTCAACATTATTGACTCTTTTTTTCTTTTGTGATTGAAAAAACAATAGTTAGACACATCCTTGTCCTTCCTTGACAACACTTCAGTAAAATTCTTGATGTGTTTCCTCATAAATGAACATCTAAAAGCTTTGCTTTCATGAATGGGCCACTGCTCAACTGTTTGCACAAAACAATAGTCAACTAATACTTTACAGTATAACAAGTAATAATAATACTTTACAATGTAACAATTAATACTTTATAGTGTAACAACTAATACTATTAAGAGAAACTACTAATACCTGAATCAGCAACTGCTTCTTCATCCTTTTCATCATCCTTCAAGTCTTCATCTTTTTCAAGTGATGCAACACAGTCAGCAATTGTTTCTTTATTCACATTCGACATAGCAGTTGTGTCTTCATTCACATCAGGTACTACTTCCTCTTCAGGAGTCAGAATATCAAAACGAGACATAGAATGAATTTCTTCATCCTCTCAGAATTCATCACCACCTGATCAACATAATCATGAAGCTTTGCATTTGAAAAAAATTATTGAGTCTCAGACAAGGCAGTGGGAGAAGATGAACTTTCTTTTTCTATCAATTCTACCTGCAGGTTCCTCACTCTCTCCATGTGCGCATCAAAAATAACCTTCATGTCCCTTGTAGGTCCCAAGGGGTGATAAAGTAAAGTCTAGAGGGGGGGTGTTGAATAGACTTTACCAACTTTTCGAATTTAGTCCTTTTAAAGTCAGAGTATAATCACAAGTCAACTGAGTCCTTGGTAGACAACTTAGTTGACCTTCACAGTAGAGTTAGCTACTCAACAGACTCGACTGAGCTGTTGATAAGATAACTCAGCTGATTCAGTTAACTCTTTAGAAAAAACGCTAGACTTGGTTTTTACAGCAGAAGACTTTCACCCTTGTTTGAAATACATTTTTCAAGACTTGTTTTAAGCTTAGTTATTATCAGTTGACTTAGCAAATAAAACAAACAAAATAATAATATAGATAAAAGGCCTGATACATAGCAATTTTATAGTGGTTTGAGGATGGGGTAATCCTCTAATGCACTCTTCTCCAACCCCTGGAGGAATCCACTAATGTAACTATGACTTTGTTACAAAATGGTGATAGTCCAAGATAGCCTTGATCACGAGTTGGCTTTGCTTTTAGACTAAGCTTCTTCACAAAACAGCTTGTCTTGCTACTTGACTCCTTCAAACTCTTGGATTTGTTCACACACCCTCCAATGAGTCCAAAGTTTCTGTTCGAATCGACCCCACTACACTTCAACCCCGGATATGTATACACTTTGTTCTGTAAACAAGTTTTTCCTCTTCAACAGTTTGAAGTTGTCTTTTCTTCACTGAGTGTGTTGTATTGATTTCCTTTGAGATTTAGGCTTGAGGATTTGAATAGAATGCTTGAGAGTATTATGCTTAGATTGCTCGATTTCTCTTGTGTGTCTCAGATTGCATAAGCGTGTTCTATCTTGTATTCCTCAGCCTTTTATAGTGCTTGTTTGAAAGATATATCCGTTGAAGAGATAGATGTATCTTTCAAACTACACTTTGAGGTCGTTGGCTTGTCTTTTCTTGATATGCAGCAGGTGATGGTCACATATCCTAGTTTAATTGAACTCTGCAGCCTTTTCGTGTTCGACACATGCTCAGTGCTTTCCATTGGTTTATTCTCTTTTCACACTTCTGGGATGAGCAATTTAAGCACTGCAGTATGGAGGTATTACTATAATAAGTAATTTTCTTGACTTGAGAGCAACAGATCTATCACAGTCGACTTTGACTTTGATGACTGTGTACCCCTTTGTCTTGAGTCAGCTCCAATCATATGGGAATGAATTAACTGTCGATCAGCTGACAGAAACAACCTTCTAAGCACTTGACTGAGACTTGTCTTCACTTCACTCAGCTGCCACACAGCTGATTCTTCATTTGGTCTTCAGTCAACTCCTACATTTTTCAACTTGGCTGCTTCCACTCAGCCTATAGAACCCTATCTATTACAAGTTGATTTACTGTAGAATTGGGGTGCCAACTTCCTAATCTAAGTTTGACATGGTACCATACACATATCTCCTAATATCCCTTCTCAACAACATAGATAATTCAGTCATACCTTGTAAAAAAAAAAGGGCAAAAGCTTTAAAAAAACAAATACTATTGCTTTCGCAGTAAATAATAATACATGCAAGAACATCTATCTTACATCCTTTGCCAATTCGTGGATCTCTGCATCGGACATATCTCCCTTCGGCGTTTTATAATTGATCAGTTCAAACAATTCATTGTTTTCACCGTCCTCATCCTTCTCAACTTTCTTTCCCTCATCCATCTCAACTTTCTTTCTATCCTCTTCCTCATCTTTCTCTTTCTCGTCTTTCTCAAATATCTTTTCCTCACTGCTCTTTTTCTTCAAATTCTTCTATTTCCTAGAAGACACTGGATATGTTCCTGTTAACAACTCTGCTTGGCCAAATTCACCAGCAGCACATTCTTCAGCAACTCTATTCTTGATTTTATCTATATTCGAGTTTTTGGATCAAGGGTAGGGTTCTGGGTTCCGTACGACCTTGCCATTTCAATCTGTGAAAGTACAAGATTTGTGAACCAATACACACCCACTCACATTCTTAATGTTACCCTCCTTGTACTTATTTACAGCAACACAAAGCCTATTCAGAACATGTGAACACTAATCAAACTTGCTTATTTAGTCAACTTCAACCACTGACCTCGGAACACCAAAATCCACATTTCTATTAGCACTTGGTGTTAAGAAGGAAGACAAGAAATATAACAAAAAAATCTTTTAAAGTCATCTCCACCTCAACCATCCTCTGCATAACAGACCACAATGACTTCAAACTAACGTCCCCCTTAATATCTTACATATTTCATTCAACCATTATACCCAAGCTCTTCTCATTATTCCTTAAAACACCACATCCTTCATTCCTAGGTAGAAGAAAGCAGTCACAAATATCATTAGCTGTCACAACAAAACTCTTGTTCTTGTCTATCTTAAGTAACTGGCTTGTACCATTAAAATTACTAATCAACCACTTCAATATTTTTGTGGGGATTACATGCATCTCACCCATTGTTAATAACCATCAAAAACCAATATCCTCTATGTCTTTCTTTTGTTGAGCAGACAACTTGAATATCAAATCACAAGGACCGCGCGGTCTACATTGTGTCACAAAATCACTGCAAATTGCACAAAAAACAGGGCTCATTACTAATACTTTACTTCGATAAAAAAATTACTAATACTTTACAGTGCGCAAACTAATACTATTAAGAGTGACTAGTAATATATTTCATGGGACAATAACCAGAAAACTACATAGTATTACCTGCTCACAGTTCGTCTTCTTTTCGCTGTAACTTCTTTCTATTTTACTTCATTCTTCCTCTTTGGTGGAACATATTCTTCACTTGATTCTTCATATGGAACCAAAGCCAAGGGGAAAATATCATCATATTTTGACTTCGTCGTTGCATTCTTAGTAAGCATTCTGATACTAGACACATAAAAAACAGGGAGCCTATTAGTAATAACTTTAAAGCATATTATTCACAAAACAACTAATAATATCACACACAGAAATGCCAAACACCACAACATAAAAAACACATAAATCATTACTAATACTTTACAGGGTAACAACTAATATTATTCACACTAACTAGTAAGACATTTAAACAAAATGATTATCACACAGAATGAAGTAAATGTTCACTAACAAAAGCACAAAACTAATCAAAGATCCACAAAACAACTATAAGTAGACGAAAACTAGGGTTTCGAACTCCAGAATTCATAGAACAACTAATAATATCTCATAAACAACTAATACTTTTTAGTGTAACAACTAATATTGTTGCCAGTAATACAAAATGTCAAACACCACCAACATAAAAAATAGAGCTAACAATTTTACAACACATAAAAACAGAGAACTCATTTACTAATATTTTGCATGATAACAACTAATACTATTCAGACTAGCTAGTAATACATTTCCCAAAAAAAAAAGATTATCACACATAATAAAGTAAATGTTCACTAACAAAAGCACAGAACTAACAAAAAATACAAAACTAACCAAAGATCTGCAGAACAATAAGTAGACGAAACTTAGAGTTTCGAACTCAAGAATTCCAAATGAACTAACACCAACTAAAAACCTTACATATGAAAACTCTACAAAACTACTATTTTATAAGTCCAGAAATCGAAAAATCTAACTCAACGAAGCAAAAATAACCTTTTGAAGAGAACACAAAGACCGTTGATCAACAACCTAGCACGTTGAACAAAAACTCCCGAACGCAAAGCGACAACAACCAAAACGACAGAGCGACCAAGAACAATATTATAGAAAATTAAACAAAAAACTCCGAACAGTAAACCTTCGATTCGAACAAAACTTTTGAAAATTTTGAAAACAAACATCCAAAACCAAAACCTTCGATATCAAATGGAGTGGGAGAGAATAGTGAGAGAAAAATGATGGTTCAGTTTTGAAAAAAAGGAGTGGGAAGAGTTACTACCAAAAAAGTCATGTTTATAATTACAAAAATAGACATAGAAAAACTACAAAAAGACCTGGTAAACGGAAATTACAAAACTCCATGTCGGGTCAGATCCATCTAACGGGTCAGACTCGTTAGACAGTCTGACATGAGTTTTTGTAAAAACTATAATGGTCTCTAATCTCTACGGTAATTTATATATTTGAAATATCAACTATAAATTGTTTCCAGAAAGTTAAATAATTAAAATTATATCTCCGTTGACTCAAATTAATTAGAACAATCTAAACAGAAATCTCTATCAAAAAAATTAATTCGTTAACATGCTTAAGTTAATCCAGTCAAAAAACAAGGGATACAAATATTTAACACCCCAAACTAAACTAATTTTTACAGTTTGCCATCCGAACTTTGAAATATTACACATTACCTCCTCAACTTTTAAAATTTTACACTTTGCCTACAAATCCAAATTTACCCCTATTAACATTTTAGTTTCCTTTCAGCTTGCCTTTTACACTTTAAAGTTGTTGCACTTTACCACCTAAGTTATCAAATCATTGCATTTACTAGATTTACTCCTTAAGGTCTTGCGATCCTTGAAAATAATATCAGTGTCTGTTAATTAAGAACTTTAAGTTAAATTTATTATATTTATGTAATTAACCTTTGGTGAGGAGAATTATCTCCGGGAAACATGGATATGTACAATTGTCTAAAATGTATTCATTTCATGAGGTATCGCCAAATTTTGGCGATGTATGCACAAGAACACCAGGAAAGGATGACATATTGGGACAATCAATATGTTGAAAAATAGATCGCAGGAGTTGATAGGAAACCTTGAGATAATGCGGAAAACAGAAGTGGTATTATCTGAATTACCTTATGGTAAATCAGATATTACTGGTGGATCTGATAAATCATCAAGAAGTAACTCATCAAAATCAAAATCATGAGTCCTGATGGAATACTAGAATGGATCGAGATACTTCTGGACACATCTATATTCTCTCAAGATCTTAGAGAAGTCCATAAGACGGTGCAGAATTATGGAAACTGCCATAATAATCTACAAGATCAAATCTATCAGTTACGTCTTTATAGAAGATCAAATTTCAACAAGACGAGCATGGGGTTTATGGGTCTATCTCACAGAGATGGACAAAGTCAAGTTTCCGTTCAAGTTCTATTAGAATTCAGTGAACAAATCATTCTTGTTGAATATGATACAGAAAAAACAACAAAATTTGCAGAAGACTTATTCGAGAAAAAGAGAAGTCTTCTTTAGGAAAACAAGCTATCGGGGATTAAAAAGACTCATCGAAAGTATTGGAATATGGCTCATATTGGCCACTGGGAAAATCGTATTTACCCAGAATGTCCGTAACAAAAGGAGCCAGAATTCGGTAAAGGATTTTGACCAAAACTTGATTAGAGAAGACCCGGAGACAGAGAAGGAAATAACATATAGAAACTGCCAAAGTATCCAATAATTTGGAGACCACAAAAAAAGTAGATTCCCCAACATACTTGGTGGGAACATATGATGAAGGACACCCACTTTCGAAAAACTAAAAGTTGGACAACACAAGCACGCGAGTTAGGACAATTGGCCAAACAATTATTCGAGTAAATGACGTAAGAAATGACATTATATAAATTAACAAGAATTGAAGTCTGCATTTCAAGTCCGACTTCAAGTATATATAAACAACGGTTGCAAATGACTATCGGCATCGAACAACCTCCATTATTCTTCAAAAATAAAATCTCTCTTTGTAATATTTGAGTGTTTAAATTCTCGAATTAAGTTTTATTTTAAGTTTATGTGTTTACGAGTGCAAGCCTCAAGTTTTATTAGGAAGTTGGCACCCCAATTCTGTTGTAATTCAACTATGTAATAGATAAGTTCTATAAGCTGGTCGAAGCAGCCAAGTTGAAGATTGCATAAGCTGACTGAAGATCGAAGTGAAGAATCAACTGTATGACAGCTTAGTATTGAAGATGAAGGATCAGTCAAGTACCAAAAAGCTGTCTCAGTTAGCAGACTGACAGGTAAGTCACTCCCAGATAAGTGAAGAAGACTATCAAAAGGGTTCAGCAGCAAAAAGGACTCAATAAAGCTAAAGATGTCCATTGAAAAGTAGAGCCAAATCTTTGTTGATAGAGGAAAAAAGATAGATTGCAACCATAAAGTTGTTTTGCTGAAAGAGTGCAAAAAGCTAGGAACCAATAGAATGCTCCTGCAAACCTGCAAAGGTTCAGGCAATGACACAGAGAATTAATAGAAGGTTAGGTCAACATCAATTGCTGCATATCAAGACAAGCCAACGACCATGAAATGAAGTTTGAAAAATGGATCTATCTCTTCAACGGATACATTTTTCAAACTGTCACTATAAAAGGTTAAGGAATTCATTTGAGAGAGTACACGAAGCAATAGACACACCTGCAAACATTCAAGCAAGAGCAAAATACTCTCAAGAAATACATACTATCCTCAAGCCTAAAACTCGAAGTATATCGATTCAACACTCCTAGTGAAGGAAAGAAAGCTTCAAACTGTTGAAGAGGAACATTGTTGAAAGATAAAGGGGTCTGCACAACTAAGGTTGAAGGAAAAGCAGTAAGGTTCTACTTCAAACCAAGGCTTTGGATTCGTTGGAGGGCTTCGTGGTCAAATCCAAGAATCTAAAGGAGCTGAAGTAGTAGTACAACCATCTTGTGAAGAGCTGAGTCCCACGAGTGAAGCCAACTGTGTGATCAAGGCTTGCCCGGACTATTGTATTCAGATTGTAACAGTTGTTACTTTAGTGGATTACCTCCAGGAGTTAGAGAAGAGTGGATTAGAGGAATTACCCCACCCTCGAACCACTATAAATTACTCTGGGTCATTTACTTTCAGCACATTTATTTCTTGCTTATCATATCTACTGATTGATAAATTTGCTAAGTCTACTTATAATAACTTAACCTAAAACAAGTGTTGAAAACAAATTTCAAACAAAGGGGGTGAGACTTCCGCTGAAAAACCAAGTTAGCTATTTTTATAAAAAGGTCACTTCACTCAGCTGAGTTATCTTAGCAACAGCTCTCTCGAGTCTGATGAGTGGCTAACTCTACTGTTGATGTTGAACTAAGTTGTCCCTCAAGGACTAAGCTGACTTGTGATTAAAACTCCAATTTAAGGATAAAATAAAAAAAATTGGTAAAGTCTATTCAACCCCCATCACCCTTCTAGACTTTACATAAACACCCCTAGGGACCTACAAGTGGTATCAGAGCAGTTAGTTCAAAGAACCTTCCGCACTGGTTATTGAACTAGATCTCAATCTTTTCAAAGATACAACACTTGCTGTTTTTAAAATTCTCTTTAAAAAAGTTATTATCATGGAAGCAAATCTATCTCGCATTCCTATGTTCACTGTTGAGGAAATTGATGACTGCAAGATTCCTATGCAGGCACATCTTTCAGCTTTACACGATGAAATGTGGTTTGTCATTGAGGATGGACCCCTACAAATTATGAACGTGAACACAGCTATAAGAGTTATTGCTCCTGCTGCTGAAGGAGAGGTTGCTGCAACACCTGTTGTACCTACTGCAACAAGGCCCGGGACTTGTACTGGGAGAAAGGACTCGACTTATGCAAATCAGATGATAGGCAACATAGTTTAAGTAGTCAGCCGACTGGTAAATCACATGTACAGTATACTCCTAGAGTCGCATCGAGGAAGGGGAAGGTTTGGAAGTGGTGGAAGAGATAGAGGTACTCCACCACTTCTAAGACCAACAGATGTTAGATATGTTGATCCACAGAAGAATAGAATCAACTACTAGGTTGGGCATGATACTCTTGCTAACATTGACGTGGAAATAAAGAATGAAGAGGCAAGAAGAAGACAAGAAGCTGAAAATGAAAGGCTCGACCATGAATGGGTAGAAAGGTAGAGAAGGGAGGACCTTGTTGCTAAACGAGCCTATGAGAGAAAGAAAAGAGAAGAAGAAGAGAAGAAGAAGAGAAGAAGAGGAAAAGAGCTCAAGAAGACCGGAGAAGAGCTGTGGATGAAGTGAGAAGAAGAAAGAAGCCGGGCATTGAAAACGGCTGAAACCCCTTCAAGTTTATTTTACTTAGCTATAAATACAAAATTTGTAAGTATTCTCTAAAGCCTTGAAACTATGATACCTGTTGTAAACTTTGAGTTTAGGCTCTGATACAATTTGTACAAGATCTTCATAGCTCTGATACATTTGTATAGACATGTATAACTCTGATACAGTGTATATGTTATAATTTGTAAAACCTTTGTAAAGTGTATTTGTAAAGTGCAAGAATGATATGTTCAAATAAAATTGACATATTTTACACATACATTCTTTGTTACTGCACTATTTGCTTTGCTGTATTTATTTAAGTTTTGGCATCATCAAAGAGGGGGAAATTGTTAGGAAAATTTATGTTTAGATTTTGACGATACCATGTAAAACTTAGATTAGGAAGTTGGCACCCCATTTTCTATGTAATTAAACTCGTAATAGATAGGGTTGAATAAGCTGAGTTGGAGTCAGCTAAGTTGAAGATTACAAGAGTCGACTGAAGATTGAAGATGAAACCCAGCTATGTGTCAGCTATGTGAAGCCAAGAGAAGGTTCAATCAAGTGACAGAAAAGCTGTCTCAGTTAGCTGACTGACAGCAAAGTCATTCCAAAACGATTAGAATCGAATATCAAAGAGGTATGCAGTAGACAAGACTTGAAGAAAGCTGAAAGAGATCCATTGTCAACATAAGTCAAGGTTTTGCTGGAAATAAGCATGTGTCAGGATGCCAGCAATAAAGTTGTTTTACTGAAAGAGTGCAAAAAGCAAGGAACCAATGGATGTACCTGAAAACCTGCAGAGGTGAAGGAAAAGCTGCAGAGCATTAAACTCATGGTACGGTCCACATTAATGCTGCAAGACAAGACAAGCCAACAACCTACGAGTGAGATTTGAAATATGTGTCTATCTCTTCAACAGACATAATTTCAAATCTACACTATAAAAGGCTGAGGAAGCAAGTGAGAGAAAGTTACGAATTACAAGCGTACAAGCAATCAAGCAATAACCTGCAAATTCTCTCAAGCTTTCAAAAATATCCTCAAGCCTAAATTCGAGGGAACTCAATCCAACACATTCGGTGAAGGAAAGATTACTTCACCAGTTGAAGAGGAAATTCTGTTTAAAGAACAAAAAGGGTATACTTTCCAAGGTTGAAGGAGAAGTAGTAAGGTTCAAGTTCGAACCAGAGGCTTTAGACTCGTTAGAAGGCTGTGTGATCAAAATCCAAAAGTTTGAAGGAGCTGAAGTAGCATGATAGTTGTTTTGTGAAGAAGCTGTGTTCCAAGAGCAGCTGGCTGTATGATCGAAGCTGACTCGGACTGTTGACCGCTTTGTAACCAAGATCTTGTTACTTAGTGGATTCCTCTAGGAGTTGCAGAAGAGTGTATTAGAGAATTTACCCCATTGATACGACCTAAATTGGCCCTATTGAATTGGATCAATAGAATTTGGGCCTCAATATTAGAAATGGGCCCAAATACGAATATGGACTCTATTAGGGCTCTATTTGGTAAAATCTTATATAAAGGGAGTATTCTATCCTCTTCTCTTTTACATTACCTCTACACGTGAATTATTTAATTATTCTCTTTCGATAGAGTTCTGACTTGAGCGTCGGAGAGGGTACGCCGGAGAAACCCTCCGGCCCCCCTTTTTTGTGCAGGTCAACGAAGGAGTTCAGTCGGAGTATGAATCCGGAGGAACGGAGTAATTTTTGGGATCGACCACCCATCCTTGAGCCACTATAAAAATTGTTTGTGTCTTATTTACTTACAACACTTTCAATTCTTGCATATATTTTTATCTGCTGCTATGTTATAATTGCTTAACTCAACTGATAATAACAATTGCTAAAACAAGTGTTGCAAAACAAGTTTAAAATCAAAAGGGTGAAAAGTCTTCCGCTGAACAAAAACCAAATCAATTGTTATTCTAAGTGTTAGCTGAAAACAACAAAGTACTATCAACAGCTCAGTCGAGTTTGTTGAGTGGGTAACTTTGCCGAGTAAGCCAACCTATCTGTTCATCAAGGACTTAGCCGATTTGTGTAAAACTCTGAAAATAATTTCAAATGACTAAATCGAAAATTTGGTAAGGTTTATTCAACCACCCCTCTAAACCTTATTACTCACCCCTTGGGACCTACACAAGAAAAGAAAAAAGTCATGATGGTCATGAAACCCACACCCAATGCGAAGAGACAGCCATTGATCAGGACATCGGCCGAGGCGGACTATTCCTCGTATTAATCAAGAAGAGGCTTTGATATGCCTCATGGCCAAAAAACAAGAAAATGAGGTACACTCTAACTCATCTAGCTCAAATTCGATGATAGTGATAGTGACACACACTTCATCATCCACAGATCTTTATGATTCATTAGGCAAAATGCTGAAAGACTTTGAGCACATAAGATCCTCTCACACACAATTAAATGAGAAAAACGGCCAGCTCGAAAGCCAAAACTCACAAATGATCAAGAGATGAGTACTCTCGACATATAGTCAAGAGAACAAAGAGCTTAAAATGTCGAGATTGCTAAAGTCAATGTAGACTTAGCTGAGAAAGAAAACCGGGAAAAAAATTTGAAAAATGTGATTGCATCACTCAGTAAATCATCCAAAACATTGGATGAATTTTGATGATCCAAAAGGAAAAAGAAGATAAGACAGGCTTAGGATTCAATTCCTTTGTCAATTCTTAAACTCCAAGAGTGGTTTTGGAGAAAGGATCCTCAAGCAATGAAGGAGTCCAAAAGCCAAAAGCACCATATGTTACACCCATTCACACTCACAATCATCCACATGCTGGCCTAGGTTATAAAGGCAAAGAAAAAAAGCCAGCAGAGTATGCTGAAAGGACAGCTGAAACAAAATTTAGAAGAGTCCATCAGCAGACTCCTAATAGGAAATATTCTGTGAAAGCAAAACAGAACGACCAAAAGCCCCAAAGGTATCAGCAGAAAAAGCCATATGAAGGGAATGGTAGAAATTATCCTAGTCAGGCTGATTGGAATAACCAAATGAGATATCAGCCAACTCCTAAGGGATACAAGCCCAAGTGGCAAAGACCTCGACTTCAAAATAGGTCATTCCCGGGGCAAAGGACCATTATCAGCGCACATATTCACCCAAGCACAATGCTCATTATGCACAAAAGTTTCCATATTATCCAAAGAAAGCAAATGCACCAACACAGTCACAGGCATACAGACAAAAGAAAAGTTGTATGTGCTTAAAGCTCCTAAGCAATTTTTTAAGATTCATTATGATTGTGGAACTGATAGGTGGGCGACCTCTTAGAGTCAGATCATTTGGCTATAGGTTGGTTGGATCACCTTATAGTGCTAACCCTCTGGACCTAGACAGGTTTGGGTACCTAAAAATTGATTTATTTGATTGCAGGTTCAAGGAACAACTGAGTGTCAAGAAACCTGGTACATGGATAGTGGCTGTTCCAAACACATGACTAGCAATAAGAAGAATTTATCCAACGTCAAGGAGTCAAGAGGAGCAAAAGTTATATTTGGAGGAAATAAAGCTCCATGGGAGATAAGAGGCATTGAATCCATAAAGAAAAACGGACTGGAAATCACAGATGTAGCTTATGTTGAACGGCTGAACTTCAATCTATTGAGTATCAGCCAACACTATGATAAGGGCTCCAATGTAGGATTCAACATGGGTGTATGTCAGATCAAGGATGTTGAATCAAATGAAGTTATGCTATCAGGATCAAGACAAAAGAACATGTATGTAGTGGATTGGTCTACTGCTAGACCAAGTACATGCCTATTAGCAAAGAGCACAGCTGAATCAAGTTGGTTGTGGCACAAAAAGCTGAGTCACCTAAATTTCAAGACAATCAACAAGCTTGCAAGGAGTCATCTTCTGGAAGGATTGCCAGACTCAACGTACAAGAAGGAAAGCATCTGTGATGCATGTCAGAATGGAAAGCAAATCAAGTCTTCATTCAAGGATAAGCCTAGTCCTTCTTCAACAATGATCTTGCATTTATTGCATATGGATTTATTTGGTCCTACTGAACCAGCTAGTATCAGTGGAAAGAAATACACCTTAGTGGTGGTGGATGATTATTCAAGAGACACATGGACCATCTTTATGTGTAAAAAGAAGGAAACTTTGCAGAAGCTTCCACGGCTTATGAGGAGAGTTCAAAATGAGAAGAGCCAAACCAATATCAAGATAAGGTCTGACAAAGGAACTGAGTTTGCCTATGGGATTATAACTCAGTATTGCAAAGAAAATGGTATTGCTCATGAGTTATCATATGCAAGAACTCCACAGCAAAAGGAGTGGATGAAAGAAGGAATAGAACCCTCAAGGAAGTTGCAAGGACCATGTTAGCTGAAGCTGGATTGCCTAAGAGATTTTGGGTTGAAGCCATTAACACTGGTTGCTACACTCAGAATAGGTGTATGATTAACAGGCAGCTGTCCAAAATCCCCTATGAAATTTGGACAGGAAGGAAGCCAAATGTTGGATATTTTCATATCTTTGGATGTAAGTGCTTCATTCACAACAATGGTAAGGACAACTTGAAAGCTTTTGATGTTAAAGCTGATGAAGGTATCTTCTTGGGATACTCGGCTGAGAGTAAAGCTTTCAGAGTGCTGAACAAGAGGACTGTGGTCACAAAAGAATCTATCCATGTGGGTTTTGATGAACCTAATGTTAATGGAGAAGACATTCATGAGTTAGCTGACAAAATGAATCAGCCGACTGTTCAGAAGAGTCCCCATATTGAGGCAGATATCAGAAGACTCAACCCAAATGAAGATGAGATAGCCAAATCTCCTGGAAGGTTTGCAGCTGAATGATGATCAAGAGGAAGATGTTCAAGACAACTTAGCTGCAAGAAGACTTAATCCAGCAGACTTACTCTAACCATATGTGAGATAGCTGAGAGACTATACACCAAAGCTTATCATTGGAGATGTTAGAGAAGGAGTAAGAACGATCCAGGACTTAACATGAAGCTATTGTTTCATTTCTCAAATTGAGCCAAAGGATGTGTCACAAGCATTGGATGACACACATTGGATTCTAGCTATGCAGGAAGAGTTGAATCAGTTTAAAAGGAATAAAGTTTGGGAATTGGTTCAAAGGCCTACCCGCCAAAATGTTATTGGTACTAAGTGGATATTTAGAAATAAGATGAATGAAGAAGGATTTGTAGTAAGAAACAAAGCAAGATTAGTAGCCAAATGGTATTTCCAAGAAGAGGGAATAGATTTGATGAAACCTTTGCACCTGTTGCAAGATTGGAATCAATAAGGATGTTTCTTGCTTATGCAGCACACAAGAATTTCACAGTCTATCAAATGGATGTGAAGAATGTATTTTTTAATGGACTTTTGGAAGAAGAGCCTATGTGAAACAACCTCCAGGTTTTGAGCAGAAACTATTGGAGATAAAATCTACAAGCTCAAGAAGGCATTATATGGTTTGAAACAAGCACCAAGAGCATGGTATGACACATTGTCTCAGTTTCTTATAGACGATGGATTCACCAAATGCAAAGTTGATATAACACTTTTCAGAATTCAAGATGGAGATAGTATATTGTTTGTTCAAATATATGTGGATGACATCATCTTTGGATCCACAAATAAAGAGTTGTGTGACAAATTCTCAAACCTTATGCAAGGGAAGTTTGAGATGAGCATGATGGGAGAACTGACTTTCTTCCTAGGTCTTCAAGTCAAGCAAATGAAGGATGGAGCCTTTATAAGTCAAACTAAATATGCCAGAGATTTGATGAAGAAATTTGGTATGGAAGAGAAGTCATCTGTGAAGATTCCCATGAATACATCTGTGAAGATGGATATGGATGCAGAAGGAAAATTTGTTGATCAAACAAGATATAGAGCACTCATTGGATCTCTGCTCTATTTGACAGCTAGCAGACCAGACATCACTTTTCCAATAGGTGTATGTGCAAGATTTCAATCTGCTCTAAAGGAAAGTCATATGACTGCAACCAAGAGAATCCTAAGGTATTTGAAGGGAAGCCAAGAAGTTGGCTTATGGTATCCAAAGGAAGGAGATTCAAGATAATTGGATACTCAGACTCAGACTATGTTGGATGTAGAGTTGACAGGAAGAGTACATCTGGTACTTGTCAAATGCTTGGAAATAGATTAGTTTATTGGTTCAGCAAGAAATAATACTCAATAGCTACATCCATAGCTGAAGTAGAGTACATTGCTGCAGGCAGCTGTTTTGCCCAAGTCTTATGGATGAGGCGGCAGCTGAGAGATTATGACATTGAAGAAATAGAGATTACAATTATGTGTGATAACACAAGTGCCATTGCAATTACTCAGAATCCAGTATTGCATTCAAGAACCAAGCACATTGATGTTAGATATCATTTTATAGGAGATCATGTTGAAAAGAAGGACATCACATTGGAATACATATCAACTGAGAAGCATTTAGCTGATATATTCACAAAGCCCTTATGTGAATCAAGGTTTGAAGAACTTAAGAATGAGCTTGGATCGATTGAGCTGTGTTAGAAAGCTCAAAAGACTCATTCAACAAAGTTAAAATTGGGAAAATTACATATCAGAAGAGTTTCACTTATCAGCCAAGTGAAACAACTTATGTGGCTAGTTAGCTGAATCAGGTTAAATGGACAACCAAGTATCATTCAGTCGATTCAAGGAAGAGAGAAGCATAGTCAAGTCATTAATGAAGAAAGCTGAAACATTTATGAGCTAAGTGACAAAACGAGGTCGTTTTCCTCGAGCGTGAATGTTTTCCTCGAGCGTGAATCATTTTCCTCGAGCGTGAATGTTGGTCTCAAGAATTTTTTGACGATGGAGATGTCCCAAACATTTCCAGAAGAAGTGGCTATGTATTATGTGAACGCCTCGATTTACGATGATGAGATCCGTTCGTCTGTGAACGGAAAGGACTTCAAGTTGGTTGTGGCTGACTTGGCTGAGTATTGTTTTCACCCTACCAGTGGTATTAAGGAGTTGACTGGTAAGGATGTAGATTTGGTTGCGGCTTGGAAGGAGAGAGCCAAGCCTGAGAATGTTGAGGAGCCCAACTACTCAGCTTTGAAGAAGCTGATAAAAGATGACTACCACAAGCTCATGGACGTGGTGTCCAAATGTATAGACATGAAGTTTGGCTCATTAAATCAGCTCTTTCAGACAAAGCTGATTGTAATGGCGGCCATAATGGAGGAGAAAGAGGTGAACTGGGCTGATTTCATTTTTGGAAAGTTGTGCTAAAATGTTCTCAATGTGAAGTTGGCTGATGGCAAGTTCGTGAACTCTCTAGGTTATGGCCTGATCCTAGGTCATTTGATGGAGAGGAAGGGGTTGCCCCTATGCAAAGGGAAACCCTTCCATGCAAATAAGAGGATGTTCAAGGCAAACCTCTAAGGCACCTAGAAGCAGGCCCATGCAAAGAAGACTGCTACCTCTGAGGGGGAATCAGCTGAGCACGTCCCTGAGGACACAACTGTTTTCGCTCCAGCTCCCTCACCAAAGCATGTTCCATCTCCCACCACTGTGGTTAGAAAGAAGAGAATAGTTGCACCCCGCAAGCCATTTGGGAAGACGCAGAAGATGGCAGAGTCAGCTACGGTGGCAGAGGAACAAGAAGAAGAGCAAGTTCCTCGGAAGGACCATGGGGGGACGCTCGTAGGCCGCGACAAAGTGCTGAGCTGATTGTATCCACCACAGTTGACATAGAGAAAGCTATTGTCGAAGAGCAACATAAATTAAAGAATGGCGATGGTGGTCAAAGCACTAGTCAAGAACCTCAAGCAGGTTCCCAGCCACATACATCTTAACAAGACACAACTGATATGCCTTTAGCTGTTATTGAAAAAGACACAACTAATATAATCAAAGGAACAAACGAACAAGACACAACTGACAAGGAAAGATGGCACAGCTGTTATACCACATACGGATGTTGATGTTGATGTTGCTGAGGTAGATAAGGCTCCTATAGAGCCTATGCAAGATGATGATGATGATGATGTTCGTGTCTTATCCCTTGCATACCCAGACATTGAAGAATGGTTCGCGCATGGAGGCTTTGGAAGCTGAGTGCCAGCTGAATTTAATTAGAAAGGCCAGACATGATTGATGAGGAGGAATACCTCTTAGGATTCTTGGACAACACCACCGTCGCACTGTTCTAGATGCAGATTTTTGTACGGCACTATTGTATGATAAGAAGGATGCTGCCAAGGCTAAGGAATTGGAGAAAGCCAAGGCCATTGAGGAGTCCCTAAAACCTCACACTTGTGCCTTCACAAATCCTAATATTCCTAAGGATGCTCTTAAACGTGCTAGCAGTAGCGACGTGGAGATCATCAATGCAGCTGATGCAGTCGAGAAGGCTGAGCTGCAACAAGCACTTAAGAATCCCGAGTGATGCATGAGAAATCTTTGCACAGGGGTCCTGGAGAATCCTCTAGCCAAATCTCCCCAACCCCTGCTATTCTTGAAACGAGGTCCATCGCAAAAACAACCTCACCACCACTCAAGACAAACCAGGGAGACTGCAATGAAGTTAGGGATGAAGATATAGTGGGCAACCTAACCGAGCTGCCTTTGTGAAAGTTGTTGAGACAACCGCCCAAACGACCAAAGCTCAAAGGAACAAGTCTCAAGTGTCGCTGACCTCCCCCGTGATTCCGATTGGTGATCCAAAAGGAGGAAACGAACACACTACAAATGGTTGGAGGAGGTTGTAGGAGACTTAAACAAATTGAAATTAGGAGGCGAAGGTGAGACCCAAACTGAACAACAGAGTGGGATTAACAACGCTTTGGCAAGACTCGTCTCTCACCGAGATTCTAACTACACCAGAGGCCGAGGATCTGTCTTTGAAACATCTAAGGCACAGATGGAAACAAGACAGCTATTCATCGGTGGTCATGAAGTGCAATCCAAGAGGTTGAGACCTCGAAGGATGCCAATGTCCAAGAACCCAAACTCTATCTCGCAGGCGGCTTGATCAAGGCTTTGCAAATCGGCCGAGACTATTGCTAAGGTTGCTGAAGGCCCCTAGGAGGTTGAGACTTCTAGGGGTGTTGCACTAGAAAAAAAGAAAATTGCTCGTTCCAACAATGCCTACATCTAAGTTGACTGATTTAGAAGAGATAAGCGCGTTGCATGACTCATATGAAAATGTACAGTTGGGTTTCCTTGACTCAGAAAATGAAGCCGAGTCAACCCCTAGTGACCTAGCTGAGACGGAACAGATGGCAAAATTGAAGGAGGCTCGTGAGAAAGCTGCCTCTTCAAGATTCATTTTGGTTGATGGTTCACCCTCATTGGTGCCATCACCAACAACTACTCAATTGGATGATTCCACTGGAGCCAACAACCCTGTTAAGACAAATGAGGCCTAGTCAAGCCAAAGAAAGTTCCCACAAACGCGTGCCGTGAAGCTCACACAACCGGAACCTAGATCCGGCCGAGGAACGAAGGAAGGGCTCCCGAAGGAGGAGTGGGAGGAACCCCTTGAGTACCTATTGGCTTGTTTGCAGAAGAGTTCCCATATATTGATGAAGTTCCGCTCGAAGATGAATTTTCTGCAGAACGTGACCATTTCACAGTTGATATAAATCCAGAAGAATTCCAGGCTCTAGATGACTTAAGGGTTGTACCGTTTGGATTTGACTTTGATTATGTGTTACAAGAAGATCACTCACCTTAGGCAGCCAACTTCAAAAAAGCCTTCAAGGCCATATGTGCTGAGATGGAGGCAATGGAGAAAAGCTTTGCTACACTGAACCAACGGATTGGTAACCACGATGCTATGATTTCTAGAGATGTCTGAGGAGCAGTCTTGAGAATTCAAGAATGGACGATGCTGACGAAGGCACTAAGAAGAGAGCAAGTGAACTACTTCAAATCACTCTTCGAAAAATTAGTGATTTGGCGTGGTGAGCAAGCTCAATTCCAGCAGAGACAACATCAACAGATTGGAACGACGCAAAATCGACTTGGAGTCATGCTTCAATATAAACAGGATCTTCAAAACACAGAAAGCACTCTGCGAGCTGAATTGATGGAAATGAGAGCAGAGATAAAGATTCTACGATCCGAATAGAGAGCAGCTCACTCAGTCACTCATGACAAATTGGACCGTCATTTGACACACAGTCCTCAACTTCCTATAGTTGGTATTGATGATGCCAAAAAGGGGGAAGAAAGTAGTAGAAAGGGGGAAGGAAGTGGAAGTAAGGGGGAAGAATCATCGATGAAGACCCCCAACCCCTTGAAAATCGTGTTGAAATCCCAAGTTGGCTCATCTACCAGCTCTCTCCACTCTTAGCTGCCGAAGGACATGTCAGTTGATGAAAAAGCTGAGTTGGCCCTTCAAAATTGAAGCCAGAGAGATTGATCGCAGCTGGTCGAATTGAAGGTTTGAAATCCAAGTTCCAAGGTCCCTCAGCAGGGAAACTCTTTCACCCGATGTTTCTTCTAAAGTTATTGTTCCTGTTGTTGTATCATCATCACACAACATACTTGAACAACAAGTCAATATTCAAAACCCACCGAATGAAAATGCGATAGATGAACCGATCCAGCGAAGATTAATGAACCACAAGAGAAAATAGCTTTAAGAAATGAGTTGTTTCGTATGTGGTGTATACTCTTGAGCATGAATGTGACTTAAGCATTGATGAAGACTTGATCTCATTCAAACAAGCTTGAATAGTAACAACCCCAAAAATGGTACGATGCCATGAAAGAAGAGCTTAAATCTACGATGACAATAACTAGAGTCCAGACTTAGTTGAGTTCTTTGAAAGTTCCAAACGAGTTAGTTGTAAATGGGTTTTTAAAACCAAATGTGACTCGAATGGAAACATCGAAAGGTATAAGGCCAGACTCATTGCTAATGGTTATCCTCATAAAGATGGCATTAACTATAAAAAGACTCTCTCCCAAAAAAAAGAACTTTTAAGAATTGTTATGGCCTCGTAGCTCATTATGATTTAGAGCTTCACCAAATGGATGTTAAAATCGCTTTTGCGAATGGTGCTTTGGAAGAGAGAGTTTATATGGATCAACCAAAAGTGTTTCTAACCACAGGAAAGGAAAATTTGGTGTAAGTTAAAGAAATCAATATATGATCAAACAAGCGTCCAAGAATGGTATCTTAAGTTCAATATTGATACTATCACATCTTATGGTTTTACGGAGAACACCGCTGATCGATAAATCTACGGAAAGTCAACCCGCAAGTTTATAATATTGGTCCTATATGTTGATGACATTTTACTTGTTGCTAATGATGTTGGATTGTTATGTGATGTAAAGTTTCTCCCAAGAACTTTGAAATGAAAGATTTAGGTGAGCCATCCTATGTGATAGGAATAGAAATATTTCGTGATGATCACATGGAATGTTGGGATTGTCTCGGCTTATATCAATAAGATTTTAGAGATTTGGAATGGAAAAATGTTCGGGGAATAGTTCCAATACATAAAGAGGACAAATTCGGATCCCATGAATTATTTGGAACGAAAAGAAATGAAGTCAACTCCTTATACTTCTCGGGTTGAGTTTGATGTATGCTCAAACTTGTACTGGATATCGGTTTTGGATATTGAATGTTAGACGGATATCAAAGTAATCCCTATTTAATTCAAGTTCTTTGGTACTTACAAGGTACCAAAGAATACATGTTCACGCATGTAAGGTCTAATCACCTTGAAGTAATAGGTTATTCCGATTGATTATGCTTGGTGTTTGACACGATCATTCTGTTCTTTGTTCCTTTTAGATGGAATATCATGGAGGAGTGGAAAGCTTGTTGCATCCACTATGGAAGTTCAAATTTGTGGCATGCTTTGAAACTCATGTTCATGGATTGTGGGTCGAACTTTATCTCGGGACTTGAGGTTGTTGATAGCCAAGTCACGAGAATTTATTGTGATAATTTTGCGATTGCTTGAGAATTCTCAAAGAACGACAAGTACTCTAAAGTCTTAAAGACATGGAGTTAAAGTACTTGGTTAAGAAAGATAAACATAGAGTGTCCATTGAGCATATTAAGACTTTAATGGTAGTGGATCCGTTAAACTAAATTACCACCTAAGATATTTTGTGGCCATGACGAAAGGATGAGTATTATTGACAAGTCCTTGTTAGCGTAATGGTAGTGTATGTGTATATGTATATATAACAGTTATTTGCTCTTTATGTTATGACATTCTGAGCTCATTAATAGTTGTGTTTTTGCTTGCATACATGTATTATTTTGTTGTAATAACAGGATGATCTTTGTTTAAGACTGTATGGTTGAGGCTTATGATTCACCTCATTAAGGATAATATTAATTTAGACTGATGTTGTGATACATGGAAGGAATCATGTCAAATATAATATGTGAATACCATGATCCAATCAGTTTAACTTAATTAAGGACAAGTTGGTTTGACATTAGATGGGTTTAATATATGTTATGTGCACCTAAAATTATTATTAAATCCTTCAAGATCGTCATACGGACCAAGTGGGAGAAAATGTTGGATTTTTATCCATTAAGTGACCCGAGATGAATTAAATGTGGCCCATATTTAATGGTTTAAGTTTTAACATTAAAGGCCCTAATTGATGGTTAAAATTAATGGAAGTTAAAGTCGAGTTAATAAAATCACTCCCTTTGACTCTACCTAATAACCCTAATCAACTTCCTCTCTCATAAAAAGAGAACAAGTATTGATGCAGGGAACGTGTATTTTGAATTCCGCCATCAAGAAGAAAAGAACGGAAAAGGCAAGAAGGAAGAAAAAGAGACTTTCAAGGAATTCGTAAAGGAATTAAGATGGATCAAGGTAAGTATGTTTAAACTTATGTCGATCTGTTATTTGAGATTGTGAGAATTATGATTTCCCAGTTTTGGGCATTAAAGAGATTGAATGATTTCATGAGAGAAACCGAAATCTACTTACACTCATCTCATAGATGTCCCAAAATGTCCTCTCTCCATGAGGCAAACTTGGTCGACATAACACCATTTTCTCTGTTGAAAGTCAAATCTCGACAATCTGAGCCTGTGCTCTTAAAAATTGACTTGTGGAATTGAAAAATACAGTGCATCTATATCGAAGAAACATAGGGTTTCAGATCGAGTTCGATTTGTCGGGATAATTGCCGATGCACAATGGGAAGATTATCTGAAGGTTTTTAAGAAAGTTCCAACTTCCAAAGAGTATGAATACAATGCAAGTCCATTGAGAAGGATTCTCTAAAGAGTAAAAGAAATGTGTATCCGACCTTGGACATTTAGATTTGCTCAGAAAATATTTTGGCTAATTTTATTTTCTCTTATATCTGATCTTAGAATCTTCTTGTGTGCAAGGATGGCAGACTTTTCTATCAGAGAGTTTTCATGTTAAAAAAAAAAAAACTTAAGTGAAGATTTCAATTTTTAATGTCCAATAAAACCATTAGATATACAATATAGTTAAAAATATATAAAAAGAAAATTAGAATATTCAAAATGTATGTTTTCTAAATGAATATGATAGCAAATTCTACAATCTTTTTTTTTTCCAAAATTAATAAATTAATCTACATCGGATCAAAAATTGAAAAATTCAAACCCGATTAATTATTTACAATGTAAAAAAACACCCAAAATAGGATGAATGTGGTAAAGGCTAGCTCAATAGATGCTACGTCTTGGTATAAACAATGGGTTATTAGAAAAATGTCACTTTTAGAGCTAATACATGTAATATTATCACTCATCCTAAATCTTTGCAAAACTACCACTCAAACGACCATTATACCCCTGACCATTATATAAGTTTCCCTTATTTCTCACACACATTGAAACAAAAAAAAAAGTGATCCATGCCACCTACCATATACCGATCATTTTTCGGTGACTCGACGACAACCACAACCACCACCATTGCCGCCAGCACCAACCAATATCAACTCAGAGTCAGCCCAAAAATAATCAAACCCAACAAAGAAAAAAAGAGAAAAGAATAGCATAAGAAGGAAGGGACGACAACTCCTGTGTTGCCAGCAATTCATAGGTCCACATCATAGAAATTAGAGCTCGGAGCCCAAAACACGAATCCCATAACCAGCCCTAGAAAACCTATCGTTGTCCTATTCACCAACTGCAAAACTTGACCTATATATCAACCCCAATCCCAACTAAGAAAATTGACCAGAACACCGTTCACGTCCGCCAAGCAAATTCCCCAACACCCTGCCCTTTGCCGGTGTTTTCCAGTGATGGTCATCACCCCCTGCCCTTGGTACTGCGACTCATTCTCAACTGACAAGTTCTTTCTTTGTGGTAGATATATTTTTTCGGAGGTCATTAAACAGTTTGGAAGCTAAAAATGTGAAAAGATATTGAAGAAGTCAATTTTCGAAAATCTGGTATTTAGATATTGTACGGTACAACTTCAGTTTTTAGTTTTTTGATATAATCAATTGTGTGGTAGTTTTGTAGGCCAATTTTATGTTTCGGTTTAATTTGCAGGTAGCATTCGGTAATTATGGCCAATATGTAGGTTGGTTTTGTGATTGGTGTTTTGGTCGTTTTTCTATGTCGACATTTTGGTTAATATCTTCTTCCTTTTTTCCTTCTTTTCTATTCTTTCTCCGTTTTTCTTTATTATTCACCGAGAGCACAACTCAATATTCTGCTTTTTTTTCTTCTCCATCATTTTTGTCTTCCTTGAAACCACGCCCCTAGCCCCAAAATGAAAGAAAGAAGAAAAATTCCTATCTTAACTTGTGGCAGTGAGGTAGATGGTGGTCGGGCTCCGACAAAATGAAAGAAAGAAGAAAATTTCCTAACTTAACTTGTGGCAGTGAGGTAGACGGTGGTCAGGCTCCGACTAAATGGAGGCAGCAGCGCGGTGGTGGTTAGTGCCCGTGCTAGAGCTCTCAAAAGGCCCATCCCGGCCCACCGGAAATAGGGGGTTGAGAATTTAGTGGCTAGCCCGGGCAGACTAGTCCTCCCATTGGAAAAAATAAGAATTTGATTAGGACACTGAGATTTGAGGCAAAAGTGATGAGGTAATGTTCTATTGACATTCTATGAGGTACTGCATACCACTTCTAATAGAGCCTAGAAACCTCATGTACTTATTCAATAATCCTTATACGCTTTACATCGTTAACTATCGCATCAATACTTATTCATTATCCACATAACATTCATTATTCAAATTACTATTATATAATATCCATCAACGTCTCATAAACCCACTAAAAGAGTGTTGTTACATGCATATATATTTCCCAATTAATGAGAATAAAAAAGTGTCGGTTGACACTTGACAGCACTTCAATGTGTGTGGTAGGGATATAAATACAAGCGCCGCATCCCTCTAATTTCTTTAAATTCCACATCCTCAACATCATTAATAAGGTATTAAATAGGAAGTTATTGTGCAATAAACTAAATTACATGTTTTGCTCATTCCATAAACAAACTACTTCACAATTTACTTCCACTAAATATGAATTTGATCACACAGTCAGAAAACAGTCAAACAAAAGAATTGTTCTAGAATAACCACCTTTTCACAGCTTTTGTTTTTAACCGAACCATCTTGTATTGCTATTTCAATTTTTTTTCAAAAATTTGATTTGTGGACCCGACAGGATTTCTCTCTCCACGTGCGTCACATGCTGCTATCATTACAACCGACACAACAAACTTAACTTATACAACCACAATATTCCTTTATTTTTTTCCTTTCAGTAAAGCAATTAAACTAAAGGAACAAAGAAATAAATATACAATACTAACAATGTTTTTAACATAAACAATGAAGCAAAGCCAAATCCTCCGATTAAATAACCATGAAAATAAACAAAAAAATACTCTCACTAGAGTACCTGTCTTCGTCTCTCATAAATTGTTAAAAACACAACAATAAACCCAAAAAAGAAAAAGGAACAAATTAAAAGTCCTTCCTAGAAATAGTGGCAAAAATAAACATGAGGCCAGAAATACAAGAAAAAAAAAAGAAATAAATAAAGCAAACCTGGACGAAATTACGATTTAGGACAAGAAAACACACGCAAATACCGAAACTGACACTGTGAGCAGCACTTTCATCACCGCCGGAGCTTCCAAAACGCCGCCGGCATTGTCGGATGTACTATTCTGAGAGTCGGCGGTGGGGCCTTCCGACGGCGCTCCATCAGGTGAGCTAGTCGGTGGCGCCGGAGGAGACAGAAACGGAGATGGAGCCGCAGCAGATTCCGGAGCCGGAGCGTCAGCCTCAGGAGCCGGCGACGGAGAAGTCTCAGGAGCGGGACCCGGCGCCGGAGCTGGAGCCTTCCCGAAAAGCTCCACCGGAAGAAGCAAACTGTCGACGGTGAAAATACAGAGCGGAGTCGAATCGAGCACAGTGGACGCGATTCTCGACGAGTCAACTCCGGTGTGGAGACTCACCGAGTCCCCGGCTGTCGTCACGCTGAGGTCATACTTTCCGGCACCATTGGTGGCGAGTGTAGTAATCTTACCTTTCGTCTGTTTCAAAGTACCGACTGGACTGTAACTGGCGAGGGCGTGATACTGTAAGATCGAGACCACCTCCGCATTGGTGAGCTTGCTCAGATCTGGAACGTCAGCCCCCTTGAAGGCCTCATCGTTCGGCGCAAAAATAGTCAAACCCTTGTCCAGGGCTGACTGGTACACTTTCAAAACCCCAGTCGAAACAATCAGAGAAGCAAAGGTTTTGCACCCGGCTTTCTCCAGTAACGCCGTTATGTTAACGTCGGACGCCGACGGAGCCGGCGCGGTTAGAATCGCGCTGGGAGCAATCGCTTTGCTGACCTCGATAACGGAGACGTTGTAGGGGATTTGTCTGACCGACTTAGTGAAAGTGGAGTCGAGAGGCGAGCCGGGTAAGCCGGAGCCGAACCCGACTTTTCCGCCTTTCAAATCGGTAATGTTGACGAATCCGAGATTTCCGCCGGCGTTTCCGGTGGTTTGGTACAGTGTGGTGGACAGGACCGAGCCGTCGGAGATTTTGTGGAGCTTCGGCGCGTCGAAGTAATCGAGCAACACGTGTAGGGCTAGGATGTTTTTGACGACGCTGAGGGGGTACTTTCCGGTGACGGAGGAGAGAGCTCCGTTGGGGAGGACGCAGACGGTGACTGGCTCGCGGCTGTTGATTTCGTCGGCGAGTTTGGTTTGGGTGAGTAAGCTGTTGAATTCACTGTATTCGGGGAAGGCGGAGAGGATCTCGGTGATGTTAGAGGCGGCGGCAGCGGTGGCGAGAATGGCAATAGTAACGAGAGAGAATGTAAAGGAGGCGGCCATTTTGGAAATTGTGGTGGTGCACTGGGGACTGCAAAAACAGTAGAAAGGGAAAGTGGGGTTTTATGTATTTTCGGAGCCGTATGACTCTCAAAAATTGTTCCCCAAATGACGCTTCAAAATTTAACTTAATTTGTAAACAACGGAAAGGATTCAATACATTATTTATTGCCAAGGGTTCTAATTGAGCTTCGACTTTCCTAATTTAGTTTGTTTGTCTTAATATAGATGAGTTTTAAGTTTGCAAACTAAATTAAATATGAGTAGAGGTTTCAAAACAATAAATTTAGAATGAAATTATTTTAATTTCAATAAAGTTACAGGTTTTTCTCAGAAAAAATAGAAATTCACATTACAATTTAGTATTCTTGATCGAGCTAATTGAAGTCATTTCCTATATTTAATTATTTATTGTTCCAACTTCCAATTGACAATCCATTTTTTTGTCTGAAACAATTTAGGGGTCCAATCCTGAAATAGTGCAGTGTGATGTTAAATATGTTGTCAACACATTTGATAACACAATGGAAGTCTTGTAAATTTAAATACAAATCACAATAAAATTGGAATGACGGATATTAATAATAAAAACAAGAAGTTTTAAAATTGTGTAAAAATATAAAAATATTTGTACGATTTTCTTAGGACAAACACTCTTAAACAAAATACTGTTACAAAATACAAAAATCAACAAGACTAAAAATACTCCCTTTAAGTCTTGTAAAGTAAGCAATACTTCATCACAAACTGAGAGAATCCTCCAATACACGCCTTATACCACTCATTTATAACATATGCTTTCTCAAAATGAACAAACTAACAAATCTAAGGAAAATATTGTCTAAGATGTTACAACATTCTTGGTCATACTCTCTTCCTGCAAACTTCTTATGAATGAAAGTGTTTCTCTCAGATTTCTTTAAATTGATCTAACACCCTCTAAATATGTATTTTTACTGCAGATTGGGTTAGCTTTAAATAGAGGTAAGTGTAACTTCTCTAAGGTGTTACTTCCACATCCTAAAACCACCTGCAAGAAACAAGGAACAAAGAAACTTCCCGCAACTCCTAAAAACTGTAATTAGCTAGAAGAAATGCAGTTAAAAATCTGTAAAAATAACCATCCTAATTCAAAAATTGATCGTATTAAATTTTATCTGGAATTTGCAAAACAAAAATAAAGATAAAGTTTGACTCTAAAAGTCACACTAACAATCTCTCATTTTCTGCAAATTCCTGGATAAAACATGCACAAAACTACACAAATATATTCAAAAAAAAGTTAAACTCCCCCTTAAACAAATATTCATATCCCAAATTATAAAAATAACCAACAAATTGCTCAAGTGTTGCCATCAATGTTAGCAACATTTTCTAAGTCACATTCTACAGTTCTTTCTTCAGTTGCATCTGCACCAGATCAACTTGCACTAGTTTTTGTGTTACTTTATCCTCATTTTTGGACAAAAATCAATCTTCGTAATTAGAGAGAGAGAGAGAGAGAGAGAGAGAGAGAGAGACCCATAAAATTTGTCCACTAAGTATAGTTGAAACCTCATGATCTCCATGAAAGGTTAGTAAAAGTAGTTAACATGTAACTGTCCACTATCACCACTAAGTAAAATCAATTTTTTGCAGATATTTCTGTTTTTGAATTTTTTATTTTTTTGTATGGAAAATACATGTCCTAATCAATGTCCAGAAATATGCAGAACAAAACAACAAAGAAAATCACACACAAATTATACTTAGATAATTACAGAATGTATCACAAGATGTCACATAAGATGTTGTTATCATCATTTCATAGAACGCATTCTAGAAATTTTTAAACTCTAATTTTATATGTCCTGAACTGATCAATTAACCATATTTTCTTGCACCGACCAATATAGGCACATAAATGAAGTACATAAAAGACTTGTAAGAGTCAAGAGAATAAAGCTCAAAATTTTCCACAATTTTATAGCTAAATTTGTACACAAATGCAAAAAGTGCAAGTTCAAAATAGGTTAATACACTTAGCTTTTCCAGCTTTAAAAAAGTTTGATCTTATCAGAATAGGTTTCATATAGATGACACATCAGACATGAGATCCTATTGATACAAAGATGCAAGATATAATATAGAATGTCTAAAAAACCTAGAGAAGACAAAAGAGAAAATATGTTGCAATATAAGATGTAACACAATATGCATCACATGCAATCAAAGAACACACAAACAGGAAAACCTCTCAAAGTCCAAAGATTTTACGAAAATATATTTTAACTGATGTTCAGTGGCAATGTATCGAATACAACCAATTTAGGATCAGTTTTTGAAGAATTCTTAGCAAACTTGAAAGTTTCCTCAACATTGTCATGTATCATGTGGCATCATTTTACTTAAAGCCCTATCTTTCTTCAGTTTGAAGTAAAAAGGTTTAATATGCCCAGATTTAAAATAGTAATGACACACAAATTTACTCTTCAAAACACTTTCAGACTTTTTAAACTTATTTTTAAGAAAAGATTTTCCACTTTTTACAACATTCTCTTGTTTAACAGAATGGCATGTCTTCTTATAACAACCTGTTTTGTTTGCTTTAACATATCCAAATCCAATTCTATTAAATCTAGCTTTCAAAAGTAAATCATCAATAACTGCATAGTTAGAATCAAAACTACTTACAGTCTTTTTGAGACTAATAAGTTGAGATTTTACCAGATCAAGATCCTTGTTTTTCTTTGTTAAAAGTACTTCCAATCTCCCAACATAGTATCTTAAAATGTCATTTTCTTTTGGTCAAAATCATCAAAATTAAGACTCAATTCACCATGACAATTTTTGTCAAGCTTAACAACATGTGACTTTGAAGACAAAGATAATGCAGATTTAAAATAATTGACAAAATTATAACTAGAACCAACAAACATGTCTTGTGATATCTTAGATGTTGCATCACTTGATACATCATTTTTGAATCCTTTAGTAACATGTTGATCTTTCTCAAGATTTGTTACAAGTCTTTTGCAATTTTCTTCACTATCTATCATACCATCTTCAGATTCTTCATCACTAAAAAATATAGTAAACTTCATGCCTTTTTCCCTAAGAGTATTTGCATATTAGTTTGGATAATGACCAAATCCTTTGCAAGCACGACATTAAATTAAATCAAGGTTTTTTAGTTTTAAATAATTACTCTCTTGTTTTTGTTCAAACTTTTAGGAAAATTTGAAGAATTACCAGAAAACTGTTTCTTAGACTTGAAAGATATGTCATTCATAGAAGATTTGAAATCATTATTTCTGTTTGATCACTTTAATTTTGAATAAACTATTAAACCTTAAAATCAATAATGCAATAGATTCTTCATTCAAATCACATTCATGAATCATGAATATCTTTCACAAAACGTTCCATTGTATCACTTTGAACAACACAAGAATCAAAATCAGTTTGCATTTTAAAGGCAATAGTCAATACATCTTTCTTTACCTTTAACATGATGTTCTTTTTGTTGTGCCAAATTTAACTCAAAAGTTTGTAAAATATCAATAAGTTCATCAATTATCTAAGAGTATCAGTCTTTTTGATTTCTTCAATAGTATAGATCTTAACATTGTATCTTTCGGGAAGAGATCTCATTACCTTGCTTACCAATCTCTTATTGCTAATAGGATCTCACAAATTTTTGCATTGTAAGATGCAATGGTTTCATCTTTTTCCATTATGAGTTTCTCGAATCTGTTTGCTATGAATCTTAACTTTGTTCTTCTAACACCATGTGTTCCTTCACAACGCAATGCATCCCAAGCATCCTTTGCTGAAACACATTTAGAAATTATCTTGAACAAAGACATATCAATACACTGAATATGACATTTAAAGCTTTAGAGTTAAACCTTGCAATATGGACTTCATCATTTTGCCATTCAATCTCCGGTTAAATTTGTCTATTGTATCTCTCTCGGTGTCAATGATTCTTGGTGGTGTCCATCCAGTAACAATCTACCTCCATGCCCTTTCATCAAGAGATTTGATATACGCCCTAATTTTCACTTTCCAATAGGAATAGTTCGTTCCATCCAAAACAGGAGGACAAACCATTACAGTTCCTCGAAATTCCATGATGAATTACTGCACAAAAAACACAGGTCACACTTAGTAACATCAAACATAGGCTCATGATGCCAATTGAAAGAACTGAAAGGGTCCAATTCTGAAAAGTGGATTGTGATGTGAAATATATTGCCAACACTTTTGATAACACATTGGAAGTCACACTGTCTTCCTGCAAACTTCTTGTGAATGAAAGTGTTTCTCTCAGATTTCTTCCAATTGATGTAATACCCTCTAAATCCGTATCTTCACTGTAGGTTGGGTTAACATTAAATAGAGGTAAGTAAAACCTCTCCAAGGTGTAACTTCCACATCTTAAAACCATCTGCAAGAAACAAGGAACAAAGAAAACTTCATGTAACTCCTAAAAATTGTAATTAGCTAGAAGAAATGTAGTTAAAAATATGAAAAAATAACCATCCTAATTCAAAAACTGATTGTATTAAATTTTATCTAGAATTTGCAAAATAAAAATAAAGATAATGTTTGACTCGAGAAAATCAAAACTAACAATCTCCTTAGGAAGACATCGATTGGTTCTCCAGCTCATCTCCTAAAGACTCGAACTCATGAGTCATGACCAGTTAGGTGGTTGGTGCAAGGTATTTACCAACGTGCTATTGTGTCTCGTCATTGACAATCCATAATGTAAGACTACAAGTGAAATTATGAGGTTCAACATTATAATACATGTTATTCTTTTTTTTTTTTTTTTTCTTTTGTCTATGATAAAACAGAGCTTTTGATATAACCTCCTTTTGATTTATTTTGGTTTCACGGCGTAATAACAATTATAATATTAAACGATGCATGGGTTTTACAAATTTTTAGGTCTCTTGCTTCATCATGAAAACTAATATCATTTACATTTATTAATAATATTTATATGTATAAAATTAACATATATTCTTTATGTCAAGAAATCTTAAAATTTAGTCCCACTCAATCATTCTTCTAAAAAGAATAGGGGTTTTTAATTCTTAAATAAAATTTTTGGTAAATCTCATTTTGCCCCCTGATACTTTCCTGGAGTATCACTTTACTCCCTTATACTCTCGATTGTATCACTTTTCCCCCTTATACTCGTAATTAGTATCACTTTACCCCCCTTATGCTTTTAAATATTATTTTATACTTTTATACTCAAAACAATGACCATTTTATCCTTACATAGCATTTCAAAAGCATTTAATATTAATAAACTTGTACTTTTTTTCTAAATTAATAACTTTTACAACTTGATTAATTAACACTTAATATTAAATCTATTATATTTTACATTTAGTTGTTAATTATTTTACTTTAATATAGTCCCTATTAAATTAATATATAATAGGATATTTCTATTAGCTAATACATTTATAATTTTAATTTATTATACATCACAAACTTAAAATTATAGGATATATATAATTCAATTTTATTAAAAATGTGAAATATTATTAGTATTTTTTTTTAATTATTGATTGAATATTCATAATTTAATAAAAATTATGTTAAATAGATAAATTGTCGTTTTAGTGGTTAATATTTTGAATAGAAAATATTATTTTACAATATAATACATAATCTTTTGATTTATTTTGAAAAAATGTATGAATATATTAATTTACAGAAACACCTAAAATATAGTTATTTAATAGGAACTATATTCATTTTAATAAATAGCAAATAAATTTTCCAAAAATGTATATGTATTTTATGCCATTGTTAAAATAAAATAATAATAGGGACGATTAGGTTATTTAATAGAGGAATATGAGGATTAAATGATATTTTAATTGTATGAGAGGGTAAAGTAATACAAATTGATAGTACAATGTAGTAAAGTGATAAAATTGATAGTACAATGAGGTAAAGTGATATTCAATGACAATATAAGGGGGTAAATTAAGATTTACCCTAAAAATTCACTGCATTTGTAATATGGTAAGTCAAAATAGAATTTATGCTAAAATTCCAAAACATAAAAGAAAGTGTACACGAACACGAGTAGTGCATTATTCATTATAAATTTTATAGTTTACACGAGTGCATTATTTTTTATTTTATTTATTCCTTGAGTGATGAACATGCATAAACATTATATTTATTTACACAAGAATATCCGAACATATTGATCGCTTTCAGATTACTCCCTTCCTGCTGACAAGCCAGATTTTATGAATTATCGGCCTTGTAGTCAATACAAAAAATTTGTAAGACATATTATTGGTTTTTTCGGACACTTGCATCGCGATATCGCGACAATACAAAAAATTTGTAAGACATATTATTGGTTTTTTCGGACACTTGCATCATGTCGCGACGCATACATTTTTCTGTTGGTATATTCGAGGTACCTTAGCAATTCAGAAATGATAAAATAAATCCCGAAATAAACAAAAATATGTTTTTTTTCTTTTCTTTTTTTCAGTTTGGCCCTGTTATAAATATATTTTTTTATTTATTTCTAGTTAATATTATTATTATGTACTGTTTCATTCTTTAAGTAAGGATAATTTCATTATAAGATTTATAGGCTCGTTCATTATATTACACGTAAGTATACTAATTCATTAACATTTGATTGAGATGTATACCATTCTTATAAAAAATCTCTTATTTCCATTCCGTCCAGTAGAGGCTAATTTATTAAACTAATGCTACTTAAAAATCTAATTAACCAAATAATGCCAAAATCAAAAAAATTAATATATTGGGTGAAAACAGATGTTTTCTCAATTTTTATTTTTTTTAAATAATTTTTTTAGAAAACAGAATGGTGTATGTATTTTCAAATTTATAAAGTAAAATTCAATTAAATTATTTTTAAATATAACATTATTTCTGAAAATTTATCAAAAAAATAATCTTTAATTGTGAATTTGAAAATAATCTTTAATTTATTTTTTAATAAAGATTCAAAAATAAAGTTATATTTAAAAAAATTAATTTAATTGAATTTTACTTTATAAATTTGAAAATACATACACCATTTTTCGGATAAGTGCAACTGATTTTTGCTCAAAATTCGAAAAAATGCTTTAATTTAAAATGACTTTAAAAACACAACTGGATTAGCAAAACATCAATTGCCTTACAACTAGAATCTAAATTATCAACTGAGAAAGCGTGGTTTAGGTTTTATTATGTAACCCAATTCTAATACAGTTGATGTTTTCCTATTCCAGTTGTGTTTTAAATTCATTCTGAATTCGAGCAAAAAAATAGTTACAGTCCGAAAAATGGTGTATATATTTTCAAATTTGTAAAGTAAAAATTTAGTTAAACTAATTTTTTTAAAATCAAAATTATAACTGAAAATTAATTCAATTAAAAAATATGATTTTTAAATTTTTTCAAAAAAAAAGAGAAAAACTGAGCAAACAGAGTTCATAACTCTTTTTTCTCAAAAATTTATAAAAAATAAAAATAAAAATTGAATATATTAATTTGTTTTTGATTTTGGCATTATTTGGTTAATTAGATTTTTAAATAGCATTAGTTTAATAAATTAGCCCTCCAGTAGATGCTTCAACAAACAAAATTTAGAGGAAAATGCACTAAATTTCCTGTACTATTCGCGTCTTTACATATTACTATATAAATTATTTTTTGTTACACTTTATCATATGAACTATGTAAATTTTTGCACATTGCCCTATATGGACAATTTTGCCCCTAAAATTTTATTTTTCTTAAAATAATAAAAATAGTTCATTATTGTCATCAGGCCTATCATGTTATCGTATATTCAATTAATATTTTCTTAATTCCATACCTTGCCTTAACGAAATGTAGCTAAGTATTCTTAGTTGATTTTTGGGTTGCTTTTCACACGTATAGTTTTATAACTGATTCTTACACTCAACCTGATTGACAACAAAATAGACAAATTGCATCACAATGGTTTGTGTTTTCTTTAACCCAGCTTAGACTTCTAACTAAATGATTGACACCTCTTTACACACAGCTATTTGTGCCGTCCATTTCCCAAGAGCCTGTTTCGAAAAAAAAAATGGCAAAAACCCATTGCCTAGAAACAAAATCGCCTCTAACTTTCAGACATTAACCACTTGCAACTGTATAGGAAATGCAATCTTAATTATTCATCAATATCAAATTAAAAAAGAAAAAAATAATATAAATTTAGCCAATTATCGACTAACCAGGAATACACAACTACATTTTCGGTCAAATAATGTATAAATTTAAAAGATTATAAATTTTTCCATTATGTAAAATTTTAGGAATATGCATGATTGACGGTTAAAATGATATGATTTCGCTGGGAGACTTAAAACTCTGAAAAAATGTCCTCTATTTTTTTTATTTTAAGAAAAATGAAATTTAGGGTCCAGATATTTACAAGTTCCAGCTCCAATACGCCCCATCCGCAAGTAGGAAAAAAAGCTCGGGTTATGACCCAATGCAAAAATTTAAATAAGATTCCATACTTGTTTACCCAACATTGCCAAGTTAAATGAGTGTAAATGTCTGAATCCTAGTCCACCAAACTCCTTACGCCAACAAAAAATTTATACTTCTACTCCCATTTTGTTTCGTGAAAGTTGTAAAAACGATAATAAAAAGTATTCATGGGGTTCAATGTAATTTCCTCCAAAAAAATTTATCACTATATTTCTTCAGAAAATCTTTTATTAAATCATTTGAATTTATATGAAATGAGTGAAAAAACGAAATAAATTAAGTTTAATATTGTATTTGAGTTTAGTTTGATATTTTATTGTGTCACTTAGGCCCAAACTATTTACGCTTCAAGGCTACGACCACATTATCAATAATAGATCGTCCAGGCACAAAAGCTTTTCTTCGGAGATAAGATCTTTTTAAGTTTATTTAATTTTTAATTATTCTACTTTAACCATAAATTTTGCAAATTATTGCATATAGCCTATAATATCCAAATTTACCCCTATTCTTTTATGGTTATTTTATTATGTGAATCTAAAAGTGGTATCATACCCTATGTTTATTAAAGAAATTTACTATTATTTAATACTACTAGAGATGGTGAGAATTTTAAGAAAAATGACATTTAGGGGTACAACTATCCATATAGGGAAAAATACAAAAATTTACATTACCCCAACATGGTAAAGTGTACAATTTATATTTAGTAAAGTGTAAAATTTACTAATAGTACATAATTTATATTGGTTCAATGTAATTTCCTCCAAAATTTATCACTATATTTCTTCACTTTTATTAGAATTTATATGAAATCCAAATAAATTAAGTTTAATATTGTATTTGAGTTTAGTTTGATATTTTATTGTGTCATATAAACTATGCAACATATAATCTATTAAGAGTGATGTGTAAATTTAGAAATTATAGATTAAGGAAAACAATTTGCAAAAGTTCCTATTATTTAATACTACTAGAGATGGTGAGATTTTGAGAGAAATTGATCCAAATACTTGTTCGAGATATAATAACATGCAACATATAATCTATTAAGAGTGATGTGTAAATTTAGAAATTATAGATTAAGGAAAACAATTTGCACGTAATAATTTGAAGTTAAGTGGTAAAGAAAAACACGTATAATTTAGGGGCAATTTAAAATTACCCTATTAGAAAGAGAATAGTTACCAATTGGTACTACTGGAATGAGTCAATTAACTAGGGTTAAGAGTTGTGTGGTGAGGTTAGAAAACTTGACTTGGTGTGTGGGTGCCTGGGTGGAATGTTGTGGAAAACCTTCATTTGGATGACATGTGGAGAGTGTGAGGTTGGTATTTGTTCGTCTTTATTTCTGGGTCACAGCTGGAAACCAGATCTAAAGTCGGTGCCATTATATATGTTTACGGTTGCCCTTTTTCCGTATGAAATGACGGGATTGCCCCAGACTTTTGCTTTGGCTCTTTTATCTTTTTCTTTTATGGGGTATTTTTTTGGGGGCAAAAAAACTATACTATTAATCCTTCTAACTTTTAGTATATTTGATGAGGCAGTTTAAATTTTAAAAGAACTTTTTTTACGGATTTTTAATGTACTTAAAATTAAAATTGTTTGAGTAACCGACATTGGCCGTTATAATTAAAGGGATTAACGTTGCTTGGAATGATATTAATCTAAGTGCCTCTTTTTCAACAATGTCGTCTCTTATTCTAAATAAAATAAAAATGCTCGCTCTTGCTCCATCGATATTTAATTCTATTAGGTTGCATTTAGACGAGAGCATTTTTGAATTCTTTTTACTTTTGTTGGTCCAGAGTATCCTACACCAGTTGGGGACACAAGTTCCATACTTCTTTCGGACTATGAGACATCTGTCCTTCCCATAGATAGTCTTAATTCCTTGGAGGAAGAGGAGCAACCCCAACCTCTCACTCCACGTTAGTCAATGTTTGAACCTAGGACCTTGAGGTTGCATTGCAACTCCAAAGCCAACCCTCGGGGGTCTATGAGAGGATTGGATTTGAAGAGAGGATATAGGGGAATGATTTTAAATGACTCTATCTAAGATGAATTTGAAATCCTCCAAACGATTCAAAAAATAACTTCCAATAATTTGAAATATATTATAGAATGATTTCATCCAAACATAATCAATAGATTCATTATTACGGATTTCAAAACCATAGCTCCAAATCCTTCTATCCAAATGTAGACTTAGGTTGCATTTAGATAGGAGAATTTGGATTGGGGAAAAAAAATTCAAATAACTCAATCTAAGATGAATTTGAAATCCTCCAAAATGACTCCAAAAATAACTTTCAAGGATTTGAAAATTCATTGTAAAATGACTTTAATCCAAACGATCTCAATGAACTTGTTATTATGGATCTGAAATACTTAGCTCTAAATCCATCAATCCAAATAGAGCCATATATTAATTCAGTGTTTCATGTACAAAATAATTTATAAAAATATAGTTATTAAATTTGATTTAATAAGTATTGAATATATATATATATATATATAGAGAGAGAGAGAGAGAGAGAGTGTGTGTGTGTGTGTTTTCAGAGTCATACCACGTTTGAGCTTTGCTAGAAATTTTCAGTCGAAAATAATGGTAAATTATGGTTTGTAATGTGTAGTAAGTAGTAACCTATATGAAGAGAGAGAGAGAGTGTGTGTTTTCAGAGTCATATCACGTTTGAGCTTTGCTAGAAATTTTCAGTCGAAAAGAATGGTAAATTATGGTTTGTAATGTGTAGTAAGTAGTAACCTATATGAATCTTTGTTGATCAATTCTCAACATGAATAATTTAGTTCAATCTTTAATAGGTGGCGCTATTGACACCCCCAAAATTATTAACTACACCTCCTTCATATAATTTCAAAAATGTCATTAGTTTAAAAGACTATGATACCCTTACTTAAATAAATAGGTTCTAATACACTTCATCTTCCTCACACTCACCCACATTCTTGTAAAAAGCTGAATTTATTTTTTGTAAACCCTATATTTTCAAACACTCACATTGTTGCAAACATGGACAACAACAATTAATTTTGTCGAATAATATAAGTATATCCTTAATTTGCAACTTAAAAGTGTGTTATTTTTCCATTTTTACAGCTGAAAATTTACTGTTGAATAACAAAAGTGCGATACTTGGTACGATCGCAGTGCAAACTTTTATCGTGTTATCATGCCAAGTGGCACGATGGCACGATTGTAGTTACTTTTCGATCGTACCTTATGGCACGCTCGAGTATACCATCGTGCCACCCATCGTGTCATCCATCGCCTTCTTCCCCAAACTCAGACAAAAACCAGAAAAAAAATTATGTAACTCTAGAATTCAAACAAATTCAATTACCCAATACTTATACCCAACAATTACCCAAACTAATCCAACTATAAGTGCGAAATTAAAGTAAAGTATTAAATTCAAAATTAAAATAAATTAAAAAATGTGTAATCCAAAAGATATTATATCTTTTTTCGTTGTCGGAACAAAAAGATTGGTGGAATTTCTTCTGTCGCCGCCGCCGCGCCTTGGGTTTATCATTTTGGGTGTATTTGGGAGGGAAAATAAGTGCAAGAGTAAAATTGGAAAAATTGGGGGGTGTATTTAACAATTGTGCCATATTTGAAAAAATGGGGAATGATGTACTTAAAAAGTGGGTGTACTCATCAAAAAAAGGAGGTGTCAATAGCGCCACCCATCTTCAATTCTACTATTTTTTGGAAAACATTTATTCAGTGTCATAAGTCACAACTCTTTTTTCTTTTATTTGACAAGTCCTTTTTCTTTGTTCTGAAGGTGGGATTATAATTACATATCTAGATTGTACTAATATAATATATCATACTTTGCCACATGATTAATTAGGTAAATATCGCCAAAAACCATATTTGAGTAGGAATATTCTTCCCTATGAATATTACTTACTATATTTCGAACATTAAAGATGACTATGGCCTTTTTCTTTTTTTTTTAGAAAAAGGAAGAACACAAAGTAGATTGATATTATCATTTCAATGGGCTTATCTGGCAGTGTGCTGTATTGCACTGTTGCTATATTGGTTGATTTAATGATTTGGAACCCCACGTACTTCTCAATTATTACGAAGCTGGGCCTTAGTGGGCCGGACCACTCGACCAGCATGATTTATGATCCAATTACATCGCTTCTGTGCAATTATCTAGCGTTGTATCTAGCATTGTAGACTTCAAATATGCTTTAACCTACTTGGTTTCGCAGGTTCTTTTAATCACAGCTCTATTTATATTTTAAAATCAATCCAGTTATATTTAATTGGTAGGTCTAGGTATGGTTTGATATGTAAGTATAGCCATATATTCATGTTTTTACATTACAAAAAAAATATATATGTGGAAGCCAAAACAAATTGACATACCTCCAGTTATTACTTTATCTACAGTCGGATGTCGGATATTTTCCACTGGGTTTCTCTTGTCTCAAAAAAAATAAAATTAGATGGTGTATTTCGTAATATTCAAGTGACAAAAAGACTCGTGGATATGTCCTTATATATATATATATATATATATATATATATATATATATAGGATATGGATCAAACAAGTCCTCCTACTTGGGGTGAGTCCATGAGGACACATTCTAACCATAGATTAACAATTTTGGGTGGTCCAAATTTTTAGGGGGGTTTTATGTTTATTTTTTTTTGTTTCAGCAACTAAGAAGGGTAGGGTGGTCATTTTGCATTATAGAATCAGTTATTGAGATTTCATTTCCTCTTTCACGCGATTTCACCCACTCTTCACGCACACTCTCTCTCCAAATTTCGCCAAAAAAATTCTCTGTTGCTTATGTAGTATAGGGTTGTTGCTTATGACTTGCTTATGTAGTTAATGTATCTGTGATGCATGTGTAGTGTATATTCGTTGCTTATGTAGTCTAGGCTTATCGCTTATGTAGTATGGGTTTGTTGCTTATGACTTGCTCATGTAGTTAATGTATTCGTGGTGCATACGTAGTGTATATTTGTTGCTTATGTAATATAGACTTGTTGCTTATGTAGTATGAGTTTATTGCTTATGTAGTTAATGTATCCGTGATGCATACGTAGTGTATATTCGTTGCTTATGTAGTATAGCTTATGTAGTATGAGTTTGTTGTTATGACTTGCTTATGTAGTTAATGTATTCGTGGTGCATACGTAATGTATATTTGTTGCTTATGTAGTATAAGATTGTTGCTTATGTAGTATGAGTTTGTTGCTTATGACTTGCTTATGTAGTTAATGGATATAAAAGCACCATGACACATCTAGACAAGCAACAAATTATATCTTCATAAGCAAACTTCGAATTGAAGTCGAGCTCTAGCAACTATGGCGAATTGTTTGCAACTTTTTTCACACAATAGTGCGTTGAAGAAGAAGGATGAATGATTTCTCATAGTAGTGCATTGAAGAAGAAGATGGATGATTGTTCACGTTGATTTGCTATGAGATTTGGAAGGATTGTCTGTGTTCTATACAAGTGAGACCATGTCTCTAGGTGAGACACAATGGGCTAATCTCAACCATCCCCCACTATTAATCAATGAGTATGATTTAATGGATAAAAAATATATTAAAATATTAATTTAATCAATATAAGGGTAGTAGGGTAAAATAACATAACAAGTTAGTTACAAAAATGGAATCAAATCTCTTTCTCTCTCATACATCTCCCAATTTTCCCAATCTTACGTCTCTCTTTCTCTCTCTCTATCTCTCATTCCTCCATTAACGCAAATAAAGAAAAACTCGAAAGAACTCGAAAATTACAGTTCATGAAAATTACGAGAAAAAACAAGAAAAATCGGTGCAATATTACAGAGAAATAACGAACAGTGAGTTCGAAAACTAAATATGCAACAAAACTCAACTAAATATGCATTATCTGAAAACTATATATGCATCGTAAAAAAACTAATATGTAGTACAGTATATCCAACTATGCAAGACGTCATAAAATATGCAACAAAATCAATTAACTATGTATTATCTAGAAACTATCTATGCATTATGGAATAACTAAATATGCAGTACATTATGTAACATCCCATTTTTATAATTTCCAAAAGCAACATCCCATTTTCATAACTAAATATACATTATATTGAACCTATTTATGTAGTGTTGTATAACTACATATGCAGTACATTATATTCAATTATGTCTTGTTTTCGTAAAACAGTGCCAACAAAATAACTAAATATGCATTATCTGATGTCTAATTAGTAGAAGAACCCTAACTATGCTGTAAAATAAAAATATTTGGAAAAAAAACAGGTTCCTTAAATTCCGCTACAAAATCCGGCAGTGTCAATTTCAACCCATAAAATCCGCTGGGACCACTAATTTGATACAAAATTACAATCTTACCCTTAAAATCAGCGAAAATTAGGAAATAATTAAAAAAACTGAATTAATCACATCCCTTCATTTTTTATGATCAATGGGTAAGATGAGTCCACACTGTCTCACCTAGGGAGGGTGGTCTCATTTGAACCAAATCCTATATATATATATATATTCCCATAAAAAATAACTCACATCCCACATCTTGTAACCACTTGCGTATGTAAATGTTGCACCATTTAATGTAACAATGCATTAACATGGGTTTGTAACCCATGTTGCGTTCTCCCACTTGGTGCAGACATAATTAAGAAATAAAATACATGAATCATAGATATATGTCTTTTATATGCGAGTGATATCAACTATGTATTACAATGTATTTAGGGCTGCAATCGAACCGAGCCGAGCCGAGCTTTTGAGTGTTTGAGTTTGGCTCGTTTATTATTGAGTCGAACTCGAGCCTGAATTTATCAAACATATTGATGGCTCACGAACTTTTTCGAGCTTAATCGAGCCTAAACGAACTTAGTAAACATTAATTAAAAATTAAATTATTCCTCAATTTATTACAAAAAATAAAATTATTTATATTTAAAATTCATAATATATTTATTAAAACTTGTAATTTTATTCAAAAAAATAAGTTTATTGAAATATTTTTATATTATCTTAAGTAAAAATATGAAAAATTAAAATTAAAATCAAATTATTAGTTTAATTTATACGAGCTTACTATCAAGCCTATTCACGAGCTTACTAACGAGCTTGTTCACGAGCTAACGAACCGAATATCTCTAAGTTTGAGTTTGGTTCATTTATTTTAACGAGCTTCATTAAACGAACTCGAACGAGCTTTTATCGAATCGAGCTCTGAATAGATCACGAACGACTTGGTTCATTTGCAGCCCTAAATGTATTTATATTTCTCAAATTCTTTATGTGGTTACAAAACTTAATGAATAAACCGTATGTTTATTCTAGGTCCAAACATTAATGATATTTTTTCAACACAAATGTGCACACAAAATCAAATGAAAAATATCAGCTGAGTAAGAGTTCCAATAAATTACATTACGGAACTAAGTCTCATTCGTACTACATGATCCTTAAAATTCTTTGGTGGCATGCTTTTAATTAAAGGATCAACAACCATCAATTCAGTGCTAACGTGCTCAATGACCACTTTCTTCTCTTTAACACGTTCTCTAACAGCTGAGTACTTGATGTCGATCTGTTTACTTCGACTACCACCTTTATTGTTCTTAGCCATAAATACCGCAACTGAATTATCATAGTACAATCTTAATGGCCTAGAAATAGAATTCACAACTCCAGGCCCAGTTATGAAACTCTTCAACCATACACCATGACTAGTAGCTTCAGAATATGATACAAACTCAGCCTCCATGGTAGAAGTAGCAGTCAAAGTCTGCTTTGCACTTCTCCAAGATATAGCTCCACTGGCAAACATGAAAATGTATCCAGATGTTGACTTTCGTGAATCAACACAACCAACAAAGTCTGCATCAGAGTAGTCAATCGCTTCCAAATTATCGGCCCGTCTATAAATGAGCATGTAATCTTTTGTCCCTTGAAGGTATCTCAACACTTCTTTGCAGCTCTCCAGTGGTCAAGACCTGGGTTATTCTGATATCTTCCTAGTATTTCAACACCAAATGCAATGTCTAGTCTGGTACAGACCTGAGCATACATAAGACTTCCAACAGCTGAAGCATATAGAATAGTTTTCATTTGTTCCCGTTCAAGCTCATTTTTCAGACAATGATTCAGATTGAATTTATCACCCTTCACAATGGGTGTTACGCTTGGCAAACAATCCTTCATATGGAATCTCTCTAGAACTTTATTGATGTAGGTCTCCTGAGACAAACCCAAAATGCCTCGAGATCTATCTCTATAGATCTTGATGCCAATGACATAGGATGCCTCGCCCATATCTTTCATATCAAAGTTCTTTGAGAGAAATTGTTTCACCTCATATAGCAAACTTTTATCATTAGTAGCAAGAAAAATGTCATCCACATATAGAACTAGAAAACAAATCTTGTGTTCGCCAAAAAATTTATGGTTCATACAACTGCAAGTGTACAGTGTAGTTTATAGGATAATGACAAGCAAGGTCGTATTCCTCAGGGATTGAAGCTCGAAACACTTAGGCTTAATAACATCGTATTCCAATTTTATTGAAGCGACCGAAAAATCAAATTATTTTAATCTAAGGAAAAAATCGAAAAAATAAAGAGAATAAAAAGAAATAAATTTGTGAACCGCACAAGTATTTTCAACATTCTTAGGAGCAACCTTAGGCACATAATCTCAACATGTTTCTTCAATATTAAATGCGAATAAAATTTTAAAAACCAATTCATGCAATTCTATGAGTTCAAATTCCTATATTCATTTACTCCCCTGGTCAGGTAGTGCGTAAACAATTGATTAATAACAATTGTAGTCTGGTCAGATTGTTACAATTCTTATTAACTCCAAAAAGATTTGTGAATTGAATGACTCCCCACAAACACGCCTGTCACACATGTTTCATGTCTGAATTCGATTTTCGTCTTTGTTAGAACTCATCGTCCGAAATTTTGCAATAACAAATATGACATGCAATTTATTGATCAGATAAAAAGTAATTATAAATAAGCACTCAAATACATAATATAGAATGCATGAAGCAATTAATAAAACAAGTAATCATATTTAATACAAATCCACAGTTTTGATTATGCCCCTAAGATCCAAAAAATATGCCAAACATTGATTACAAACTCATAGACAAATCTGAATCAATATTATGACATCATATAAGCACGACTAGAGTTCTTAGACATAGAAAGAAAACCCCTTCTTGTCAGGATAGATTCCCCTTCAAAGTCCTCGAAGCTCTCGTGCTCCCTAGATGCGAAAGTCTTGTGGTGTTCTTCGCGACCTAGCCTTTTGCTCTCAGAAGCTCTTCAATTCCTTCGTTCCTGTGTTATTTGATGTGTTTTCTATGTAGAGAGTGATGAATTTTCGTGCATAGCCTTGGGTCCCTTTTATAGATGCTTGAAGAGATCACTTGTAGAGTTTGAGTACGAAAAGGAGACCTATTCAGCCCCAGTTACATCGCACGCCCATGTAATCTCACACGACCGAATCTTGCAATCGGAACTTGATCTCGGGGTCTTCATGAAAGTTGTAGATCTTTCGCTTATATTTCCATATCCACTTGAATCACCTCAATATCAAGTTTGTAGAGGAAGTTATGGCTAAAATACTAAACCCTGTCAGTGCTGGAAATTGTTAGCGCGTTTTGACGTTTTTTTGAAGGAAATTCCCTTTTGTTTGACCGTCCATGCTTCTTTCCTTCACATTTTTGATCGTACCTTGTCTTTTTACATATCATTTGAAACATGCTATCATCTTTTGTCCAATTTAGCTCCATTTTCTGCAAAATTCACAAGAGTACGCAGTATCACGCCCAACAAGGAAAACCAAGTAAAACACACTGAATATGCGTGCAAATGCATCAAATATATATCATTTTAAACCGTCAAATGCACATATATTTTACATTCATCAAAATCCCCCAAACTTAAAGCATTTCTCATCCTCGAGCAAATTTGGAAAAATAATATAAGAGGTAAAAACGAAAGAACACCCAAGAACACTATAAACATTAAATAGCATTAGACTTCATATCCAAGGAAACCATGTAACTCATCATTAAGAAGTCGTTATTCATTAATACTCTTTCGGGTACTTGACATCACGACTCACAAGTAAATAGTGTATCACTCTACTCTCAGAAGTGTATGGTAAGTGTTTACGCTCAAATTCAATTCAATGAAAGTAGAACTACCATAAGCTTGCAAATCGTCTAACATCTCTACCATTTTCGTGTGTACAATCTAAGAATAAAAAAGGACTTTTTATTTGGTTATAATGTAGGCTCTTTGGTAAGGGTAGAGAAATTTGGATTAAGTGACTTGACTTGAGCAAATCGAATTTAAGTATACAGACTTGCAATTCACCAACCCAATTTCATCATAATGTCATTTTTCTTTTTCAACTCAATTCCACCCTTATTTCACATTTTTTCCATTCTTAGGCCTTTTTTTTCTTTAGCCTCAAGCTCTCATTTTTTTTTTTCACAATTTTCAGAATTTTTTTCTTTTTTGCTCGATTTTTCTCTTCTTTTTTTTTCCGATATATATATATATTTGAGCTTCACGTATTTTTCTCATTTACCCAGATACTTCCCATCCCTCTTTCTTTTTGCCAACTTCTTCTTTTTTTTCCATAAATTTTCACCACATCTCCCCCTAACTTATTTATTTTCTATAAGCTCAAGAATTCCCCTTCGATAAAAACATGTAAATTTTAAAGAACAATGTGGCTCAGAATAAAAGTTTTGGCTCAAAATTGGCTAACTAGGGAATCATGGGTTCATAGGTAGGTTTTTTAGGCTAAGTAGGCTAAAACAAAGATGACCTTAGATCATTTTTAAAAATTGCACACACACACATGGCTTCAATGAAGATACCAGAGCAAGTTCTAGAGTTCTATCGATCATTAATGACACACTCAAAAAACAAATAAGTCTGCATAATGTAAAGCAGTTCAAGGCACAAAAGCTCACAGACTTATTTTTCGCAACATGTTCAAATACCCAATTTTCTTAACACATGCCAAACAAATAAATAACTTTCCTCCTAAGAATTTATTACATTATTCCCACAAGTATGTTATCCTATGCCATAAAATATTCATAGTAAAATTATAGGGAGCGGGGCATAAAAATTGAATTAAAACCACATACAAAAGCAATTAAACGTGCTAAAGCGGTAAACGTGCTAAAACAAAAATAACTAAAAATCGAAAAAATAAAACAAAAATCGATTTTTTTTGCAAGTGCTTCTACATGCAATCCTAAATGCAATGCCAAATGCAATAGTACTAGATTACGCATTCTTGACAACCCTCCCAAACTTAAAATATGCTTTTTCCCGAACATATGAGGAAATTATCAAAAATAAAGAGGAATGCGTAAAGAGTACTTACCTGGATCGTTCCGGTGAAGCCGGAAGCTCGTCTGTCAGATTTGAAATTGGAGAAGCAGATCGCACGGTCGGATCGTGTGCGTCCACACGCCCGTGCGCGTTTTTTTTTTCGTTTTTTTTTCAGTTTTTTTTCGTTTTTTTGTTCAGTTTTTTTTTGTTTGTTTAATAACTCTGGAGTTTGTCGTGACGTCTCTTGGGTTGCCTCCCACAAAGCGCTAAATTTTTCGTCTTCAGCCAGACTCAGATTTCTAACATCACTTTCGTTGAAATGTGTCGGTTGAAATCCTTGAGCCCTTATATTTTGTACCATCTATCAGACGAATGGCATTGCTTTGTTTTCTTGGATTAAGTATTGCCTGTGAATTTACCCTTTTGATGTTGGCCTTCCACTGCAGTTACGATTTGGGCTTCTTGTGTAACACCCGAGCCTTTCACTACTGATTAGGCCAATATAGTTCATGTATTACATGTGGGTTATGTGCTATTCGCATGATCGATTATTTTACACGGCATGATTAATTCTATTATTTTGGAACTCACTTATAGTGTTAGTTGTCGGATTACTAATTTAAGGAGTAGAAAAAAATAATTTATTTATTTGTTGGACTATTAGATGCTAGTTATTAAGTTACACGTGGCAAACTTAACCGATAAAACGCGACATCGATATACTTATCTGGATGAGATATAATATGTTAATATACTAATATAACATTAAAATATATATAATATATATAATTACATATGTGATAAAGTTAACTGAATATATATATATATATCTAACATAGTGGGTCTATGTATATTATACATATATACGTGTACATATAGAATAGAAAGAAGATGACTTGTGTGCTATCTATATATATGTATTTAAGAAATAATTATTTGCATGAGAGTTTGAATATAATAATTTGGGGATGAATGTACACCAGTAGAGTATAATTAAGTGTAAATTGAAACACACACACAACTTATGATTATACATATAATATATATGGATATCTATTACTTTACTCCACCGCCTTAACCAAACTGAGATATGGATTAGTACACATTTTTTTGATTTCTAGACGGCTGCACACACGCACTCAAACCAAAATAGAAAACATACAGATGCACATCCGAGTGAGCGAAGACAAAGAAATAAGAAAGAGAGAAACTACAGGGAAGGTGAAGAAAGGCTAGAGCAGAGAAGTGGGTTTCACTATTCGAGTAGTCGGCTTGTGTAATAACTGGTGAGTGCTTTGCTAGCTTCTCAAACTGATTTATGTTCGGTGGCAATTAACAGATTAACATAATACAAAGGAAAAGTATAGAATAAATAAATGGCTATTAACACTAGAACATTTGGTTGGTATTTTCATTAGTTGTTGAAATGATTTTATAATTTGTCACTTTAATAATTAATTAGCTAGGAAACTGAATAAAAATATAAGATAGTTATATTTGTAAATCCATTATTAGATGTTAAGTTTTTACAAGATATTAGTTATGCTCTAGTTATCTCAGAGATCCATCTGGGGTTTTAAAAAAATTCTAAACGATGTTAATTAAGGAATATAATTTATATAAGGGTTATTTTGCAATAATTTTGTAATAATAAATTACAATAAAGTGGTAAATGGAGGTAGTTAAAATATTTGATTAATTTTAAACCATAAGCTTCAAATCTGTCATTATTTAGTTAAATTTAAGATTAGTTGAGGTCCTTTATTATCTCAGAATAATAAACTTGATGATTTAAGATAATAGATTCATGACTAATATTTTTACAGGTTATCTTACGACTAAGGTTAGTAAGGATAGACGATTAACTAACTTTCAGTATAATATTCAGGGGTGAAAGGTAAGTGAAAATCCATCTGCAACTACAATGCATGAACATAGTATTTCCTGTTTTATTGATACTAATGCGATTCTTGTATTTGGATGAATGCATTATGGAAACCTTGGTGTTTATATGTTGCTTAGTGGATATTGGAGTGTGATGACTATTGTTTCATTGAGCATGTCATTCATTGGCATTTGCACGTGCATGCAAACATATGAGCATTGTTGAGATGAGGCATGCCCGACATGGTTACTTTCTACAAAAAGAAAAGGTTTTGGTTGGCCACTGCTAGTGCACCGAGGCATGTGAGGCATGCTTTTATGATATATTTTATGGTGCAGTGAGTGTTGCTCCTCGGAGGATCATAGGGGGGGTGTGCCTCTGATGGTCACGAGGAGACGGACCACTTGACTGTATCCTTATTGACACGTCAGGGGGAAGACTCCTGGGGGATCATTGGGGAAGACAGGGGGTGGACCTCAGGTGGTCCCGGGAGATGGCCCTAGGAAGTGTCAATATGATTATTATTAAGTTCGTGCCATGTGAAACATCACTTCGGGTATGTGAGACCTTTGGACGCGACTCACTGATTATTAAAGCCCAGTGCCATGTGAGACATCACTTCCGGTATGTGACACATTCGGACGGGGCTGATTGATTATTGATGTCCAGTGCCATGTGAGACATTACTTCGGGTATGTGAGACATACGGACTGGACAAGTTGATCATTAATACTATGTTGAGTTATTTTCGGTGCATAGCAGATGGGTCAATGGCCCAATAAAAGGAAATGATTCCGAAAAAAATGTTTCAAACTCATTTTGCGCACTTCTGGTAAAACATTTTGGAACGCATTGCATTTGTAGTACATTATTCTTGCATCGCATTAATGATTTTCGCTTACGGGCATTAGCTCACGTAGTTCATGCATTGTAGGTGAGTTTGGTGATGCTGGATTTCATGAGCTTACTGGTCAGGCTGCTGGAGCTCCTACAGGTTATTGAGGACAGTGTACATGGATGACCACCTGTTGGGCTATGTTGATGGGCCACCATTCCCTTTTTGGTCTTATATTATATTTTTGTTTAGGGTTGTACCCTCTTTCGAAAACTCTGATGTAGATATGTACATGTAAATAGCTTGGTGATGTGGGTTATGCGTTTGGCCGCGTGGATGTCTATTGTGTTTAATAACAGGGTTGGTTATCTCTTTTGTTTATGGACATGGTTTGTCCTTAACGTATAATTAAAAATAATTTTACTCGTTTGTTGTTAAAATGCCACAGGAAAAAAAAATTATTACACGTTTTAAATAGAGCTTGTGGCCGAGTTTTACTATTTATATATTTTCCAGTAGTAGTAATAGGTGAGGGCGTCACAGAGTGGTATCAGAGCCCAGCTACAGGTTCTGTAGACTATCCTTATACATGAACTCAAAACTTGTGGAGCACAGTCATGCCAGTAAGTTTTACTTTATTGTCTGATGCATTTTATGTTTCATGATATTATATTGGCCATGTGTTATTAGATTTCCCTTTAGATAGTGTTTTAGTTATGGTGAGAACTAGAGGTGAGAGTAGTTGTGGAGATAGAAACCAAGGAGGGGAAACACCTATTCTAACTAGTGATCGAGATAATGTCGTTAATAGACTTACAAAACTCATCCCGCGACTATCTTAACAAATTCAACAACTCATCCATCAGAGGGATATAGTTGGAGAACAAAGAGCTGATCAGAGTAAGGCACCTATAACACTACTTTTTCGCCCTAGGTGCAAGACTCAACATACTAGAAGCTTCCTAGTATATACCAGGAAATGTTTTACATTTGGGATGCCAGAACATTTTGCTAACGTGTGCCTAAATAGTCCAAATCCTATAGGACAAAAACATGTACCAGCCCAAGCATTTACTATCACCAGAGCAGACGCACATGCAAACCCATCAGTGGTTATAGGCAAACTTTTTATCTCTGACACCCCAAAAGTTGTGTTATTTGATTCGGAAGCTACGCAGTCATTTGTATCCTTTGAGTCTTCGAGGAGACTGGGTAGGACATCTGATGTAGCTAAAGTGGGTTATAATGTAATAATTCCTTTGGGAGATTAAAGCAGGCTAACCAAATTTTGAGAGCTTATTTTATTCCAATAAAAAAAATTGAGATTTTATTTGGATTTAACTGTGTTAGCTATAAACGACTATGATTTCCTTTTGAGTATAAATTGGTTGCTGAAATATGGTGCTACATATGATTGTTAGAAAAAGACAGTACCATTTCAACCCCTCGGAGAAGATCCATTTACCTTCGCTGGAATCACGACTAGCTTAAGATTTCTAATGATATTAGCAACATAGTAAGTGTCATGAGCATCGACAAACAACACCAACCAACCTTTGATGAAGTCCCAATAATGTGAAAATATCCCGATTTATTTCCAAATGATCTCCCCGGATTACCACCCGACCGTGAGATCGAGTTTGTTATTGACCTACTTCCTAGAACGTCTCCAATCTCTAAAGCTCCATACCGCATGGCTCCATTAGAATTAAAAGAATTAAAAATACAATTGCTGGAGTTGCTAGATAAAGGATTCATCAGACCTAGCTTTTTGCCATGGGGTGCACCAATCCTATTCGTACGAAAGAAGGATGGTATGATGAGATTGCGCACTGACTACCGAGAATTGAACAAAGTTACAATTAATAATAAATACCCATCACCTCGAATCGATGATTTGTTCAACCAAATTCAAGGTGCAACAGTATTTTCGAAGATCGACTTGCGATTCGGGTACCATCAATGGAAAATCGAAGAATGGTCTAGGATGTGTATTGATGCAAAACGGTAAGGTGATTGCGTAATCCGTTTAAACAATTGAAAGACTATGAAAAAAAAACTACCCTACACATGACTTAGAACTTACTGCAGTGGTATTTGCACTCAAGATATGGAGGCATTACCTATACGGGGAACGATGTGAGATCTACATAGATCACAAGAGTTTAAAGTACTTCTTCACACAAAAAGAATTAAATATGTGACAACGACGATGGTTGGAGCTAGTGAAGGACTACGATTGTGTAATCAATTATCACCCCGGTAAAGCCAATGTTATAGCAGATGCATTGAGCCGAAAATCAATACAAAAAAATGCAATTGCGATTCACAATTCGGAAACCAAAGTTGATGGACCTCCAGAAAATGAACATAGAGGTTGTATCATTAAGGTCCGTTGAAGCCAAGTTAGCAGCATTGACACTCTGACCTACGCTACTTGATCGAATTCAACAGGAACAACAAGGTGATAATTACTATGCCAAAATGAAGAAAGATATTGCCCCTGAGTGTCTTCTCGATTTCAAAATATCTAAGAATGGAGTACTGCAATTTAAAGAACGATTATACGTGTCCAACAAAAAATCTCCGAGAGGATGTTCAAGACGCATTCAACACCATATTCTCAGACATCCAAGAGCTACAAAAATGTACAAAGTCTTGAAAATGCATTAATGGTGGCCACATATGAAAAGGGATATCGCGCAATACATAGAACAATGTTTAATCACAATAAACAAAGGCGGAACAAAAAGGCCAAATGAAACACTGCAACCTCTTTCAATACCGTAATGGAAATGGGAAAGAATTACCATGGACTTTGTGACGGGTTTGCCCAAAACTGTCAAGGGACATGATGCTATTTGGGTGATCATAGATAGATTAACCAAATCCTCATTTTATTCCTATTTGTTCTACATATTCCATAGATCGATATGCACAATTATATATATAGAGGTGGTTAGACTTCATGGTGTGCTACTATCCATTGTTTCGATAGAGACTCTAGATTCTTATCTAAAATGAGTATACGAAGGCACTAGGAACACGAATATGTTTAGCACTACTTATCACCCTCGATCGATGGGCAATCGAACGAACAATACAAACTTTAGAAGATATGTTTAGAGCATGTGTTCTAGATTTTTAAGAACAATGGAGTAAATATCTAGCTTTAATAGAATTCTCGTACAACAAAAGTTATCAAGCCACAACCGAGATGGCTCCCTATGAAGCATTGTACGGTAGGAAGTGTGGATCATCGGTCCACTAGGATGAGGTTGGTGAAAGGAAGCATCTAGGCACATATATGATTCGAGAAATGACAGGTGGTGACACAAATTCGATAGAGAATGGAAATGCTCGAGCCGACAAAAGAATTATTCAGATCAAAGAGGAAGAATGCTAGAATTTTCTCAGAGAAGATCAAGTATTCTTGAAAGTCGCACCAATGAAAGGGTCAATGCAGTTTAAGAAATAAGGAAAACTCGAAATACATTGGCCCTTTTCATATCATAGAAAGAATTGGTAATGTTGCCTACACTTGACTTACCCGCATCAACGCCTCAAGTACATGATGTATTCCACGTTTCTATGTTGAGAAAATACGTTTTAAACCCATCTCATAGTTTGAAACACGAACTAGTAGAATTATAAGCCGACTTGAGCTACAAAGAGATACTTGTAGAGATATTGTTACGAGAAGTAAAGAAACTCAGAATAAGGAAATCCCTTAGTCAAAGTACTATGGAGGAACCAACCTATAGAAGAAGCTACATGGGAAAGAGAAGATGAGATGAGGGCTAAATATCCAGGACTTATTTTCGGCAAGTAAAATTTCGAGGACGAAATTTTTATAAGGAGAGGAGGATGTAACACCTTCAGCCTTTCACTACTGATTAGGCGATATAGTTCATGTATTACATGTGGGTTATGTGCTATTCGCATGATCGATTATTTTACATGGCATGATTAATTCTATTATTTTGGAACTCACCTATAGTGTTAGTTGTCGGATTACTAATTTAAGGAGTAGAAAAAAATAATTTATTTATTTGTTGGACTATTAGATGCTAGTTATTAAGTTACACGTGGCAAACTTAACCGATAAAACACGACATCGATATACTTATCTGGATGAGATATAATATGTTAATATACTAATATTACATTAAAATATATATAATATATATAATTACATATGTGATAAAGTTAACTGAATATATATATATATATCTAACATAGTGTGAGTCTATATATATTATACATATATACGTGTGCATATAGAATAGAAAGAAGATGACTTGTGTGCTATCTATATATATATATTTAAGAAATAATTATTTGCATGAGAGTTTGAATATAATAATTTGGGGATGAATTGTACACCAGTAGAGTATAATTAAGTGTAAACTAACATACACACACAACTTATGATTATACATATAATATATATGGATATCTATTACTTTACTCCACCGCCTTAACAAAACTGACATATGGATTAGTACACATTTTTTTGATTTCTAGACGGTTGCACACACGCACTCAAACCAAAATAGAAAACATACACATGCACATCCGAGTGAGCGAAGACAAAAAAAAAGAAAGAGAGAAACTACAAGGAAGGTGAAGAAAGGCTAGAGCAGAGAAGTGGGTTTCGCTATTCGAGTAGTCGGCTTGTGTAATAACTGGTGAGTGCTTTGCTAGCTTCTCAAACTGATTTATGTTCGGTGGCAATTAACAGATTAACGTAATATAAAGGAAAAGTATAGAATAAATAAATGGCTATTAACACTAGAACATTTGGTTGGTATTTTCATTAGTTGTTGAAATGATTTTATAATTTGTCACTTTAATAATTAATTAGCTAGGAAACTGAATAAAAATATAAGATAGTTATATTTGTAAATCCATTATTAGATGTTAAGTTTTTACAAGATATTAGTTATGCTCTAGTTATCTCTGAACCATCTGGGATTTAAAAAAAATTCTAAACGGTGTTAATTAAGGAATATAATTTATATAAGAGTTATTTTGCAATAATTTTGTAATAATAAAATACAATAAAGTGGTAAATGAAGGTAGTTAATATATTTGATTAATTTTAAACCATAAGCTTCAAATCTGTCATTATTTAGTTAAATTTAAGATTAGTTGAGGTCCTTTATTATCTCAGAATAATAAACTTGATGATTTAAGATAATAGATTCATGACTAATATTTTTACAGGTTATCTTACGACTAAGGTTAGCAAGGATAGACGATTAACTAACTTTCAGTATAATATTCAGGGGTGAAAGGTAAGGGAAAATCCATCTGCAACTACAATGCATGAACATAGTATTTCTGTTTTATTGATACTAATGCGATTCTTGTATTTGGATGAATGCATTATGGAAACCTTGGTGTTCATATGTTGCTTAGTGGATATTGGAGTGTGATGACTATTGTTTCATTGAGCATGTCATTCATTGGCATTTGCACGTGCATGCAAACATATGAGCATTGTTGAGATGAGGCATGCCCGACATGGTAACTTTCTATAGAAAGAAAAGGTTTTGGTTGGCCATTGCTTGTGCACCGAGGCATGTGAGGCATGCTTTTATGATATATTTTAGGGTGCAGTGGGTGTTGCTCCTCGGATGATCATAGGGGTTGACAGGGGGTGTGCCTCTGATGGTCACGAGGAGGCGGATCACTTTATCAGATCCTTATTGACACGTCGGGGGAAGACTCCAGGGGATCATTGGGAAGACAGGGGTGGACCTCGGTGGTCCCGGGAGATGGCCCTAGGCTGTGTCAATATGATTATTATTGAGCTCGTGCCATGTGAGACATCACTTCGGGTATGTGAGACATTCGGACGAGACTCATTGATTATTAAAGCCTAGTGCCATGTGAGACATCACTTCGGGTATGTGAGACATTCGGACGGGGCTGATTGATTATTGATGTCTAGTGCCATGTGAGACATTACTTCGGGTATGTGAGACATCCGTACTGGACAACTTGATCATTAATACTATGTTGAGTTATTTCCGGTGCATATCAGATGGGTCAAGGGCCCAATAAAAGGAAATGATTCCGAAAAAAATGTTTCAAACTCATTTTGCGCACTTCTGGTAAAACATTTTGGAATGCATTGCATTTGTAGTACATTATTCTTTCAGCATACATGATTTTCGCTTACTGGGCATTAGCTCACGTAGTTCATGCATTGTAGGTGAGTTTGGTGATGCTGGATTTCATGAGCTTACTGGTCAGGCTGCTGGAGCTCCTACAGGTTATTGAGGACAGTGTACATGGATGACGACCTGTTGGGCTATGTTGATGGGCTACCTTTCCCTTTTTGGTCTTATATTATATTTTTGTTTAGGGTTGTACCCTCTTTCGAAAACTCTAATGTAGATATGTACAGGTAAATAGCTTGGTGATGTGGGTTATGCGTTTGGCCGCGTGGATGTCTGTTGTGTTTAATAACAGGGTTGGTTATCTCTTTTGTTTATGGACATGGTTTGTCCTTAATTTATAATAAAAATGATTTTACTCGTTTGTTGTTAAAATGCCACAGGAAAAAAAATTATTACACGTTTAAATAGAGTTTGTGGCCGAGTTTTACTATTTATATATTTTCCAGTAGTAGTAATAGGGGAGGGCGTCACATCTTGTATCTCCAAAAATTCCAGTTTCGCATTCAACAAAAATAATGTTAGAAACGAAGTAGAGAAAAATAAAATAAAATAATCGAAAAAAGAAAAGAAAAAAAATATATATTTACAAAAAAATATGCTTCAATTAAGATTGGACTACTTATTACTATATCTAAGTAGAATCTAATCAATCCCTAGCAATGGCGCCAAAAACTTGTTCGCCAATTTTTTTTTGGTTCATACAACTGCAAGTGTACAATGTAGTTTATAGGATAATGGAAAGCAAGGTAGTATTCCTCAGGGATTGAAGCTCAAAACACTTAGGCTATAATAACATCGTATTCCAATTTTATTGAAGCGACCGAAAAATCAAATTATTTTAATCTAAGGAAAAAATCGAAAAAATAAAGAAAATAAAAAGAAATAAATTTGTGAACCTCACAAGTATTTTCAACATCTTTAGGAGCAACCTTAGGCACATAATCTCAACATGCTTCTTCAATATTAAATGCGAATAAAGTTTTAAAAAGCAATTCATGCAATTCTATAGGTTCAAATTCCTAAATTCATTTACTCCCCTGGTCAGGTGATGCGTAAACAGTTGATTAATAACAATTGTAGTCTGGTCAGATCGTTACAATTCTTATTAACTCCAAAAAGATTTGTGAATTGAATGACTCCCCACAAACTGGCCTGTCACACATGTTTCATGTCTGAATTCGATTTCCATCTTTGTTAGAACTCATCGTCTGAAATTTTGCAATAACATATATGACATGCAATTTATTGATCAGATAAAAAGCAATTATAAATAAGCACTCGAATCCATAAAATAGAACGCATGAAGCAATTAATAAAACAAGTAATCATATTTAATACAAATCCACAGTTTCGATTATGCCTCAAAGATCCAAAAAATATGCCAAACATTGATTACAAACTCATAGACAAATCTGAATCAATATTATGGCATCATATAAGCACATACAAGAGTTCTTAGACATAGAAAGAAACCCCTTCTTGTTAGGATGGATTCCCCTTCCAAGTCCTCGAAGCTCTTGTGCTCCCTAGATGCGAAAGCCTTGTGGTGTTCTTCGCGACCTAGCCTTTTGCTCTCTAGCCTTTTGCTCTCAGAAGCTCTTCGATTCCTTCATTCCTATGTTATTTGATGTGTTTTCTATGTAGAGAGTGATGAATATTCGTGCATAGCCTTGGGTCCCTTTTATAGATGCTTGGAGAGAGCACTTGCAGAGTTTGAGTAGGAAAAGGAGATTTATTCAGCCCCAGTTACGTCGCATGTCCGTGTAATCCCACACGGCCGGGTCGTGCAATCGGAATTTGATCTCGGGGTATTCATTAAAGTTATAGATCTTTCTCTTATCTTTCCATAGCCACTTGAATCACCTCAATATCAATTTTGTAGAGGAAGGTATGGCCAAAAAACTAAACCCTTCCAGTACTGGAAACTGTTAGCGCGTTTTGACGTTTTTTTTTTGAAGGAAATTCCCTTTTGTTTGACCGTCCATGCTTCTTTCCTTTACATTTTTGATCGTACCTTGTCATTTTACATATCATTTGAAACATGCTATCATCTTTTGTCCAATTTAGCTCATTTTTCTGCAAAATTCACAAGAGTACGCAGTATCACGCCAACAAGGGAAACCAAGTAAAACACACTGAATATGCGTGCAAATGCATCAAATATATATTATTTTAAACCCTCAAATGCACGAATATTTTACACTCATCATCTTGCTCCCACTAGCATTCTAATATATGCATTCATCCATGATGTTCTCTTCAAAGCCTATGAAGTGATAACTTCATGGAACTTAAACTACTACTGACTGGAGGCTTGTTTCAGTCCATATATGGATTTATTAAGCTTGCAAACTAATTTCTCACCTTCACTAGAAGAAAAACCTTTAGGTTGTTTCATATAAACAACCTCCTCTAGGTCACCATTGAGGAATGCTATTTTCACATCCATTTGATGCAAATCATAATCAAAAATGGGCTACTAATGCCATAATTATTCGAAGAGAATCTTTCTTAGATACAGGAGAAATGGTCTTTGTATAGTCAATTCCTTCTCTTTGAGTGAATCCCTTGGCTACAAGTCTTTCTTTATATCTCTCGATGTTACCCTTTGAGTCCTTTTTAGTATTGAAGACCCACTTACAATCGATAGTTTTCACAGCATCAGGCAACTTGACGAGATCCCAAACTTTGTTAGATGCCATAGAATTAATCTCATCTTTCATGGCATTATACCATAAGTTTGATTCCTTAGAACTCATGGCCTGTGAAAACGTTTCAGGATCATTTCTGGCACCAATATCGTAGCCACACTCTTGTAGATATACAACATAGTCACTTGGAATTGTTGACCTCCTCATTCTAGTAGATATTCTTAATCCTTCATCAATATTTTCCTGAATATCAGGATTCTGTTGTTCAACTGGTTGTTCAACAATTTCAGGTATCTGTTGAACTTCTTGTTCTACAAGATTTGGTTCAACATCTTGTGGAATATTCAAGACCGATTGCTTAACATGCGCGTGATCTTGAGGCGCAATATTAACAACAACGATCACTCAATTACTTGAGGTAGTATAATGAGTATACGGATAATCTTTCTTGGAACTAATATCCAGAAATTGACCACTCCCACTGATCAAGTCATTTTCAAGAAATTTTGAATTACTTGATTCTACAAATCTAGTGCTATGAGATGGACAATAGAATCTGCATCTTAGACTTTCCGGCATATCCAACAAAATACCCACTTATGGTACATGGGTCCAACTTCCCTTTTTGAGGATTATAAACTCTTACTTTAGACGGACATCCCCAAATGCGTACATATTGCAAACTTGGTTTCCAACCCTTGAATAATTCAAATGGTGTCTTTTTGAGACAACCTTTGTTGGAAATCGGTTTAATATATACAGTGCCGTTTTAAGAGCTTCAGTCCATAAGGACCTCGAAAATTTGGAGCTAGCAAGCATACTTTGTGCCATGTCCATTAATGTTCAATTTCTTCTTTCAGTTATACCATTTTGGTCCGAAGAACGAGGCATGGTATATTGGGCAACAATCCCATTCTCTTGAAGAAATATTGCAAATGGACCAGATGTTTGTCCACTCTCAGTATATCTACCGTAATACTCACCACATCTATCTGATCTCACGATCATAATTTGTTTTCCATATTGTTTCTCTACTTCAGCTTTAAAGATCTTAAATACATCGAGTGTTTCATTTTTATTATTAAGTAAGTAGAGATATATATAACGTGGGGAAACATCTATGAACGTAATAAAGTAATTATCACGATATGCATCCAAATATGGACTACGAATATTTGTATGAATGATTTCCAATATTTCAGAACTCCTCTTAGCACCCTTCTTTGACTTGTTAGTTTGCTTACCCTTAATGCAGTCTATACAAGTCATAAAATCATAAAAGCTAGAGTACTAAATACCCCATCATTTACCAATCTTTTAACTATAGAAATGGAGATATGTCCCAATCTCCGGTGCCGCAATATTGAGGATTTTTCATTCTTAATATATCGCTTAATACCAATAGAATAAGGAACGTGCAAAGCAGTACAATTGTCATCATTTTGCAAATGAAGGCGAAAAAGACCATCAGACATAATACCGTATCCAATAATATCAGATCTATAAGATAAACTAAAATAATAGTCTGAAATGTTAAAGGAATAACCAGATGATACTAGTCTTGAAACAGAAATCAAATTCCTAGCGAAAACTAGGAATATAAAGTCTTTCCCAAAAGCAAAATAAAACCACTGCATAAAACTAGTTTGCATGTTCCTACTGCTTCCGCATGTGAGGGCATCTTATTCCTAGAGTAGATGCTTTGCTCACTTCCCACTGGTTTCCACAAGTTTTGCAATCCCTGCAAGGAATTGGTAACATGGATCGTTGAACCAGAATCATTAATCCTCCATGTGTTATGATTAACATCAATCATATTGGATTCATAACAAACAAATGAAATTTGAGTACCTTTCTTTTCAAGCCACTTCAAGAATTTAGGGCAATTCTTCTTTATGTGCCCTTTCTTTTTGCAGAAATAGCATTTGCCTTCTTTCTTGATGTCCTTCTGGGGAGGAATCTTGTCATTTCCCTTATCATTGACTTGATTTTGCTTTTTCTTTCCTGATGTTACTACCATATTCACTTTCTCACCCTTCTCCATGGCCAACCGTCCCTCCTCCTGAACACCAATGGTCATAAGTTCATTTATTGACCATTTGTCCTTATGTGTGTTATAAGAGATCTTAAAAGGAACATACTGTGGAGGAAGAGTACAGAAAATAAAGTGAATCAGGAAAGAATCTGACATCTCAACTTCCATTGCTTTTAGTTGAGCCGCTATGTCCCTCATTCGCATGATACACTCGTGCACACCTCTAATTCTGTTAAGTTTTATGGATGAGAACTGCATTATTGGGGTGCTAGGCAATGCTTTATCAGAAGACACAAACTGATCATCAATTGCCTTCAACAAGGCACGAACATTGTCATATTGCTCGACTGAGCCCCTAATCCCAATAGATATTTCGGCCTTTATGAACATAACGTAGAGACGATTAGATCGTTCCTATTTTCCATAAAGATCAACTTCATTTGGGATGCTATTTTCAGAAAAATTCAAATCAAATTTGAGATATTTTTCCCGAATTTGACAAGTTACTAAAAAGACTCTTTTTTTTCGATTTTTAATAATTAGTAATATTTTATGTGATTTTCCCATATCCTTCACCCATCTTATCGATTCCTTTAGATTGTTTTTGACCAATAGATGTCTTTCACATCCAGCTATATCAATGAGTAATCTCGTAATTTTTATGCCTTTATTTCCGTGTCTTCCAGCTACTTTATCGCCTACTTTGATTTCACGTTTCTGTGAGTTATCGCAAGGGGTTCATCTTTTCTGATATCATAGTCAATGTCCATCTACCCCAAATGGAGGAGAATTCTCTCTTTCCAAATCTTATAATTGTCCTCATTGAGCTCAGGAACATCAAATTTCATATCAGGGAAGTTAACAAGTTGAATCACTGCATATAACATAAACATGTTCATATTATCAAATTTGAAGCTATTTTAAACCATATAACATGTTATACCAATGTAAATCATGTTAAAATATAAATCTAGAGACATAAAACTTGTTGGTGGGCTAAAGTTCAAATTCAATTAGATTCATTTTAACTTTATGACAAAACTATCAAATTATTTTCCTTTTCTAATTCCTGTGGGTAAATTAGAAAATCTAATTTGATATTTTATCCTGATCAGTTATATAAATACAATAAAATTTTCTATGGGATAAATTTTATCATATTACGCATAACTAACCACAACTTATGTCTAATTCCACATGTGATCATAAATTCCAACTTAATATATATTTTTTATTTATAAAAGATGTTGTGGCTACTCTTTAATCAATAGAAGTTATATTAACCACTTAGACATTTACCTTAATGAGAACTAGATTTTACAAATTCCAGCAATATCTAAGTCAAAATGACATGCAAAAATTTGTATTTAAATTCTCGTGAATGAAACATAAATTGCATGATGATACAAAATATCATGCACTTAAATGATTTATACGCATTAAATAAACCCATTATAGCACGTATGAACATGAACAATATTTCAGAATATCACAAAATTATATAATTGTATATCAAATTAAATCTGGGTGAAGTTCACATTATTTAATTTCATGGCCAAACTAACCAGACACAAGTTATATTAAATAAGTGTAACATATATAACGAAGTACAATAATGACCCGTTTACTGTCACAAATTTCAATCAATTTCTTGCCCACCTAGTTTTGAATTTGGGCAGCCACAAACCAGTTTATTTATTTATTTTTAAATTTCTGTCTTCTTCACAGACTGTTCAACCCAAATTATTCCAGACCCGAAAACTAGAATCGCAAACCCAAAAATTTCAGCATGCGATTTAAAATCCAAAATCCATGGAAAATCATATAATCATATACAAACATACAACATAAGAGGATTTCAATCTCAAAACACACAAAAAATTTGAAGTTTCAAGAACCCAATATTGCATGAACATAGATTCGAGAATTGTTTTATATATCACTTTTGGTTATCAAAACCACATAAAATTTGCAAGATATATATTCCAAAAAATCCAACGTCGAACCATATGAAATCAAATTTAGACGATCAAAAATTTCGAACACATTAACAAAAAATTATATATCCAAAAAAGCATGGGAGAGGTTAATCACTTGCTCTGATACCAAACGATAAGTATAACCATATACTCATGTTTCTACATTACAAAAGAAACACGTATGCGGAAGCCAAAACAAATCAACATACCTCCAGCTATTGCTTTATCTACAGTCGAATGTCAAATATTTTCCATTGGGTTTCTCGTCTCCTCAAAAAAATAAAAAATAGATGGTGTATTTTGCAATATTCAAGTGACAAGAGGACTCGTGGATATGTCCTTATATATAACTATTTTTCCATAAAAAATAACTCATATCTCACATCTTGTAACCACTTATATGAACATGGGTTGCATTAATGTAATATTAATGCATTAACATTGGTTTGTAACCGATGTTGCATTAATGTTACATTTGTAACTCTTGTTACTTAATGTTACATGATACACTTTGGAAAGCTTTCATAATATATGGATATTTCGAGAAGTATTTTCATATATTATTAATTAGTGTTATTGATGTTTTAGTACTTTGAAGTATAGGTAATTTGCTAGTTTGGTACCTCACATTTAAGATTCACAAATTTAGTACTTATACTTCATATTTTTTTATAAATTGGTACATATTCACTTAAAAGGACTAAAATGTTAGTTAAATGTTTTTATCGCAATTTTGGTGATTTCATTTAATTGAGTTTTTCACCAAAACAATGTCCCCAAATGTTGTCCAAATGCTCCTAATCGATTTAATTATTTTTACTAATTTTTTGGAGTATTTCTTGAAGTTTATTTTGACAAAAATTGGACAATACTTCTGTTTTGAGGCCAACCGGTCGCCCTAGAGGGCAACCCGTGCCTGGAGTTTGATTTCTGAAACAGAAATAAGACGGAAATAAAAAAATTGGAGGTCAACCGATTGACCACTTGGTTGACCGGTGCTTGAATGAAACAAAATTGTTGAAACTCATTCTGTTTTATTTTTTGAATAGATGGACCGATCCACCCAAGGGGCCGACCAGTCGAGCACTAGGTCGACCAGTCGAAGACCCCCTGGACCAGTCCACCAAGTGATTTTTCATGAGTTATTCAAATTTTTTCATTTGAGGTCGACCTAATGTTTTATCAGCAAACTATCCGTTGCACAACAGACAACTTTTCATGATTTTAAGAGATTGATTTCTAACAGTTATATTCTCCATTTGATTTGCAATTTTTTACAGATTTCAATCTCCAAGGAGGAGCCTATGGCTGCAAATCAAATCCAAGACCTCTCCTATAAATAGATGAAGGATTGAAACACCAAGATATAACAACACAAGCAATACAAACACAAGCAAATTTCTTATTCTTCACTTTCATATTCTTGTTGTATTTAGCCTAAGTCTTTCACTTGCACATCTTGAGTACTAGGCTTGATTCTTGATTACACTTGCACTTTAAAGTTGTATACTTCATTTGAGTTGTAATCTTGAATTATTTTCAATCATCCAAAACAAGACATCCTTATTAGTGTTCTTGTTATAAGAGCACACTTGGGTGATTTTAGGTGTTGAAGAGTGTGGTACTCTTCATTGGTGTAAGAAGATTGTCATAATCTTCATAGGTGGTGTTGTAAGAAGAGTGAGGTGCTCTTCAAGGTAAATGTTGTAATAGTTTTGTATCTATTAATAAATCTTTTTCCTTTTTCGAAATCCATTCCGGACATACAGGAGTGGTAGAAGATTAGGCCCTAGGTGGTTGAACTTCTATAAATCGTCGTGTGTTGTTTGTATTTCCGCACTTTCATTTTGGTCATCATTCTCATATTCGAAAGAGAGGGCAAAAATCGAAAAATTGGGATAATCTATTCCACCCCCTCTAGATTATCGTAGCCACTTGGACTAACAAGTGGTATCAGAGCCAAACTCTTTGGCAAGCTCGTTCTTCATTGCGAGTAAAGAGGAAAGATCAATGGCTATGAACGAAAGCTACCTCACTACCGGCGCCTCCACAAATAAGCCACCACTATTCGATGCCAGCAACTATGCCTTTTAGAAAGACCAAATGGAGTGCTTTCTACAAGGGTGGGGGTTCGACATTTGGAATGCGGTTATTGAAGGGATAGCTCAACCAACCAAGAAATTGGAGGATGGAACCACAACCCTCAAGAGCTTCAAGGAATTTGATGATAATGACAAGAAGTCATTTCCTCTAAACGATAAAGCCTTAAATATGTTGCATTGCTCTCTTACCGCTACCGAGTATAATCGTATTAGAGGCATAAGGTCCGCACATGAAGTATGGGAAAAATTGGAAACTATCTATGAAGGCACAAAGAAAGTAAAACAAGCAAGAAAAACCATGCTTGTTAAAGACTTTGAAAACTTCATCATGCTTGAGGGTGACAATATTTCAAAAATGGTGGAAAAGCTTGACAACATAGTCAATCCTCTTATGGCACTTGGGAAGGTCATCTCCGAAGAAGACAAGGTAACTAAAGTCTTAAATGCTCTCCCCAGTTCTTGGTCCAAAAAGGTGACGACAGTTATGGAAGCTCAAAATCTCGAAAATCTCAAGTTTGACAACTTATTGGAAATCTTCTCATCTACGAAGTATGTCTCAAAGAGAGGAAAAATTTCAAATCATCCACCTCTCAATCGGGTATACAATCTATTCCTAAAAAGGCTTAACATCTTCTTCTAATAATACATATTTTGCTAGTGATGAAGATGATGAGGAGATGGTCGCCCTTGTCCGAAAATTTGCCAAATTTATAAGTAAAAATAAGGCAAGAAAGTCAAGAGATAACTCGTGTTTCAAATGCGGGAAACCCGGGCTAATTGCCCGAAATCAGCGGAGGAGGAGCAAAAAAAGAAAAAGCCTTTTCCCAAGAAGAAAGCTCTAAATGCGGAAGCAAAAACATGGGATGAGCTCCTTGCCATATCCTATGAGGAAGAAGAAGCCGAACACGGTCTCATGGACATAGATGATGATAACAATGAGGTACGCTCTAACTCTTCATCTTCCTCTTTAATTGATGAATTACAATGTGATTATGATGAGTTGCAAAATGAATTTAGAGATATGATTTGAAAGTACAAACTTTTGAAAAAGGAGTATGAAGAGCTTAAATTAGAAAAGGATAAATTATTTACTTCTTATGAATCTCTTGATCAAGCTCATGTTATTACTCTTGCTAAAGTTCATACTCTTGATTCCGAAAAACAAATGCCCACAAAAAAATTGAAAATTTGAAAAAGGATGTGCAACATTTTAATTTAAGTACGGATAAAGTTATAAAAATTCTTGGTGCACAAAGAAGTGAGCATTCAAAACTAGGACTTGGTTACAGAGCTTTCCAAAATGTCTCTAAGACAAATGACTAAGCCCTGACTTTCATACGTACTAGTAGTCCTAACATTATCACTTGTTTTTATTGTGGTGAAAATGGACATTATGCAAATAATTGTAAATTGAAAAATAACTTTAGTCATTTTTGGAGACCCAAAGGTCTCAAGACCCCAAAATTATAGGGTACCTAAAAATGATTTATTTGTAGGTGCTAGGGGCTATAACAATTCCGGAAGACTCAAAATAGCTCGTGGATAATGGGTGTTCACGCCATATGACTGGAAGGAGAGAACTTTTTGCCAACATCAAGCTCCAAGAAGAAGGCATGATTATGTTTGGGAATCAAAGGAAGAATTCTTGGAAATAGAGAAATTGGTAACTCTTTTTTCTCTCTTAGTAATGTTTTATTAGTTGAAGGGCTTAAGTTCAATTTGATAAGTGTTAGCCAACTTTGTGATTCTAACTATGATATTATTTTTAATAGAGAAAAATGTCTTATTCTCAAAAATGATAAAATTATTTGTGAAGCTAGTACAAAAGGAAATCTTTACAAAATTTGCACAAGTGATTTGGTTAGTCAAAATATTTCTTGTCTTGTCGCCAATAATGATTTAACAAGTTTATAGCATAGACGACTTGGACATGTTGGATACAAAAATTTACAAAAGATTTACGAAAACCAACATGTAAAAGGACTACCCAAATTGAATTTTGAAAATCTTGGCTTATTTGACACTTGTCAAAAGAACAAATTAGTTAAAAGTAGCTTTAAGCCCAAAAATGAAATTTCCAAAACCAAGCCTCTACAATTACTTCATCTTGATTTGTATGGGGATATTGGTACAACTAGTCTTAGTGGAAAACATTACACTTTTGTTATAGTTGATGATTTTTCTAGATATACTTGGGCTATTTTTCTTGCAAATAAAAGCGATGCCGTTAATGAGTTTGCTAAGTTGTGTAAACTTATTGAAAATGAAAAGGAAGATACTATTAAGTCTATACGAAGTGATTGTGGTGGTGAATTTGATGGTGAATTTAGAGTCTTATGTGAAACCAAATGATATGCTCACAATTTATCGGCTCCAAAAACACCACAATAAAATGGAGTAGCCGAAAGGAAGAATCGGACTCTTCAAGAAATGAGTCGGTCCATGCTCAATGAATTCTCACTTCCAAAATATTTTTGGGATGAAGCCGTAAGTACCGCATGTTATGTTATAAATCATGTATACCTTCGTCCTAAGTTGAATAAAACACCGTATGAGCTTTGGAAAGGAAGAACTCCAAATATTAGTTACTTCAAGATATTTGGTTGTAAGTGTTTTATTTTAAATACCAAGGATCAATTGGACAAACTTGATCCTAAGGCCGATGAAGGAATATTTATGGGGTACTCAATCAAGAGCAAAGCATATCGAGTTTATAATAAGACTAGCATGGTGGTTGAAGAATCTATTCATGTCAAATTTATGAAGCCTCGGGTGTTGAAAGGATACCCAATGATGAAAGTGATGATGAAGATGATATTGAACCAATTGTTCCAAATGATGCTCAAAGTGATCAACCTTCCACATCTAATGATCAACCTTCAACTTCAAATGTTCCACAAGAAGACAAAAGTGATAATTCAGATCTTTCCGTTGCATTAAAATTAAAAGGAGATCATCCAAAAGATCTCATAATTAGCGATCCTCTAGACAAGGTTATGACTAGAAGGAAGTTTGCCGAAAAAGCTCTTATTTCTCAAAAAGAGCCAAAAAATGCAAAGAAAGCAATTGAAGATGAAGATTGGTTTCTAGAAATGCAAGAAGAGTTGAATCAATTTGAAAGGAATGATGTTTGGGAATTAGTACCTTGTCCTCCATCACAAACGATTATTGGTACAAAATAGGTATTCCAAAACAAACTCGATGACCAAGGTAACATTGTTCGAAACAAGGCAAGGTTAGTGGCTCAGGGGTATTGTCAAGAATAGAGCTGTCAAAGTGATCGGGCCGGAGGGGAAATCGGGCCGAGCCGGAATTTCTTCGGGCCGCTATTTTGGGGAGCCCAGTCCAGCCCATGTTTTAATAATACACCAAAATTGGTTCGGGCTGACCGAGCCAGATCTTTTCAGGCCTACAAAATTGTAGCCCAGCCCAACCCTATTATCGGGCCGGTCAGGTCGACCTGATTTTTGTCAGCTCTAGTCAAGAAGAAGGTATTGACTATGATGAATCATTTGCACCCGTACCACGTTTAGAAGCAATACGTATTTTACTTGCCTATTCTTGTTTTAAAAATTTTAAACTTTACCAAATGGATGTTAAATCCATCTTTTTAAATGGTTTTATTCAAGAAGAAGCCTATGTAAAATAACCTCCGGGGTATGAAAAGTTTTCAAGGCCAAATGATGTTTACAAACCTAAAAGGCCTTATATGGTTCAAAACAAGCACCCTGAGCATGATATGATAGACTTAGCTCTTTTCTTTTACAAAATGGATTTTCAAGAGGTAAAGTTGATACTACTCTCTTTATTTTTGAAAAGGAGCAAGATTGTTTATTAGTTCAAATTTATGTTGATGATATTATATTTGGTGCTACTAATGAATCTATTTGTAAGAAATTTTCTAAGCTCATGCAAAGTGAATTTGAGATGAGCATGATGGGAGAGCTCAATTTCTTTCTTGGACTTCAAATAAAACAATGCCAAGAAGGTATTTTGTAGGTCCCAAGGGGTGTGAGTAAGGTTTAGAAGGGGGCGGTTGAATAAACCTTACCAACTTTTCGATTTTAGTCCTTTTAAAATATTACAGAGTTAAATACACAACTAAGTCCTTGGGGGACAACTAAGTTAGTTAACCAGCAGAGTTAGCCACTCAACAGACTCGATTGAGCTGTTGATAGAATAACTCAGCTGTGTAGTCTAAACCTTAACTTGGTTGTGATAAGATTTTCAGCGGAAGACTTAACACCCTTGAATTTGGTTTAAGTTTGTCTTAACACTTGGTTTTAACACTTTGTTAATTATCAGTTGGATAGTAAATTATCAGCAGATATAAAGTGATATGCAGAAATAAAAATGCTGAAATGTAAATGACACAATAAGTTTTATAGAGGTTCGAAGATGGGGTAATTCTTCTACTCCTCTCTTCTCCAACTCCTGGAGGAATCCACTAAGTATTGATCAGAGTACAAAGTGGTTATCACCCGATATAAGTCTTGATCACACACCGACTTGCTCCTTTGGGACTCGATCGAGATGCCTTGGTCACACACAATGGCTTCTCGTCCGACTCAACTTCTTCACAGACGGCCCTTGTTACTTGAGCTTACTTGCTCAAGCTTCTTGGATTTGATCACGAAGCCCTCCAATAACTTGAGACTGGTTCGACCTTGAACCTTCCTACAATCCTCCTTGGAATGTAGACTCCTTTTGATTCTTCAAAAGTTTCCTCTTCAACAGTTTGAACTTTTCTTTCCTTCACAGCTTAGTGTTGGATCGATTTCCTTCGAGATTTAGGCTTGAGGATTTTCTTGAATAACTTGAGAATATATTGTAGGTTACAGTTTGAATAATTGCTTGAATGTTCGTTGTTCAGCTATGCAAGGTAACCTTTTCTCAAAGTGATTCCTCAGCTTTTTATAGTGAACTTTCAAAAATCTGCCCGTTGAAGAGATAGCTGATTTTCAAAAATCACTTGTGTTCGTTGGCTTGTCTTGTTGCAGTCCTTGATGTTGACATTTCCTCGTATTAAATGAATGTTCAACTTTTCAGAATCTGACACAAGGTGCAGTGCTTCCCATTGGTTTATTCCTTTTGCACGCTTCTGGGACTGAGCACTTTAAGACATGGCAACATGGAAGTATTACTTATTTAAGTAAACTCCTTGACTTCTGTGCAACAGATTCTTTTCAGTTGTCTTGACTTGACTGCAGTCCTTTATTCCCCAGGTGACTTTGAGTTGAGACTTGGCTTCTTGAGACTTGGCTTCTTGAGTTGACTTGACTGACTCTTCATATAGCTGTATCTCAGCTGATACTCATTCAGTCGAGTCCTTGACATCTCTTCCTTTCCACACTCAGCTGCTTCACAGCGGAGTCTTCATTCTAGTCTTCAGTTGACTTCTTGTATATCCAGGTATAGCTGACTTGACTCAGCTCGTACAACCCTATCTATTACAATACAAATTACAAGGAAAATGGGGTGCCAACTTTCTAGTATAAGTTTTACATGGCATTCATCAAAATCTAAACAATAAATTTCCCAACAATTTCCCCCCTTTTGATGATGCCAAAACTTAAAACATACATACAAAATGTAAATGGCAAAGATACATACAAACAATGCAGTAGTAGAGAATGTATGTGTAGAATCAATCCTTTTATTGATCATAACATTCTTGTCCTTTACACAGCTGTTTACAATGTGTATCAGAGCAAACATAATATTCTATATCTACGCAAAAATATAGAAATTACAAATTTCTTATTCAACAACGTACAAAAGACTTACATACATATGCATTTACAATAGTAAAATACATGAATGGGTGGACAACAACACTTCATCGCCTTCGCTGCCTCCTTCTTTCTTCTTCAGCTCTGTCGTCCTCTACTCTCTTTCTCTTCTTTTCATCTTCAGCTGCTTTTTTCTTCTCGTATGCTCTCTTCGCAGCTTCATCTCTTCTTTTTTTTTCTTGTCTTTCTTGCCACATCTGATCTTGCCTTTTGTTCTCTTCTTCAATTCTTTTCGCATATTCAGCATTCTTCCTAGCCACTTCCCGATTGGCTACTTCATCATACCCAGCCCAGTAGATCCTTCCCTTCTTGCCTGGATCTACGTATTCAATGTTTTTGGGTAGAGGTCTAGGTTGAAAGCCTCTACCTCCACCACTTCTTCCTCCTCCTCTGGGCGTGTATTGTACTGGAGTCTTCTTCTTTCCAGCAGAGTGACTAGCAGAGGATCGCTTGTAGTCTCGCCGCTTGTCGCCTTCTTCGCACAAATTCAGACCTTTCTCCCAAGACAAGTCCCAGGCTTGGGCTATGGACATATCTTTGAAGTATCCCTCGGACTCGAGCATTTTAAACTCTTCAACGGATCTTGCGTCGTTTCCGTCATCTGGAATGGCATCGGTGTCTTTTCCTACCGGAATGCCTCCGAATTGTTTCAGCACTTCTAGAACACGGGCATCCATCTTCCTTTTAACCTCCTTCATCCCTGCTTCTACGATTTTTCTCTTCTCAGACATAGGCACAGAAGAGTGTTGGAGCGGCAGAGTCACCGGAAGTTTGCTGATTATGCTAGCTGTGACATGGCCTTGTTGAGGGGTTTCAGCAAACATTAGGGTCACATCCTTTGACCCTTCCCCCTCAACAGCTTTTCCATTCTCCTTCTTCTGTTCTTCAGCTGTATCCTTTTTCTTCTCATCCGCTGACCCTTTCAACATCTTCAGGTATTCCTCTTCCCCCTTTTTGGCATCATCAAAGGAGAGAGGAACCCCTGGAAACATCCCTGCTAGCATGAAATCTAAGCGGCTGATAGCTAAGTTCGCTGGAGTCTCTGCGGAGTATCTTTGTTCAAAATTCTCGAGTGGGTGGCTTGGAGTCTCACCGCCACGCTTTCATTTCACCATAAGAAGGTCAACTTGGCATTCATATTTTCCTCTACACGCAGAAGTTCTTTCTTATGAAATTCTCGCAGCAGTTCCATTTCAGTGGTATGGGAGGCATGCATTCTGTCAATATTTTCTTGCATCCTCTACTTCATGTCAGCATTATCAGCGCTCCAGATCAACATTTTGTTGTACAATGCTTTGAATTATCTGACTTGTTCGAATCGCATTGTACTTTGCTGTTGACACCATTCTCTGATCCTCAGCACAATCCCTCTCAAGTCAACTATGAGATTGGAAACCCTGTTGTCCAGCCGCATATCCAGCGAGGCCTGGTGCCTTTCAATTTTCTCAATCTCTCCAAGGATAGTCTTGAAGACTTCACGCACCTCAGCTGTTATCTTAGTCTCAGTTGGCGGCCAAGCAGCATCAAAATCAAACTCTGCTGGGACAATGGAGTCAGTGGGAATCACTGGATCAGGCTTATGGTACCGTTTTCGCTCACGAGTTGTTTCTTCTACAAGGTTAGGCACCTCAATTGAAAAAGGAAAAGTCTCTTTGAAAGCATCATCACAGACGTAAGGTATGGAATGTACAGTTGTTCGAGCCTGTGATGTGCCTGGTTGAGTCGACTCTACTGCAGCTTTGGGATCCAGCGCAGACGACTCGGTTTCAGCTGGGCCTTGGTGTGAAGATTAGCCAGCTGACTGAGCCTCGGCTGTTTTAATAGCTTCTTCGGTCTCAGTGGTTTCTGCTAAATGAATTTGCGTGTCCTCAACTGCACCATCAGCGTCATTGGAAGATGTGAAGCCTGAGGATTTCGTTTATCATCAAAATTTAAAATTTGTCGAAAGCGACGCCTTGAATTCTCGGCTTGCTCGCATTGCCAGAACATCCTCACCGAGTCCTTTGCAAAGCAGGGTGGACTCAACTTTGTCTTCAGATCCCAGAAATGATATGTCAGGGTTATCTTGGGAATCATGAAGTGCACTAATTTCCTTCTCTGATTCTTCAATGTGAATAGGAGGAATGTTCTGCATCTCTGTCTCTTTACCCAGGGAAGTCTCAACCTCCCTCGGGCCTTCATTACCTCCTACAGTCTCAACTGCAGCAAGGCCTTGTACATTCCATTCGACGACGTAGCTGTCTTAGGGTCTTCTGCGGTGGCATCCATAGGAGTCTCAACTCCTTGGATTGCACTTTCATTGCCCAGAGTATTAACTCCCGGGGCAGATCCATTCTGTGCCTCGACTGCATCAACAGCGTCCTCAGCCTGCAAAGCTGTTGGCACTTCAGCTGACACAGACTCAACTGTCCGAGCTTTGTCAGTGACAACTTGCTGTTGTTCTTTTTCTTTTTCCTTCTCCACTTCGCCTCCTTTCTGCATTGTGGAGTCATCTGCAGCATCCTCCGACCTAGCTGCAGTGGAGTGAGTTTCCCCCTCAGCTGGCGCACCAGCTGAGTGACTTGTGTTGGGGTCACTCTGCTCCAGACTCCCGGGTGCTTCCTTTGAGTGCTCACCATGGGGGGACAGTGGTAAGACACCTTCAACAGGGGTTGGCTCAACTTGGGTGCCCAAGTTCCCAGTGTCATCGCCAATTCCCTTAGATCCATCCTCCGAGTGAACTGGGGAAGTGGTTGCAGCAATAACCGTGGAAATCTGCTGTACCACTCCCAACGGATCAATCTCCAGCTGTGATTTGGAAGACTCTTCTGGTCCTTCCTTCAGCTCTTTCTCATGCATCAATGTGGATTCTCGCATGGCTTGCTGCATGTCCAACTTTTCCCCGTGCGGCAAGAATGGGGTCCATGTCCTCATCGATTAATGCGAGAGCATGTCAAGATGAGGATGAGTATGATTCTTTGGTTCCAAAGTGAGAGGACAAATCTTTGCTTTCTCATGAGCTCCATCTTCCTCTTCTAATCTCTCCTTTTCTTTTTCCTTGAAGATATGCAAGATATCCAGGCAGTTATCTTCATCAAGTGCCTGAACCACGGTGGTAAATCCTAGGAAATCCAGCAATTCTTCTTCTTTCTCAATGAATTCAGGGCGTCCAAACTGTACCCTCGAGTGACTCAGCTTCCATGATCGCCATTTACGCAGACGGTGCTGAATGTCTGGGTACACAGGAGAAACCACTATCACATCATCATCTTCATCCTCTTCTTGTTGCCCTTCCTTTTCAGGAATGGAAGGCAACATACTACTCGCTTCTCGGCTCCTTCTTCGCAAAGATCGGGGCGGTGGAGACACAACTCTTTCATCGGAGATTTTGTCGTCTCTTCTTCCTCAAATTGTTCTATCCACATCCGGTCTTTTTTTTGCCTCTGCGATCGGCCTCGCAGAGATTGGCTGTTTCATCAACAACTTCGAGATCGCACCTCTTGGCCAGCCTCGAGACGTTCACCGAGTGGTGACTCACTGTCTTCTCAAGCTCTGAGAGCTTGGTGATTCTTCTTCTTCTTTTTGTCCTTACCAGAGGAAGTTCGGGTTCAGATACTTCTTCCTCAGCTTCCTTGTCGGCGGGGGCCAGTGCATCTTTCTTTGTCTGAGGAGCCGCCTTTCTTGGCTTGGCAGTCCTCTTCTTTTTGATGGTCGGAGAAGGTATTTGGGGTTCCTTCTCCACCTCGGCTGCGTGGGCAGGAGACACGGCTGCAGGGGCAGGTGCGTCTGTTGAATTTGCTGCAGGGGTAGCTATCTTCTTTCCAGCTGCATGGACAACTTTCTTCTTTGGAGGGAAGACAACGGCTGTTTCCTCGGGGTCAGCTAATTCTCCCTCGCTTGTGTCCGCCCTCTTCGCATGGCCTCTCTTCTGGGCTCCTGAAAGGTTAGCCCTAAACATCTTCTTGTTTACATGGAAAGACTTTCCATGCTGAAGGGGAATGCCCTTCACTTCAATCAAGTGGCCAATAACTAGGCCATAGCCGAGTGATCCTCCAAAGGATCCATTTTCCTTGAACGATTTATTCGCAACGTTCTGGCAGAGTCTATTGTATACGAACTCAGCCCAGTTAACTTTCTTCCCTTGCATGATCGCAGCCATGACGAGCAACTTAGTCTTGCACAGCTGATTGAAGCTTCCAAACTTCATGTCCATGCATTTTGAGACGACATTCATTAGCTTGAGATAGTCGTCCTTCAGCAATTTCTTTTCAGCTGTGTAGACCACTTTCGAACACACTCGGGTTTGGCTACTTCTTTCCAAGCAGCAGCCAAGTCCACATCAGCTTCATATATCTCCGACATCCCTTCCGACGGCAGTAAACAGTGCTCCGCAAGGTCCTTTGCAGTGATTAATATGTCCTTGTGGTGGACGGAGGACTTAATCCCTTTTTCCTGCACCACAGCGTTGACGTAGAACTGCGCCACCTCTTCAACGTATGTCATCGGAAATTCCATCGTGAGGAATGGCTTCAGTCCGGATTTCTCGATTTTATCTGCTATCTTCTTCACAAGGGTTTCATCGGAACCCTGCTTAATCATGCCTTCAAAATCCACAGTTGATCCTGTGTGGATTTGTTTTGATAACTTGACGAAATCTATCTTTGGTGCCATTTCTAGATAATTTTACCGATTAAATCTTGACGAACTTGCTTTGAGAATAGGTAGGGTTTCGAGAGAGAAAAGAGACTTGCTTTCTTATTTTTGAAGATGAATAGTTTTCAGTGTGAGAGAGAAAACTGGAAGAATGAGTATATAAGGGTTATGAAAGGACGTGTTTTTGGTTTTTGAATTTTGATCAAGATCAACGGCTCAGATTTAGCACGTCACATTGCATTTAATTTCTCGCATTTAATGCGACAACATTTATATCTAATCATATGCTTACTGTGCAGCCTTTGACCTTTGATCATCCTTAAAAACATTCCCACTCATTATTACGCCGACGCTCATCCTTAAAAACATTCCCACTCATGCTTAATTAACCCTAGCTCATGCTTAAGTTCTTCAAATCTTGATTCACATAATGTCTTTGTGAATATGTCATAATCGCTTATCGGTTGAGATGTATTCCAAGGTGATGTCTTTCTTTTCAACATGATCTCTTATGAAATGATATCGACATCAATGTGCTTTGTTCTTGAATGCAACACAGATTCTCGAGTGGTTGCAATAGCACTTTTGTTATCACACATAATTGGAATCTCTTTTTCTTCAATTTCGAATCTCTCACCGTTGTCTCATCCATAAGACTTGGGCACAATAAACCGCCCGCAACTATGTATTCTTCTTCACCGTGGATGTGGCTATTGAGTTTTGCTTCTTGCTAAACCATGAAACTAACTGTTTTCAAGTATTTGACATGTACCAAGTACTCTTCCCCCGTCAACTCTACATCCAAAGATAGTCGTAGTCTAAGTAATCAATTAGCTTGAATCCACCTTCCTTTGATACCATAAGCCAACTTCTTGGCATCCTTCAAATATCTTAGGATTCTTTTAGCAGTCATGTGACTTTCCTTTGGAGCAGATTGGAATCTTGCACATACACCTACCGCAAAGATGATGTCCGCCCGCTTGTCATTAGATAGAGCAGTTGATCCAATAAGTGCTCAGATCTTGTTTGATCCACGCCTTGCCATCTGCATCCATGTCCATCTTGATCGATGTATTCATTGGTATTTTCACGAAGACTTCTCTTCCATACTAAATTTCTTCAATAAATCTCCGTGTACTTTGTTTGACTTATGAAAGTTCCATCCTTCAAATTGCTTAACTTGAAGTCCTAAGAAGAATGTCGCTCTCCCATCATGCTCATTTCAAATTTGCCTTGCATGAGGTTTGAGAATTTATGACACAACTCCTTGTTTGTGGATCCAAAAATGATGTCATCCACATATATTTGAACAAGCAATATACTCTCCCCATCTTGAATTCTGAAGAGTGTTCTGTCCACTTTGCCTTTGGTGAATCCATTATCTGTCAGAAATTGAGATAATGTATCATACCATGCTCTAGGTGCTTGTTTCAATCCATACAGAGCTTTCTTAAGCTTGTACACCTTGTCTCCATGAGTCTTCTGCTCAAAGTCTGGAGGTTGCTCAACATAGACTTCTTATTCCAACAATCCATTTAAAAATGCACTTTTCACATCCATTTGATATATGAAGTTCTTGTGTGCAGCATAGGCAAGAAACATCCTTATTGCTTCTAATCTTGTAACAGGAGCAAATGTTTCATCAAAATCTATTCCCTCTTCTTGGCAATACCCTTTGGCTGCCAATCTTGCTTTGTTTCTTACCACATAACCTTCTTCATTCATCTTGTTTCTGAAAACCCATTTTGTGCCAATAACATTTTGATGGGTTGGTCTCTGCACCAGTTCCCATACTTTGTTCCTTTCAAACTGATTTAACTCTTCTTGCATGACTTGAATCCAATGTGTGTCATCAAATGCTAAGGACACATCTTTTGGCTCTATTTGGGAAATAAAACAAGTGAACATTGCTTCTTGTTGAGCTCTGGATCTGGTTCTTACACCATCTCTTACATCTCCAATGACTAGCTCTGGTGGATGGTCTCTCAGCCATCTCACATCAGGTTGGAGTAAATCAGCTGGGTTCATTCGTCTTGCAGCTGTGTTTTCTTGAGCAACTCTTTCATTATCATTCAGCTGCAGATCTTCCAGCTGTCTTTGAGACTCAGCAGTCTCATCTTCATCTTGATTAATTGCTCCAGCTTCAGCTTCAATATAAGGACTCTTCTGCATAGTTGGCTGATTCAGCTTATCAGCTAACTCTTCAATGTCTTCTCCATTTACATTAGGTTCATCAAAAACCACATGGATAGACTCTTCTGTGACCATAGTCCTCTTGTTCAGCACTCTGTAGGCTTTGCTTTCTGCTGAGTATCCCAAAAAGATACCTTCATCAGCTTTAGCATAAAAAGCCTTTAAATTATCCTTGCCATTGTTGTGGATGAAGCATTTACATCCAAATATTCTAAAATATGCAACATTTGGCTTTCTCCCTGTCCATATTTCATAGGGAGTCTTTGTCAGCTGTCTATTGATCATGCATCTATTTTGAGTATAGCATGCAGTGTTGATGGCTTCAGCCCAAAATCTCTTTGGCAATCCAGCTTCAGCTAACATGGTCCTTGCAGCTTCCTTGAGAGTTCTATTTCTTCTTTCTGCTACTCCATTTTGCTGTGTTGTCCTTGTTGCAGATAATTCGTGAGCAATACCATTTTTAACATAATACTGAGTTATTATCCCATTGACAAACTCAGTTCCTCTATCAGATCTTATCTTTATAATGGTTTGGCTCTTATCATTTTGAACTCTTCTCATCAGCTGAGGTAACTTCTGCAAAGTTTCCTTCTTTTTTCACATGAAGATTGTCCATGTATATCTTGAATAATCATCCACCACTACTAAAGTGTATTTGTTTCCACTTATGCTAGCTGACTCAACTGGACCAAATAAATCCATATGCAACAGATGCAATATTCTTGTTGAAGATGGACTTGACTTCTCTTTGAATGATGATTTGATCTGTTTTCCCATCCGCATGCATCACAAGCACTTTCCTTCTTGTACACCGAGTCCGCAATCCTTCCACAAGTTGACTTCTTGCAAGCTTGTTGATTGTCTTGAAGTTCGATGACTCGGCTCTTGTGCCACACCAACTTGATTCTACTGATTTTTTCTTCTTCACTCTGTGCCCTCTCTCTCTTTTTCTTCTTTTCATCTTCACCGCTTTTTCTTCTCGTAAGCTCTCTCCTTAGCTTCATCTCTTCGTTTTTTTTTTCTTGCCTTTCTTGCCAAATCGATCTTGCCTTTTGTTCTCTTCTTCAATTCTTTTCGCATATTCAAAGATTCTTCCTAGCCACTTCCCGATTGGCTACTTCATTATACCTAGCCCAAGAGATCCTTCCCTTCTTGCCGGATCTACGTATTCAATGTTTTTGGGTAGAGGTCTAGGTTGAAAGCCTCTACCTCCACCACTTCTTCCTCCTCCTCTGGGCGTGTATTGTACTGGAGTTTTCTGCTTTCCAAAGAGAGTGACTAGCAGAGTGATCGCTTGTAGTTTGTCGCTTGTCGCCTTCTTCGCACAACTTCGGACCTTTCTCCCAAGACAAGTCCCGTGGCTTGGGCTATGGACATATCCATGAAGTATCCCTCGGACTCGAGCGTTTTAAATTCTTCAATGGATCTTGGCTCGTTTCCGTCATCCGAATGGCATCGATGTCTTTTTCCTCACGAAATGCCTCCGAATTGTTTCAAAGACTTCTAGAACACGGGCATCCATCTTCCTTTCAACCTCTTTCATCATCGCTTCTACGATTTTTCTCTTCTCAAACATAGGCAATCGAGTGTTGGAGCGGCAAAGTCACCTAAGTTTGCTGATTATGCTAGTTTGTGACATGGCCTTGTTGAGGGTTTCAAAGAAACATTAGGGTCACATCCTTTGACCCATCCCCTCAACAGCTTTTTCCTTTCTCCTTCTTCTTCTGCTTCTTCACCAGTATCCTTCTTCTTCTCATCCGCGACCCATTCAACATCTTCGTATTCATCTTCTCCCTTTTTGGCATCATCAAAGGAGAGAGGAACCCCTGGAAACATCTCTACTAGCATGAAATCTAAGCGGCTTATAGCTAAGTTCGCTTGAGTCTCTGCGGAGTATGCTTTGTTCAAAATTCTGAGCGGGTGGCTTTGGATTCACCGCCACAGCTTCATTTCAGCCATAAGAAGGTGAACTTGGCATTCATATTTTCCTCTACACGCGAGGTTCTTTCTTGTGAAATTCTCACAGTGAGCCCATTTCAGGTGGTATGGGAGTCATGCATTCTCACAATATTTTCTTGCATCGTCTTCTTCATGTCGATTATTAGCGCTCCGGATCAACATTTTATTGTACAATGCTTTGAAGTATCGACTTGTTCGAATCGCATTGTACTTTCTTTGTTGACACCATTCTCTCGATCCTCAAAGACAATCCTCTAAAGTCAACTATGAGATTGGCATCCCCGTTGTCGGTACCGCATATCCGGCGAGGCCTGGTGCCTTTCAATTTTCTCAATCTCTCCAAGGATAGTCTTGAAGACTTCACGCACCTCACCAAGTTATCTTAGTCTCACTTGGCGGCCAAGCAAAGATCAAAATTGAACTCATTTGGGACAATGTAGTCGATGGGAATCACCGGATCGGGTTTATGGTACCGCTTTTCGCTCACGAGTTGTTTTTCTACAAGGTCGGCACCTCAATTGAAAAAGGAAAAGTCTCTTTGAAAGCATCATCACGGGCGTAAGGTATGGAATGTACAATTGTTCGAGCTGTGATATGCCTGGTTGAGTCGACTCTCTGCACTTTGGGAGCCTCAAAGACGATTCGGTTTCACTGGGCCTTGTGTGAGAGATTAGCCACCGATCGAGCCTCACTATTTTAATAGCTTCTTCGGCCTCGGTGGTTTCGCTAAAATAATTTGCGTGTCCTCAATCGCACCATCAAAGATCATTGGAAGATGATGAAGCCTGAGGATTTGGTTCATCATCAAAATTGAAAATTTGTCCAGCAGCCTTGAATTATGGCTTGCTCGTACTTGGTAGAACATCCTCAGACGAGTCCTTTGCAGCAGGGGTGGACTCAACTTTGTCTTCAGATCCCAGAAATGATATGTCGGGGTTATCTTGGGAATCATGAAGTGCACTAATTTCCTTCTCTGATTCTTCAATGTGAATAGGAGGAATGTTCTGCATTTCTGTCTCTTTACCCAGTGAAGTCTCAACCTCCCTCGGGCCTTCATTACCTCCTGCAGTCTCAATCAAAGAGCAAGGCCTTCTACATTCCATTCGATAGACGCATCATCTTAGGGTCTTTCAAGGGTGGCATCCATAGGAGTCTCAACTCCTTGGATTGCACTTTCATTGCCCGCAGTGTTAACTCCCGGGGCAGATCCATCCTGTGCCTCGATCGCATCAGCAACGTCCTCAGCCTGCAAAGATGTTGGCACTTCAGTTGAGACAGACTCAACTGTCCGAGCTTCGTCAGTGACAACTTGCTGTTGTTCTTTTTCTTTTTCCTTCTCCACTTCGCCCCTTTCTCGCATTGTGGAGTCATCTGCAGATTCTCCGACCTAGCCGCAGTGGAGTGAGTTTCCCCCCTCGGGCGCACCACCAGGTGACTTGTGTTGGGGTCACTCTGCTCCACTCATTGCTTCCTTTGAGTGCTCACCGTGGGGACAGTGGTAAGACACCTTCAACAGGGGTTGGCTCAACTTGGGTGCCCAAGTTCCCGATAATCGCCAATTCCTTAGATCCGCCTCCGAGTGAATTGGGAAGTGGTTGCGGCAATAACCGTGGTAATCTGCTTGCACCAATCCCAACGGATCAATCTCCGTGTGATTTGGAAGACTCTCCTGTCCTTCCATCAACTATTTCTCATGCATCAATGTCGATTCTCGCATGGCTTGCTGCATGTCCAACCTTTCCTATGCGGAATGGGGTCCATGTCCTCATCATTACCGAGAGCATGTCAAGATGAGGATGAGTATGATTGCTGGTTCCAGTGAGAGGACAAATGCTGGCTTTCTCACGAGCTCCATCTTCCTCTTCTAATCTCTCCTTTTCTTTTTCCTTGAAGATATGCAAGATATCCAGGCAGTTATCTTCATCAAGTGCCTGAACCACGGTGGTAAATCCTAGAAATCCAAAGAATTCTTCTTCTTTCTCAATGAATTCGTCAAGCGTTCAAATCAGAACCTCGAGTGACTCGGCTTCCATGCTCGCCATTTATGCAAACGATGCCGAATGTCTGGGTACACAGGAGAAACCACTATCACATCATCATCTTCATCCTTTTCTTGTTGCCCTTCCTTTTCAGGAATGGAAGGCAACATACTCTCCTCGCCTTCCTTCAAAAAGATCGGGGCGGTGGAGACACAACTCTTTCATCGGAGATTTTGCTGTTTCACTGCTGTTTTCTTCCTCACTGTTCTATCCACATCTGGTCTTTTTTTGCCTCTCGCTGATCGGCCTCCAAATGAGACTTGGTCGTTTCATCAACAACTTCGAAACCGCACTTCTTCTTCGCAGCCTCGGAGAGACTTTTTCCAGTGAGTGGCTCATCTATCTTCTCAAGCTCTTAGAGCTTGGTGATTCTTCTTCTTCTTTTTGTCCTTACCAGAGAAAGTTCTGGTTCGGATACTTCTTCCTCAGCTTCCTTGGCAGCGGGGGCCGATGCATCTTTCTTTGTCTGAGGAGCTGCCTTTCTTGGCTTGGCAGTCCTCTTCTTTTTGATGGTCGAAGAAGGTATTTGGGGTTTCTTCTCCGCCTCGGCTGCATGGGCAGGAGACATGGCTGCAGGGGCAGGTGATTCGACTGCAGGGGCAGGTGCGTCTGTTGACTTTGCTGCAGGGGCACCTATCTTCTTTCCAGCTGCATGGATAGCTTTCTTCTTTGGAGGGGAGACAACGGCTATTTCCTCGGGGTCAGCTGATTCTCCCTTGCTTGTGTTCGCCCTCTTCGCATGGGCTCTCTTCTGGGCTCCTGAAAGGTTAGCCCTAAACATCTTCTTGTTTACATGGAAAGACTTTCCATGCTGAAGGGGAATGCCCTTCACTTCCATCAAGTGGCCAATAACTAGGCCATAGCCGAGTGATCCTCTAAAGGATCCATCTTCCTTGAATGATTTATTCTCAACGTTCTGGTAGAGTCTGCCGTATACGAACTTAGCCCAGTTAACTTTCTTCCCTTGCATGATCGCAGCCATGAAGACCAGCTTAGTCTTGGACAGCTGATTGAAGCTTCCAAACTTCATGTCCACGCATTTTGAGACGACATCCATCAGCTTGTGATAGTCATCCTTCAGCAATTTCTTTTTAGCAGTGTAGACTACTTTCGCAGCACACTCGGGTTTGGCAACTTCTTTCCAAGCAACAGCCAAGTTCACATCAGCTTCATATATCTCTGGCATCCCTTTCGACGGCAGTAAAAAGTGCTCCGCAAGGTCCTTTGCAGTGATTAATATGTCCTTGCGGTGGACGGAGGACTTAAGCCCTTCGTCCTGCACCTCAGCATTGATGTAGAACTGCGCCACCTCTTCAACGTATCTCATCGGAAATTCCATCGTGAGGAATGGCTTCAGTCCGGATTTCTCGATTTTATCTGCTATCTTTTTCATAGGGGTTTCATCGAACCCTGCTTAATCATGCATTCAAAATCCACAGTTGATCCTGTGTGGATTTATTTTGATAACTTGACGAAATCTGTCTTTGGTGCCATTTCTAGAGAATTTTACCGATTAAATCTTGACGAACTTGCTTTGAGAATAGGTAGGGTTTCGAGAGAGAAAAGAGACTTGCTTTCTTATTTTTGAAGATGAATAGTTTTCAGTGTGAGAGAGAAAACTGGAAGAATGAGTATATAAGGGTTATGAAAGGACGTGTTTTTGGTTTTTGAATTTTGATCAAGATCAACGGCTCAGATTTAGCACGTCACATTGCATTTAATTTCTCGCATTTAATGCGACAACATTTATATCTAATCATATGCTTACTGTACAGCTTTTGACTATACCCATCATTATTACGCTGACGTCATCCTTAAAAACATTCCCACTCATTAAAAATGATCATGCGTTTTTATCACTTAGCTAAAAATGACTCATTTTACTCCTTAAATGACTCAACTCTTTTTCCCTTTATTCATATTATGACTCAAATTTGTGCCTAACTCGATACAGCTGACTTTCCGATATGGCTGATTCACTTGGCTGATTCATGAGATCTGCTCTGTTTCATCTTTTCATTGTTTCATCTCTTCTCATTTAGTCTTCTGAGTGTCAACTCAGCTCAATTAACCCTAGCTCATGCTTAAGTTCATCAAATCTTGATTCACATAATGTCTTTGTGAATATGTCAATCTTGTTTATCGGTTGAGATGTATTCCAATGTTATGTCTTTCTTTTCAACATGATCTCTTATGAAATGATATCGACATCAATGTGCTTTGTTCTTGAATACAACACAGATTCTCGAGTGATTGCAATAGCACTTTTGTTATCACACATAATTGGAATCTCTTTTTCTTCAATTTCATAATCTCTCACCGTTGTTGTCTCATCCATAAGACTTGGGCACAATAACCGCCCGCAACTATGTATTCTTCTTCACCGTGTGGATGTGGCTATTGAGTTTTGCTTCTTGCTAAACCAGAAACTAATCTGTTTCCAAGTATTTGACATGTACCTGGCAAGTACTTTTCCCGCAACTCTACATCCAAAGATAGTCGTAGTCTAGTAATCAATTAGCTTGAATCCACCTTCCTTTGGATACCATAAGCCAACTTCTTGCATCCCTTCAAATATCTTAGATTCTTTTAGCCGCAATCATGTGACTTTCCTTTGGAGCAGATTGGAATCTTGCACATACACCCACCGCAAAGATGATGTCCGCCTGCTTTGCATTAGATAGAGCAAAGATCCAATAAGTGCTCGTATCTTGTTTGATCCACAATCTTGCCATCTGCGCATCCATGTCCATCTTGACGATGTATTCATTGGTATTTTCACGTAAGACTTCTCTTCCATACCAAATTTCTTCATTAAATCTCTGGTGTACTTTGTTTGACTTATGAAAGTTCCATCCTTCAGCTGTTTAACTTGAAGTCCTAAGAAGAATGTCAGCTCTCCCATCATGCTCATTTCAAATTTGCCTTGCATGAGGTTTGAGAATTTATGACACAACTCCTTGTTTGTGGATCAAAAATGATGTCATCCACATATATTTGAACAACCAATATACTCTCCCCATCTTGAATTAAAGAGTGTTCTCCACTTTACCTTTGGTGAATCCATTATTTGTCAAAAATTGAGATAATATATCATACCATGCTCTAGGTGATTGTTTCAATCCATATAGAGCTTTCTTAAGCTTGTACACCTTGTCTCCAAGAGTCTTCTGCTCAAAGCCTGGAGGTTGCTCAACATAGACTTATTCTTCCAACAATCCATTTAAAAATGCACTTTTCACATCCATTTGATATACAATGAAGTTCTTATATGCAGCATAGGCAAGAAACATCCTTATTGCTTCTAATCTTGCAACAAGAGCAAATGTTTCATCAAAATCTATTCCCTCTTCTTGGCAATACCCTTTGGCTACCAATCTTGCTTTGTTTCTTACCCACGTAACCTTCTTCATTCATTCATCTTGTTTCAAAACCCATTTTGTGCCAATAACATTTTGATGGGTTGGTCTCTGCACCAGTTCCCATACTTTGTTCCTTTCAAACTGATTTAGCTCTTCTTGCATGGCTTGAATCCAATGTGTGTCATCCAATGCTCAGGACACATCTTTTGGCTTTATTTGGGAAATAAAACAAGTGAACATTGCTTCTTGTTGAGCTCTAGATATGGTTCTTACACCATCTCTTACATCTCCAATGACTAGCTCTGGTGGATGGTCTCTCAGCCATCTCACATCAGGTTGGAGTAAATCAGTTGGGTTCATTCGTCTTGCAGCTGTGTTTTCTTGAGCAGCTCTTTCATTATCATTCAGCTGCAGATCTTCCAGCTGTCTTTGAGACTCAGCAGTCTCATCTTCATCTTGATTAATTGCTCCACTTGACTTCAATATAGGGACTCTTCTGCATAGTTGGCTGATTCAGCTTATCAGCTAACTCTTCAATGTTTTCTCCATTTACATTAGGTTCATCAAAAACCACATGGATAGACTCTTCTGTGACCATAGTCCTCTTGTTCAACACTCTGTAGGCTTTGCTTTCTGCTGAGTATCCCAAAAAGATACCTTCATTAGCTTTAGCATAAAAAGCCTTTAGATTATCCTTGCCATTGATGTGGATGGAGCATTTAAATCCAAATATTCTAAAATATGCAACATTTGGCTTTATCCGTGTCCATATTTCATAGGGAGTCTTTGTCAGCTGTCTATTGTCTATTGATCATGCATCTATTTTGAGTATAGCATGCAGTGTTGATGGCTTCAGCCCAAAATCTCTTTGGCAATCCAGCTTCTGCTAACATGGTCCTTGCAGCTTCCTTGAGGGTTCTATTTCTTCTTTCTGCTAGTCCATTTTGCTGTGGAGTCCTAGCTGCAGATAATTCATGAGCAATACCATTTTCAACAAAATACTGAGTTATTATCCCATTGACAAACTCAGTTCCTCTATCAGATCTTATCTTTATAATGGTTTGGCTCTTCTCATTTTGAACTCTTCTCATCAGCTGAGGTAACTTCTGCAAAGTTTCCTTCTTTTTACACATGAAGATTGTCCATGTATATCTTGAATAATCATCCACCACTACTAAAGTGTATTTCTTTCCACTTATGCTAGCTGGCTCAACTGGACCAAATAAATCCATATGCAACAGATGCAATATTCTTGTTGAAGATGGACTTGACTTCTCTTTGAATGATGATTTGATATATTTTCCCATCTGGCATGCATCACAAACACTTTCCTTCTTGTACACTGAGTCTGGCAATCCTTCCACAAGTTGACTTCTTGCAAGCTTGTTGATTGTCTTGAAGCTCAGATGACTCAGCTTCTTGTGCCACAACCAACTTGATTCTGCTGTACTCTTTGCTAACAGACAATTTCTTGGTGTGGCAGTAGACCAATCTACCATATACATGTTCTTTTGTCTGGATCCTTGCAACACTACTTCATTTGATTCAGTGTCTTTAATTTTGCACATTCCCATATTGAATCCAACAATTATAGCCCTTGTCACAGAGTTGGCTAATGCTTAACAGGTTGAAGTTGAGGCCTTCAACATATGCAACATCTGTGATTTCTAATCCATTTTTCTTGATGGATCCAAAGGCCTCTTATTTCCCCGAGCTTCATTTCTCCAAATATGACTTTCGCGCCTCTAATCTCCTTGAATTTTGACAGATTTTTCTTGTTTCTGTCATGTGTCCGGAATGTACCACTATCCATGTACCAGTTCCTTGGCACTCACTTTGTTCCTTGAACTCGTAATCAAGAAATTAGTTTTTAGGTACCCATGCTTGTCTGGGTCCTGAAGGGTTAGTGTTGTAAGATGATCCAACCAACCTATAGCCAAATGACTTGACTCTAAGAGGTTGCCATCTATCTGTGCCATAATCATAATTCACTTTGGAAAATTGCTTGGGGGCTTTAAGTTCATACAACTGTCTCTTTTGTCTGTATGTCTGTGTGTGTATTTTAGCAATTGGCTTCTTGGGGTAGTTGTGATATTTCTGAGTGTAGTGCTTGGGTGCATATGTGTGCTGATGATAGCCCGTTTGCCTTTGAAATGACCTTTGCTGAGTTCTAGGCCTTTGCACTTAGGCTTATATTCCATAGGTTTTTGCTGATATTTCACATTATTCCAATCAGCTTGGCTTGGGTAATTTCTACCATTCCCATCATATGTGTTTCTTTGATAAAACTTCTGGGGTTTTTGGTAGCTCTGTTTGTTCTTTACTGAGTACTTTCTTTTGGAGTTTGCTTTGAGGAACTCGCTAGATTTCTTCTCACTGTCCTCTCAAAGATACTCAATCGGGTCGTTTTTCCTTTTCCTTTATATCCAAGGCCAGTTTATTTATGATTGTGTTTTGGAGTGAATGTGGGTGAAACATTTGTTGTCTTGGATTTTTGAGATACTTCATTACTTGAAGATCCTTTTTCCAAAATCACTCTGGGAGTTTGACTGTGTGCAAAGGAATTGAATCCTATGCCAGTTTTATCTCCACACTCTTTTTGGCTCATTATAAGGTCATCCAATGATTTAGATGCCTTTGTAAATGATGCAATCACATTTTTGAGATCATTTCCCCTCTTTTCTATAGCAGCTATCTCTGCTATTAGTTTTGCATTTTCAGCCTTCAGCTCTTTGTTCTCATCAGCTATGTGACTTAGAGTACTCAGCTCCTTAGTCAGCGGTGAATTTTGGCTTTTGAACTGGCTGTTTTCCTCGTTTAATAGTGTGTGTGAGGATTTAATGTGCTCAAAGTCTTTCAGCATTTTGCCTAATGAATCATAAAGATCAGTGGGTGATGATGTGTGTGTGTCACAATCACTATCACTAGAATCTGAGTGAGATGAGTTAGAGTGTACCTCATCTTCTTGATCAGGTTGATCTTGTTCTTTAGCCATTAGACAAATCATTGCTTCTTCTTCAGAGTCACTTGAGTAGTCAGCTTCACTACTCTCTGAGTCTGCTGCACTACAAGAAAAATGCTCAACAACAACACCCCAAAGACAACGGATCTTAGCTAAATTATTGTCCTTACAAGCATTCACAATGGATTTTCGCTAAACCGTTGTGGATGAGCGGATTTTTTGTTAACGACAACAGTTCACTCAAGCCTAGGACAATACTTTCTTGAAGCGTTGTCGATTAGCGGTCTTTTTATTTTTTGACAACATGTTTCTCGGGTTTTCGACAATGTTTTTGTAATCCGTTGTCGATTAGTGTCTAATCTTTTTCAAAGACAACATTTATTCATCCTTTTCATCAACGGTTGGTTACACCGTTGTAATTAGCATCATTTTTTTTTTCTTAAAGACAACAATTTTAACAACAATTATAAACCGGAGTTGATAGGCATTTTTCATGTCCTTTTTTATTATTTATATTAATGGTATAACAAGCACTTTTAGTTAGTTTATCAATTTTATTTCAGCAACTTTAGCATAATTCTAAAAGTGCTAAGAGTTAATTTTTATTTGTTATCAATTTTTTATTTCATGGTATAAATATCAGTTTTAGTTAACTTATCAATTTTATTTTAGCAACTTTAGCATATAATTATAAAAGTGTTGGGAATTGTAAATATTTTTTTTATTAAATTTTTATTTTATTTTAGCAACTTTAGCAACTTAAATATAAGTCTAGAAATATAACTAGTAATTTTAAAGTTAGACTTTTTACTTTAGTAACTTAAACATAAATATCAATAAATAAAACTAGCAACTTTAAGTTGAGTATTAGCAACTTACCCAATGCTAAACATAAATATCAATAAATAAAACTAGTAACTTTAAGTTGAGTATTAGCAACTTACCCAAATAACACACAATCTAAGTTCTCTGTTAGCAACTTAAACAAATCAAACAACTTAATAAAAAAAAAACGAGAAGGATGAAAGAATAGAGAACGGCCCTAGCTGAGAAGGAGAAGAGAAAACCACCGTCCACGCCGCCGCTCAGCTCCACCACCGTCCACCACGCAAATAAGAGCTCGGCCGCTGCATCTCGGAGTGATTTCTTGGTGAGTTTTTCCCATCCACTAAAATCCCCAAATCTTTTAAAACCCTAATTTATGAAAGTTGATTTTCATGCATTCATGTGGTTTAATATGTGTTTGTATGTGTGTTTATGCATTCGTGATGGGTTATATTTCATGGAGTTAGTAACATTGATCTCACTCATAAGTCATAAGCAAACCGCAGCAAGCGAGAGGAAGAGGAAGAGAAGAGAGAGGAAAATGTTCGCTTTTAAATCCATGGCTGACGAAGATTATGATATGGATGGAGCATAAGCTACATTCTTCAGTTCTTCAAACATTTTTCCCCCTTGCTTACAATGAATTGGTCGAATGTCAGCTTTTGGGGACTAGGGTTTAGTTAGGGTTTGTCGTTTACTAATATAAATCCACAACATAGTTACGAAGATGAGCCACTGGGTCCTGAGCCTGATGTGAGAATCTCATTTCATTTTATTTTCTTGATTCTCGGTATTGGTTTATCGGATTTATTGGAGAAATGTTCTTATGTTTTTGTTTTCCCCTTTCTTGTGGGGTATGGGTGTTGTAGGAAGGGGCATAGTTGGATGAAGAGAACAACAACAATGAGGATGTCCCTCGACCCAATCGAGGGCGAAGGTGATGACAAACAGGAGCAAGAACACGTCGAGCGACCTCGGAAAACATCAAAATACATGACAAAATATGAGCGTGCAAGGATTTTGGGAACGCGGGCTCTGCAAATAAGGTTTTGGGTTATGCTTTTGTTTTGTGGAATTGAAGTGGAGATTTGTGCTTAATTTGATTGATTGGGTTGTTTGTAATTTGGGGAGCTTTTTTGTTGTTGGGCAGTATGAATGCGCCAGTTATGGTTGAATTGGAGGGTGAGACTGATCCACTTGAGGTAAACTTTGTTGTGCATTTACTTTCAAAGATAAACTTCGTTGTGCATTTCCTTTCAAAGTAACTTTGCCCTAGTGACATATTCAAGCCAATTTTTTTATCAAGAAGCTCTTTGTTATCCAGCTTGGTATTTGGGATTTTAGCAACTAAACATAATCATTTTATTATTATCATTCAGAAGACTAATACTACTGTAGCAATGTTACCAATTGTTTCGCATTCACCATTGACAAAAATATTAGGAAGCCTTTTGCTTGGCTTTTGAGAGGGAATAAAGCATTTGTTGTAGAAAAGTTACCACTGTTTGTTACGATTCACCATGGTCAAAGATAGAAAATATTAGGATTGAAAAGCTTTTTGCTTAAAGAAAGAAGGTCAAAGGATGGAAGGCGGGAGATGGCGCATAGGTTTTCAGAAAAAAAATGGTGCTAAAAATACTATCGGGGGCAAAAATGTTTTAATAACATAAATTGAGGGGGAAAGTGTTCTTAAATTACTTTTGTGTCGTAAATGGTGAATTTTTGGAGAGCAAAGTGTCATTTATCGTTTTATAATTTGCTTAACAACCGCTACTTGATTGAGAAGTTTATGATATACTAGTCTCTTCCCAGTGAACCGTAAAGATTGGTATATGGCAGAAATTACTTTATTGTACTATTTGTTAATTAATTTAATCCTAGTGGTCATTTGTGGTAAAGTTATTTCCTCTTGTTATGAACACTAATTCCAGATCTTGCAGACCGGTAAAAACTTTGGTTTGGGTGGTCGGGGTGTTGGGGATTGGAGGATATAGTCTTGGGGTCAAACTCACAATATCCATTACATAGGAGCAAGGCTCATGCTCATGAACTTATAATCTTTTGCTCACTAGTGTTCTGTTTTGTTGTAATTAATAACGGAGACACAGTGGGGAACAAAAAACTGATAGAAATTATCCCCTAAAAAAAGAGAAACTGATAGAAATTGGTTTATTGTATTTATTTAGACTTCCTAAAAAGGTCTGGAGTTTCTCATTTTCTACAACAGTGAGTCAACAGTTAAGAGGACAATCCCTAGAATTTTACATATTTATTGGTTACAATCCATAGACTGAGTCATGACTAACTTGAAATTTTAAAAACATACATAAATTGCCTTGTTAACAGTGTGTTGTTGTCAACTCATATTGAGAACTAAACTTTCTTTCTTGTTTAGATTTCCCAATTGATTTTTATGATATGTTCGATCGGTACGCACCTGTTGATGTCTTGTGTAGTTACTAATTCTTTTTTGTACTGAACTAAAATTCTTAATGGTGTTCTTGTATGTACCACAAGAATTGACACTCTTTTACTCGCCATATTTCCAATAACTGTCTCAATTATTTTTTCTGATATAGTAATTTGCATTATCCTGTTAAATTTACAGACTTTTGTGGTTTAGACATTTCCTTATCTCTTTTTTTTCCCTTTTCTTATCTGTATAAGATGTATTATACTAAATAAATAAGGGATAATTACAAAAACTACTCATGAGGTTTGGGGTAACTACAAAAAATCCATAGAAGTTTCAAAATTAAAAAAAAAAACACAAAACTGAGATTTGATACTGTCTTAATTAGTGTAAGGGGAAAACTACAATATTTTCACAAATGTAAATTTGAAATGTTTTTACTTAATACAGAATAAAACCTCATGGAGATTTTTATCATTTTAAAAACCTCTGGGGTGGTTTTTGTAATGGTCCCAATATATAAATCATTCTATTCCGTTACTAGTCTAATGCAAAAGTTAGCCTTGTTTATCGAACAGAAGCTGAGATACTCATTCACAAAACTTGTTACCAATATATTAGTTCTGAAACTAGGAAAAACAGCAACACAAGCATGGCCAGGTTTCTTTCCTTTTCAATTTCTTCATTTGCATGGCATTAATGGAATAGCATTTTTATTAAGTATATATAATGCATACTCGATCTCTTGCTGGATTTCCTGTTCCATTAGATACTGCAAATTCATATTATGAATCTATAAATCTAGTAAATTGGAACACAAATGAGAAACTATGAACGAAACACAATAAACAAAATATTCAATTTTATGTGTTAGTCCTTTAGTTGCAATATATGAGACAAATTATTGAAGGCGTTGCATCTAGTGATAAGAATTCACTCCGGAAAAGTGGCACATTCTTTTGAGCAAATTTTATTTCTTCCCCTTCTAAGAACATGAATGATGAGAGGGCCAAGTTTCTGGTGGGATGGTAAACAAAATATTAATTAATATATTGACAGCTTCTAATTCTTCTATTCAACAGGGTTATTTTGTATAAGAAAAAGTTAAATAAGCTTGACTAGTACATGGAGCCAGGGTGTGGGACTGACTGCGAAAAATTCTGTTGAGAATATGTTTTGAATAAGGATTCTGTGAGGAATAGGGATAACTGGTTTGTTGATTTTTTCATTCAAGTGCTATACTGTTGTTGTGTTTTGGTTTGGTATTTGTGAATTTATAAATTTAGCTTCTACTCATGTCATTTAAAATTGTTTCAAACATAGGCTCCTATTCAACCTGATGCATTCCAATGCGGTTATTTTGTGGTACATGAGGGAAATTGTAGAAGATCCAACTACAGACATGACTTCATTGCGATCAATGGTAAATTATATTAAAATTTGGCGTTCTCATGTTTTTTGCAAATGTTTAATAATTGGAGCCAATTATAATACCTATGTTTTTTCTCACAGTTCTTAAATGTGGAGTATTCTCGAGTTCAAATTGATGAAGTGCGATCGGAGTGGGCAGAATGCGTCCAAGACCATATACATGAGTGAATAGGTATTTTGCTCATAGTTATATTCAAATTTTCATAGTTATAAAGAATGCACATTCTGTAATTGAGTGAATCTGATTTTAATGTAAATTGATGTATATACTTAATATTTGCAGGCATGACATTGGAGTGCTTTGCAGCTGCCCTCAATGAAAGAATTAGTGTAACTTTGAGAATACTTGTTAGACGTTTTGTTAAACACTTGTTAGATATTTGTTAAACACTTTTAGATATATTTGTTTTTGTTTTGTTAAACTTTTGCAGACATGTACTAGATACAATCATACTTGAATGTCATGTTTTGTTTTAGTTAGTTATATGTTGTTTTCTTGTATTGTGTTTGTTTTTTGCATATATGAAATCAAAATTTATATTACCACAGGTGAAAAAATAATAGACACCAAATATAAAATACATTAGCCATGGTTCAAAATTACAACGGTTTTTATGGCTTGTTAAACTGTTGTAATACTTCAAAACCACAACGAATTTGATCTGTTGTTGAAATAGTTACAAAGTACAACGGTTTTAAAGCCTTGTAGAAGTGTTGTGATAATTCAACACCACAACGGATATTAACCGTTGTCAAATCCATTGTTGTATCTCATAATTCAGAAATAGATACCAGCCGTTGTCCCAATTGTTGTCTTTCAGCAGTAAAAGACTACGGTTTATAACCGTTGTCTTCTTATTAACGACAACGGATTGTAACTGTTGTCGTTGAGCGGATTTTTTTACAACACCATCTACTACAACGGCTGATTATTGTAATACACAAAAGATTATATTTGTTGTTGTTGAGCATTTTTTTTGTAGTGTGCTTCTTTCGACTTAGCTGTCTCAACAGTCTCTGTAGCCAACATGGCCTTTTTCTTTTCCTGTATTCTTTCTTTGAAGACTCTTCTTTCTTCTTCATTCCTATATTTATTGACTACAGGATATGGACCGTCAATAGGGAAGTGTCCTGGTTGTCTACAGTTCCAACACAGGTTCTCAGCTCTTTGGTCAGTTCTTTCCATTCTTGGATTATCAGTTCTTTGATATTCAACCTTTTGATGCTCAGCTCTCTTGGGTGGCCTATCTTCCCTTGACTTGGAGGGAGCTGAATGTCTCCTGGAGGATGCACCCTTGTTTCTTTTATAGTTCTTGTTGAAGAACTTGTTGAATCTTTTAACCATCAAGGCAATTTCCTCCTGGTCAAAGGCTTCCTTGACTTCAGCTCTCTTCCCATCCTTGACTATAAGTGCATCTGTTTTGGGTACATCTGTCTCCTCTTGATATTTTCTTCTCAGCTCAAACTCGTAGGCTTTGAGGTCTGAGAATAGCTCATGGTTGGATGTTGTTGTGAGGTTCATAGAATGTCTCAGGGCCATGACCTTCATTTCCCATTCAGCTGGAAGGGTTCTCAGAATCTTCATACACATTTCCTTCTGTGTATATTCTTTCCCAAGAGCGGATAATTTATTTATGATCACAGTAAATCGAGCATCCAGCTGATCCAAGGTTTCACCTGCAAGCATTTTAAAATTTTCAAATTTTTGTACAACAACGGATAATTTGTTTTCTTTAATTTGCTCAGATCCTTCAAAAATTAAAGTTAATTTATCCCAGATCTGTTTTGCAGTTTCACAAGATTTGACTTTATTGAAAATTGCTTTGTCCAAAGTTTTGTAAAGTATGTCCTTGGCCACATTGTCCAAGTTGTATCTTCTTCTGTCCTCGTTTGTCCATTCAGTCCTTGGTTTCTCAACCAGGGTGGTCTGGTCTTTCAATGACAGCTTCATCTCCTTCACCAAGCGCTGGTCCGCTCTCTAAATGTGTTCACTTTCAGTATTTGTAGTGGCCCATCCTCTATCACTATCCACATTTCATCATGTAAATTAGATAGATGATCCTGCATACGAATTTTCCAGTCATCAAATTCCTCAATAGTGAACATAGGAATGCGTGTCAAATTTGCTTCCATGATAATAACTTTGCTGAAAAGAAATAGCTTTTGAAAGAGCAAGTGTTAAAACTTCTTTGAAAGATTGGAGATTTAGTTCAGTAACCAGTGCGTAAGGCTCAGTGAACCAACCGCTCTGATACCACTTGTAGGTCCCAAGGGGTGTGAGTAAGGTATAGAAGGGGGGGTTGAATAAACGTTACCAACTTTTCGATTTAAGTCTTTTTAAAATATTACGAGTTAAATACACACCTTAACTTGGTTGTGATAAGATTTTCAGCGGAAGACTTAACACCCTTGAATTTGGTTTAAGTTTGTCTTAACACTTGGTTTTAACACTTTGTTAATTATCAGTTGGATAGCAAATTATCAGCAGATATAAAGAGATATGCAGAAATAAAAATGATGAAATGTAAATGACACAATAATTTTTATAGAGGTTCGAAGATGGGGTAATTCTTCTACTACTCTCTTCTCCAACTCCTGGAGGAATCCACTAAGTATTGATCAGAGTACAAAGTGGTTATCGGTCGGATACAAGTCTTGATCACACAAATGACTTGCTCCTTTGGGACTCGGTCCTGAGATTCCTTGGTCACACAAACTGGCTTCTCGTCCGCCTCGTCGCTTTCTTCTTCAGGCGGCGTGCGCTTGTTACTTGACTTACTTGCTCAAGCTTCTTGGATTTGATCACGAAGCCCTCCAATAACTTGAGACTAGTTCGACCTTGAACCTTTCTACAATCCTCCTTGGAATGTAGACCCTTTTGATTCTTCAAAACTTTCCTCTTCAACAGGTTTGAAGTTGTCTTTCCTTCACAACTTAGTGTTGGATCGATTTCCTTCGAGATTTAGGCTTGAGGATTTCTTTGAATAACTTGCGAATATATTGAAGGTTACAATTTGAATAATTGCTTGAATGTTCGTTGTTCAGGTATGCAAGGTAATCTTTTCTCAAAGTGATTCCTCAGCCTTTTATAGTGAACTTTCAAAAATCTACCCGTTGAAGAGATAGGCTGATTTTCAAAAATCACTTGTGTTCGTTGGATTGTCTTGTTGCAGTCCTTGATGTTGACATTTCCTCGTATTAAATGAATGTTCAACTTTTCAGAATCTGACACAAGGTGCAGTGATTCCCATTGGTTTATTTCTTTTGCACGCTTCTGGGACTGAGCACTTTAAGACATGGCAGCATGGAATTATTACTTATTTAAGTAAACTCCTTGACTTCTGTTCAACGGATTCTTTTCAGTTGTCTTGACTTGACTGCAATCCTTTATTCCACAGGTGACTTTGAGTTAGCTTCCAATCAATGGATGACTCATCTGTCACTTCAACTTGAGACTTGGCTTCTTGAGTTGACTTGACTGACTCTTCATACAACACAGTATCTCACCGATCTCTTTGCTTCGATCGAGTCCTTGACATCTCTTCCTTGCCACACTTAGCTGCTTCACAGCGGAGTCTTCATCCTAGTCTTCAGTTGACTTCTTGTATATCCAGGCATAGCTGACTTGACTCAGCTCGTACAACCCTATTTATTACATACAAATTACAAGGAAAATGGGGTGCCAACTTTCTAGTCTAAGTTTTACATGGCATTCATCAAAATCTATACAATAAATTTCCCAACATATTTACATTTCACAATTAAAGTATACAAAAGAACTTCTAAAGAAGTTCAGAATTGAAGAAGGAAGGACCGTTGCTACTCCAATGGCAACGAACATCAAGCTTGACAAGGATGAAAAAGGCAAGTCGGTTGATGAATCAAAGAATCAAGGTATGATTGGTAGTTTACTTTACTTAATCGGAAGTAGACCCGGTCTTTATGTCGTATGCCTATGTGCTCGTTTTCAAGGCAATTCCAAAGAATCTCATATGAGTGCCGTTAAAAGAATTTTTTGATATTTGAAAGGCACTATTTCATATAGCTTGTTTTATCCAAAGAACGAAATTTTTTCTCTTAAAGGATATAGTGATTCGGACTATGCTGGAAATATTGATGATCGCAAAATACTTCCGGATCATGTCAATTTTTAGGCGATTGGCTAGTATCTTGTTTTTCAAAGAAGCAAAATTGTGTATCTTTATCAACGGCCGAAGCCGAATATATTTCCACGGTCTTTTGTTGTATTCAACTTCTTTGGATGAAACAGACCTTAACGGATTACAAATGTTCTTTTGAAAATGTTCATGTCTTTTGTGACAATACATCCACTATAAACATTGCTCAAAATCCTATTCATCATAACCGTACAAAACATATTGGGGTTCAACACCATTTTCTAAGGGATTGTGTTTCCAAATGAAAATTGAGATGTGCTTTGTTCCATCTCAAGATCAACTCACGGATATTTTCACAAAACCTTTAGGCGCCGAGTCTTTTACGTTAATTCGGGCTTGTTTAGGCATAATGCATATCGAATAAGGTCTATGATTGCATTTTTGTGCGTTTTTAAAACTTAGGGGTGAAAAATCAGATTTTAACTTAAAATTCGGATAGAACCAAAACTGCACTTTCAGGGACCGGATGACAAGGAGGTCGACCAGTGTGACAAGCCTTGGACCGGTCAGACAAGCCTTGGACCGATTAGACCCCTCCTTCAACCGGTCGACCATAGCTCTTTTTTGGTTTAAATCAGTTCTGTCTCATTTTCAGCATATTTGTCCCATTTCTTCCATTTTCGCACCCCTTCGCCCATTTCACACAATATTCACTCAAAATAGTTTTCTCTTGCAAATTCTACATCATTGGACTTATATGATGCATATATCTTCCACATTATTCATCTTCTCCGATCAATTGGTAAGTTTAATTCCCTCTTTAATCTCAATTGGGTTGAAACCTTGAGAATGTGCTTCTACGCATTGAATTGATGAAATTGTTATATCATTATATTGGGATCATGATTGTTGATGAATTGTGATTGCAGAATTGTAATTGATGTTGATTTTTTGGGCATGATTACATTTACAAATATTATATACAACTTCGATTTTATTCAACGCACGCCAAGTGCTCGATAAAATGTCTCAGTGAAAATTTTATCCTTTACATGAATCTCTTGATTTCAAATGACTTGTATGTTTATAGAGATCATGTTTTGTCAATCATATGGGCTTCTATGTTCAAAAGCATTATAATTCGATTCAATGCGCACTTTGATATGAATTTATCACTACAAGAAATTGAAATTTTGCTGACGGAAAAATCCGTCGTGAAACAGCTTTACCGACGGATCGGCGACGGAATGTCGATGAAAATTTCTGTCGGTAAAACGCTTGTTGGCAACGACTTAACGACAGATGAAAGAATCCATTGGTGAATGTACCGACGGATTCCCGATGGATCACCGACGAAAGACGGTAAGACAATGGCGACAAGACCCCAACGGATTTTGTGTTGGCAATTGATATTTGTCGCTAAGTTAAGCCGACAACTAACGATAAATTGCCGACGGAACACCGACGGAAAGGTGCCGACAAAACAACGACGGATTATGTGCTGATAGAATGCCAACGGATTGCCGACATATTTACCAATAGATTCTTGATAGATTTGCCAACAGATTGGAGATGGATTGTTGTCGACAGATTACCGACGGAATGTTGCAATTGTTGTTCTATCAACAGTTCGTCGGTAATCCGTCGATATTTGTGTATATTTCAGTTATAATTTTTTAATTTCCTATCTGTTGCTTTATAAAAATCAATTTTAACTATATCAGTTCACAAAATAAATAATACCACTCAAACATGAAAATCCAACACAACACAATCCAACATCCGAAATTTAACATCCAACATGAAGATTCAACAATTAACATACAAAACTCCAACATAAACTACAAAGTAAAGCAACATTCAAAAATCCAACATAAAAAACATAATACCAAAGCAACATCCAAAAATAAAATTATATCCATAATCTACCTTATCCAACAACCAAAAGTAATAGTCTAATCATCAGTAAGACTCGCATCACCATCATGATCATTTTGTGGGCCATGGGGAGGTAGGTCTTGAGGAGGTGAAGTCTGAGTGGTGCTCATTTTCGCCATCATCCACTCCACCCGTTCCTCGAGGGTGCTCGTCCGAGTAATATACTCATCCAATTTCTTTTGTACCTCGGCTCGACCCTCAACTCTTGCCTCCTCTTTGAGGTGCTCTACGGCTGCCTGAGACATCAAAGTTCATTCAGAAGCTATCTGTAACAACAATCATAATACCTAAAACAGTCAACATAAATAATGAATGAAAATAGTAACAGTCGATAATATGTAAAGTAGAAAAATACCTGTGAGTCGCCATAATTACTAATGCCAAAGGTGCGTTGTTTTTTGGAAATTCCTCCCACTGCTGTAATATAGTGATCATCAATCCTCTTATTACGCTGTGATTGGTCTAAGTTGGAGTCGGCCGCCAACTTTGGTCATTTGCTATAAGAGACTCCAACTCCAACTACCAAAAAGAAAAATAAAATATTAGAACATGAACAAGATGGCTAAAAAAGATGTATTTAAAAAAGATGGCTATTTTTAATCTTTACCAACAGCTTACTTTCCATTGGGATGTCCAAAAGAATCGAAATTTCAATGGAAATTGGCCAAGTTTTCCTTCAGAAAACAAAATTCGACCAGCTTAGTTCAATCTGCAATCAAGATTTTGTAGATTCCGCTGATTTCCAGCATTTCTTGTACCCTTTACTCAATTTTCTTGTAAAACAAAATCCTTTATGGAATTAATATTTAAAGACCTTGTTTGATTTTATTGATTGAGGTTTCTATATATTATTCTATAAAATACCTAGAAAGGTTGGGATACTACAAAATGCCCACTGCCCAGTTACTCCAAAACAATGGGTCAAGATCCAATAAAATTGAAAATTTACATATTTGCATGAGAACCAATATACTGTGACCGAACCACGCTTCAAAGAAGATATAATTACAATATTGTTTCAATTTTAAATCATAATTGAGTTTTATAATTAACACTAAAACCTATCAGTGATCTAACATCTACAGTTTCTCTCACACATAATTTACTTTTATGTTGTCAAAAACCATAACTTCAGATCAGTCATGCCCATAATCCAAAATCTAAAACAATGTTAGTATTAAATGAATGGCGATCACATATTCACATAAAAAAATATGAATCTCACGTAATATGAACTTACAACAACTCTCTCTGACCGAGCATCGACCAATTTTCCATTTTTTTTTATCCCAGTGCAGGACTTTGTAAAACTCAAAATTATTGGGATTTCTTCCCCATTTTTGAGCCTGAAAAAAATAAGAAACATACATTGTGATAATAAACAGAAAAAGAAATACTTATTTAACTGTATAATAAAGGACATTACCATCTCCAAAGTGTATCTACCAGCAGACTTAGACCCCCCAAGTATGGACCGACATCCCCGATCCTTTCCCTTTTACTTCACTCCTACAGTTGGCTGACATTTTATCGCGCTTATCTCAAAATTTAGGTGTAACCCATTTCTTCCAATATGCATCCCAAGTCGTTTTGGATACACCACTAGGCTTTGCAGATGCGTTCCGAGGCTCACACATATAATCAGCATACCGTTTTCCAGCATGTCTATGCCAGTCCTGATATATTTGCGCCTCCATGTCCGCTATAAATGTAAAGAATTTTTGCAATTAATTCAAACAAAGATAGTCAACTTGGTTTATCCAAATCTTGTAGTTAATATAATAAACATTTATATATTGAAACTTCTAACCTGAAAGAGCCTCCAATACCAATCCCGCGTCTCTTGGCTCACTGCAGACCAAGTGTAGCCTTCTTGACAAAGTCTTTGTTTATAAAGGCTTATCATCACCCTCGAAACTCTGTCCCTAGGAAACAACCTGACAAACAAGAAAATTGCACAATTAAGATTGACTATTCAATATAATTATATTGAATCATAATATATTCACCCTTACTACTTACCTATCCTTACTCGCTATATGTACCGGTGTCCGAGACATAATACTGGAATATGTTGATGAGGTCACAGATGGAGGGTCCCCTGATGGTGGATCAGACGGCGAATCATGTAGTGGATCTGATGGTGGATCATGTAGTGGATTTGATGCTGAATCAAATGGTGATGGTAGTGCATCATGCAACAAATTATCTACTCGTGGGCCAGATGATGATGGTGGAAAAGGAATTCTATTTGGTCTACCAGACCTATGACCTATAACACATTAACTATATTAATACATTTTTTATTTAATTTATATAACAAAAGACATTAATTGAATGTCTAAATTTAACGAAATAAATGATAGTGCACCTGATGGTACTGATGGTGGAGCATGTAGTGGATCTGATGTTGAATCAGATGGCGATGGTAGTGCATCATGCAACAGATTATCTACTCGTGGGCCAGATGATGATGGTGGCAAAGGAATTCTATTAGGTCTACCAGACCTATGACCTAAAACACATTAACTATATTAATACATTTTTTATTTAATTTACATCATAAAAGACATCAATTGAATGTCTAAATTTAACGAAATAAATGATAGTTCACCTGATGGTACTGATGGTGGAGCATGTGATGGTAGTACATCATACAATAGATCATCTGCATCATTAACATATGATGATGATGGCAAAGGAACTATGTTGGCTCTACCAGACCTATGACCTATAACATATTAACCATATTAATACATCTTTTAATTAATTTATAACATAACCGACATCAAATTAATGTGTATATATATATAAATATATATATTTAACGGAGCAAATGATAGTGGACCTGGTGGTACTGATGGTGGAGCATGTGATGGTGTGGAATGGACACCCCTGTGTCCACCGCGTGATGTTGTAGCACGTGACTGTGCCGCTCGTGCTGCTGCTAAAGTCGGATAACCTCCACCTCTGCTGGTTGATCTCACCATGGTATCTGCAGTGCAATATAGGACTAGCATAATCAAAATTATTAAATCAAACTAAATTATGATACTTTTTGTGCATGATATAATGATATGAATCAAAACAAATAAAGATTATCAGTTCATTTATAATTAATTCACCATGCATCATGTTCTACGATTTTAGTTTGGATATCTTAAGCAATTTAAGCTCTTCAATATAATTAGTAAAGTAAACTAAATATATTAATGTTATATGATATTATGAAGATATTGTGACAGACTGCATGCTAGTAATGTAATGGCATGTGTATTTACTATTTAAAAATGCACAACCGAAGTGTTTGACCAAATAGGACATAAATATTTCAGAAAGGCTAACTTACACGTACACTAATCACTATAAGTTTTATCAGGGTCAAAATGTAAAGCTTCATTTAGGTTTGATTCAAAATCGTCTTCCATTTCAGATTCAACTATAAGTTCATCTTCTTCCCCAACTTCATCATCTATTTCTGTAAACACACCGTTAGGGTCATTCAACGGTTCAACTTCATCTTCCACGTTAATATGTCCTAAATGATAGATATTCGTGTCATCTTCTTGAAATGGAGGCACGACTTGCGTCTGACCATTGTTTTCACCTAATAATGGAATATCTACAGTTGCCCTAGCTTTCTTATTGCAAACAGCCCACCCAGTCTCTTTTATCACGACATGCACCAGGGTATTCACAAAAATACACCTGTTTTGCTTGCATTGCTAATATAAAGGGTTCATATCTATCAAATCCGCGTTTATGGTTGACCTCCACAAGTTTATATTCATCATGAATATTCATGCCCCAAGCAGTGGGGTCAAACCATTCACATTTGAATAATACGACTCTCTTGGTATGAAATCCAGGGTATTCCACTTCAACAACGTCTACTAATTGGAGAAATCATTTTCAACACTCAAATGTGAGCCTTTTATACAAACTCCACTGTTCATAGTACTTCGGAAGACCCGCATCCGAGAGTGTGAAATTTATAACCATTAACAATGTAGGCTGAATATGACTTAACTCTTGTTAAAGGCCCGTTGGCAAGATCCTGAATATGCTCATTGGAGATGTCAATCAAAGGATCGTGTGCCTACATGTAAGCTATAAAACACTTACACATGAATATACAAAGATGATATATTCAAATATATATATATATATATAGAGAGAGAACTAGTACTCACATATTTATCGAACCAATCAGGAAAATCCTTTTCAAGCTTAGCATCGATCTCTTCTCTTGATATGTTCCTTCGATGTCTCGTCAATGAAGCAACATATATATTTCACATGTATATGATATTAAGAGAGACTAAATTAGGTTAAGTCTTGAAATGTATTTATTCATACAACTCAAGATTAGGGCCAAAAACAGTAGTGAGAAATCATTCTACTAACCTACTGTATGGTCCAACCTCGGCACACTTTAATAGGATGTAACTACGAGCAACATTGTATTCATCTTGTGTCAAATGTCTTGCTTTTGCCCGTCCAAGTGATCGGCCGTGAAATTTGAATATAGAAAGACACCCTTCATATTCTTCCTATTGAGAACAACCAACATCATTACGTAGTGCTTTTCTATGTCGTGTGCTGACATGTTCTTCTAAGTAATACTCACAAAATGATGATGCCTCATCAACTAAATATGCATTGCATATTGAACCTTCCACTCTAGCTCTATTGGTGACATTCTTTTTCAGTTTGCGAAGATACCTACAATAGTTGATGTTTTCATTTGCAATGAAATTCAACTATAAAGTCATAATAATTCAAGTGAACTTTCAAATTCACGTTACCTTTCGAATGGATACATCCAACGATAGTGTACTGGACAAGCAATGCTTGCTTCATAAGCCAAGTGTACTGGAAGGTGTTCCATCGAGTCAAAGAAGCTTGGTGGAAATATCTTTTCCGTCTTACGTAATATAATAGGAATTTCAGCATGTAATTGGTCCATATCTTCTTTCCGTATGACCGTGGCAGTGAGCTCCTTAAAGAAAAGGCTCAGATATAAGTGATTTCCATACATGTGGGGGAAGAAGTTCCTTGAATGCAATAGGTATCAATCTCTGCACAAATACATGGCAGTCATGGCTCTTCATGCCAAAAAACCTTCGTTTCTTCATGTCTACGCATCTTGATAGGTTAGAGATGTAACCGTCCGGGAATTTAAGTTCTTTCACCCATTTACACAATTCTTCTTTGCCCTTCTCATCCAATGTGTAGCAAGCCTTAGGGTATTTCCCAGTTTCCTCATTTCGTGCCAACTCAGGTCGACGACAGTATTCATTCAACTCTTGATGAGATTTTAAAGTTTCTTTTGTTTTGCTTTGTACATCCATAACCGTATCAAAAATATTGTCAAAGACATTCTTCTCAATTTGCATGACATCTAAATTATGACATCTAAATTCTTCTAAATGTGCATGACATCTAAATATTGTCAAAGACATTCTTCTCAAAGACATCCTCCAACCACAATTCTTACATTTTGCTCTGTTGTTCTCATCAGCACTGATGTCTATGGCTTTCCTTAGCCATAGATCTTGTATCTCTGTTAATATTTGAACACCCGATTGAATAGAAGGTGCAACTTTTGTGACTATTTTATTTTTAAGGAATGAGTTTTATTTCTTTGGAATGTGTGGTTTGATGGAAGAAACTTGCGGTGGTTGTCAAACCAAGATTGTTTACCACTCTTGGAAAAAGTGAATGCATCTGAACTCTCCATACAGTACGGACAAGCTAATACGTTATGCGGTACTCCATCAAGACAACATGGAATAAGCTTGGAAATCACTAACCGTCCACATGAGAGCAACTCTCATTTGAAAGTTTTTCTTCTTCGAGATGTCATAGGTTTGGACTCCCACATCCCACAATTGGTTCAACTCGTTGCTAAGAGGCTGCAAATACACATCCAACTTATCTTTTGGGTTTTTTGGCCCAGGTACTAACACAGTTAAGAACATGTGTTGGTCCTTCATACATAACCACGATGGCAAATTCAACGGTGTGACTATCACTGACCAACAAGAATATTGTGCTCCATATTGTGCAAATGGTTGAAATCCATCTATGCAAAGACACAATCACACATTTTGAATCTCTGCTGCAAATTCTGGATGAGTGTCATTGAAATGCTTCCAAGCTAGGGAGTCCGAGCAATGACTCATAATATTATCTTCGACCATATGTTCTGCATGCCACCTCATTTCCTTAGTAGTTGCTTTAGATACGTATAATCTTTTCAATCTATTTGTCAAGGGAAAATAGTACATCTTTTTGTAGGCGATATTATTTTTATGTCGTGTACCACTCCCTCGACTCTCCCTCCTAAATCGAGCATGCCCATAGAACTTTCAAGTCATAGAAATGTTGTCTTCACCCCAGTATAACATACATCCATTAGTGCAACAATCAATTTTTTCCACTGGCAGGCCCATGCCTCGCAACATTTTCTTTGTTTTGTAGAAGTTATCGGGCAATGTATTATTATCGGGAAGAATATCATTGATAAGTTGCACCATGTCATCATAATTTCTTTCAGACATGTGATGTTCAGCCTTCATGTGCATCGCCCTGGCAACAAATGATAATTGTGAGTGTTTAGTACAACCAGCCTATAACTCTTTATCTGCAGCATTGAGTATGTCATAGAATTTATGTGAATCTGGATTTAGAGATTCTCTAATTCACTTGGATCAAACTCAGGACCCGCTGCATCCATCACCATTGTATGGTAATCCATCGTTGATTCCACATCTTCACTATAATGTACATTTTGGGTGTTGCTGGCTTCTACATGTGTTTCTTCATGTCTATCCCAAAGATAATATTCTGGCACAAATCCATATCTTACAAGATGGTATTTAACTTCATCACAGTGGAGATACTGGCGATTCTGGCACTTACGATGATTACATGGACATCTGATTTTATCCACATCCATCTACTCTACTTGACTACAAGCAAAGTCAATAAATTTTTCTAGTCTTTCTAAGAACTCACTAGATAGGAACCCTCTACTTTCAAACCTTTAATACATCCACTCACGTTCTACACTCATTTTTCAGTGTCCTGACAAATTGAAATAATATATAATAGACATTATAATAATAATTTGGATTGTCAACAAGTTCAAAGCTATCTCAGTATGCATAATTTATTACTATTTATGTAGATATTTCATTATTACTTGCATTTTATGACTATTATTTGTGATTTACCAAAACATTTGTGTTGAATATTGAGGCTAGACAAATATATTAAGATGAATTCACTATTAAAGCATATATGCTCTGCACAATCCCTACTAAAAAAATAAAAAGGAGCTCCTCAGTAAAGATGTGTAAATGATGATCCATGACAGACAATACTATTTCAGCATTGCCAAAAACTGTAAAACATACAATATCATTATTTCTTGATGCTCTCATTAGAAAATAATAATAATAATAATAATAATAATAATAATAATAATAATAATAATAATAATAATAATAATAATAATAATAATAATAATAAGGGCAACTACAATGGTAAGGATTTTGAAGGGATTTTCACGTAAAACTGTGCCATGGAAAATCCTTACCATTGTGAAGAGAGATTTTGGGTTTTTGGGGAAACACCGGTTTGTAGCTACAAACCGGTTCATGGGGGGAGATAATGGGGCAAAAGGTTGGTGGTGTGGGGCCCACGTGTAGAGAAATAGGTTGAAACGATTTTTTTTTTTACTTTTTTATTATTATGTAAATTGTATGGTGGGACCATTAAAAAGTTGTAAATAGGTTTAACCATTGTGTGAAAATATTTTTAAGATGGTGGAATTTTTGCTTTTGACGTGGCGGGTGACATGGCACACAAAAAACTGTGAAAAAACCTTTGAAGGGTTTTTCCACTGGAGATGCCCTAATAATACATGTCAGATGGATCTGCTTCATAATTTACAACAAAGAAGAGCATAAGATCTGCTAAATACACTAAATTAATCAACCACCCAAAAGCATAACACATGTCACCAGATTCATGATATAATTAAAGAAAGGAGGTACAACAACAAGCATATGCAAAATAAATAGAGCCAAAACATCCCGGCTTTATTCAACAAAAATCCACCTTGAACATCATATAAATCATGGTACTTATCTACCACTAAAACAATCAAGTCCATATGTGGGAAAGCAGGGGCACATTTATAATCAATTCACTTATGTGCATCATAAAATTATTTTTTCAAAAACCCAAAGATTCCAAATAAATAGAATTTTTGTTGGCATTAATGAGAAAAACATATGGGTTTGCCAGAAATGACAAGATTCTAGAGCAATCAAAACATTAAATGTTATTTGGGTGTGCATAATAACTTGACCACAAAATATCAAGCTTAATAATGCCTACATACCTCACATTTCACCTGCTAGCTTGAAACCAGTCATAAAAAGGATAATAAATTTCCTCAATTTGGAAAAGTGCTTTAATCAATTAAATAGACTTCCCCATCAGTATGCCTCAAATATCATCTTAAATGCCAACCGAGAAATATTGCCAACTAAGTTTAGCTACCTATGGGCAAATGACAAATGATTTCACATAAAACAAAAAATGTCTTATTTTTTTTTCATAGGTTGTCTTAAAACCTCAAAGATAAAGGACTATGAATGCCCAAAGATAACTAAACTAATGTCTGGAATCATGCACTAATTATAATTAATTTATTAATTTTTTCTCATACAAAAAAATAGGATAAAAAACTAAAAAAGAGAGTTGGTGGATTTACACTATTTGGAGAATTGGTGCAACAATTCCCAATAATAAAAAGACAAATAGGGACCGTGTCAAATGCTTCTCTTCTTGATCACTTGTTCCTTCTTGTTTGATAAATATTTTTATCATGATTTTGATGGTTTTGTTTTAAAGAGTTTTTACACCCAAACAATGTTTTAAAATATTATCCAAATACTCCCGATTGTTTTAAAATATTTTTACTAATTTTTCGGAGTATTTCTTGTAGTTTATTTTCGACAAAAATTGGACAACACTTCTGTCTCAGGCTCGACCGTTCGCCCTATAGGGCAACCCGTACCTGAAGATGTGTTTTGATACAAAAACTGGGACAGTAGTAAAATTATAGAGGTCGACCGGTCGACGCCCATTATAGAGGTTGACCGGTAGCGTCGGCCGGTCGCCCAACGTCGACCGGTATCTGGGAGCATTTTCTTGAGACAGAACTCCCTGACCTCTACGTTTGATGAGCTCGACTGGCTAGACACATGGTCGACTGGTCGGACCCCCCATCGACCGGTCGCCCTGTGTAAAAATGTGGTTTTATTTTCAAACGTCTATTTCTAAGCGACCGGTTGCCCTAATGTTTTAACAGCAAATTCTGACCGTTGTGCAGCAGACCAACTTTCCTTAAATTGTGGGATTGATTTCTAACAGCTATATTCTTGATTTTAATTGTATTTTTCTGTAGATTTTCAATCCCCAAGAGGAGCCTATACATGATCAATCATCTCCTATAAATAGAGGAAGTTTTGGAACAACGAAAACAACAATTGAGATACAACACAACAAGATACACTCAAGCAAATACTGGTTCCTTCTCTGTCATTATTCTTGTTGTAATTAGCCTAAGATTTTCACTTTCATATCTTGAGGTCTAGGCTTTATTTCATGATTACACTTGCACTCAAATTGTATTATTCATTATTGAGTTGTAATCTTGATTTTGTGGTCATCATTCAGACATCCTTGTGAGTATTCTTGTGGAAAGAATATACTTGGGTGATCTAGGTGATAGGTGTTTGAAGAGTGTGGTACTCTTTGAGGTGTTGAAGAATTTGGTATTCTTCAAGGTTGAAGATTGTGGTGATCTTCACAAGGTGCCGTTCAAGGGAGATTGTGGTAATCTCCAAGGTGGTGTTGAAGAAGAGTGTGGTGCTCTTTAAGGTGATGTTGTAAGGTGTTGTTGTATTAATTTTGGTAATTAATAAAATCTTTTTTTCTTTTTGAAATCCATCCCGGATATACTGGGGTGGTAGAGGATTAGGCCCTAGGTGGGTTGAACCTCTATAAATCGACGCGTGTTATTTACTTCCCGCACCTTCATTCTTGTCTTGGCTTGTTTGATTCGAAAAAGAAGGCATAATCGAGAAAATGGAGATAATCTATTCACCCCCTCTAGATTATCGTAGCCGCTTGGACTTACAAGTGGTATCAAAGCCAAACTCTTTGGCAAGCTCGTTCCACATTGCGAGTAAAGAGGAACGATTATCGGCGACTCCACCAACAAGCCACCACTATTTGACTCCAAAAATTATACATTTTGGAAAGAAAGAATGGAATGCTATCTACAAGGTTGCGGGTTCGATATTTAGAACACGGTCATTAATGGAGAATCCTTTCCGATGAAAGACACATCTCACTCCTCCAAAGTCCTCAAGGAGCTCAATGATGAAGAAAAGAAAATCATCTCCTTAAACGGTAAAACTCTTAATATTTTGTATTCTTTACTTACCATTTCGGAATATGATCATATTGTAGGAATTAAATCAGCACATGAAGCATGGAGAAAATTAGAAGAAGTATATGCAAATGAAAAGAGCCACTCAAAAGCATCTACTTCTCAATTGGATACAACAACATGGGATGAGCCTCTTACAAATTTCGACGATGAAAACAAACGATGTCTTATGGGCTTCGAAGAAAACGAGGTAAGTTATAAACCTTCTACTTCCTATGATAATGAATTACAAAATGATTATAGTGATTTACAAACTGACTTTGATGAGCTTCAAAATGAATTCCAAAGCTTACTTGTTAAATACAAAATTTTGAAAAACGAATTCAATGTTTTGAAAAATGATAAGGATAGTTTATTTACTTCCTATGAATCACTATCATGTGCTCACACCACCACTCTTGATGAGGTTAGAAACCTTGAAAAAGAAAATAGTACTCTTGTTGAGGATATTAACTTCATGAAAAATGATTTATCAAAATTCAACTTGAGTACCAATAAAATGACCAAAATTGTTGATGTTCATAATTGTGATAATTTGAAACTAGAACTTGATCATAAGCCTAATGTTGTCAATTATATGAAAAAGAATCAAGTCTCTATGCATGTTGGTCATTATGCTCCTAGAATTACTACTTGTTTTTATTGTGGTAAAAAGGGTCACACGGCTAATACTTGTCGGGCTAGAAATAGCTCTAATTATTATTGGAGACCTAAAAGTCTCAAAGCTAATCCCAAAGGACCCAAACACTTGAGGGTACCACAAAATAATATCATATTAGGTACCCGGCGGAATAATAATCAAAGAAAATTCATACCGCCAAGAAGACATCAAATGACCGTCTCATTTGATCAAAGGAGAAGACATCACCACAATGAATTTTCAAGAGAAAGACACTATCAACAATGGGAAGGACACAATCCTTGGAAATGGAGCAATTGGAAAAACTATCATCAACAAGATGATTTTCAAAGAGGAAGATATCATCAACAATGGGAAAGACACAACCCATGGAAATGGCGTAATTGGTAAACCGTAATCCCCTATTTAAATATGCATTTTATTTTTATGCATGTTTTTATTTGTGTCTTAATTGTAAAATGAGTTTTCAAATATTTTTAAAATTAAGGTCTTCAATATATATTTGTGTTTTTAAATATTTTGAAAAGGAGACCTTGTATGATGTTTTTTTTTAAAAAATTCTTGTGCTTTTAATAAGACTTATGTGTTTTATTATCTCTTATGTATTTATATAGCATAAACATACTTGTGACATCTATTATTACTTAGCATACACTTGTATCATTATGTTTGTGCAAGATTTGTTTAAGAATTGTGTAGGATATATATATCTTCACCAATGGCTATTTGTCATAATGTGTCAAGAGGACCTTAAACTATCGAGGTACATTTACTCGTATTACTTTTAGAACTCGATGTTCTTCATGTCATAATCATGCTCTTATCTTTCAAACCATTTCATTGCATTTCTCTTAAGTGCCATTAAATGGATTTGCCGATTTTTTCTTTAAAAAGGGGCACTTTTCGAATCATGTTTTAATCGAGTCTCTTAATTTTTATTGGCTCGTAAATATTGGATATATTCCATGTTCGCATGTTTTCACGTTTTTAAAACTTTTGGGGTAAAAAATCGAATTTTGGAAAATTCTGGAAATTGCAAAATTGCACAGGGACGGTTAAGGCAGGGCCGACCGGTCGCCCTTCATGTCTACCGGTTGCACCTACCTCCGACCGGTCGACCTATTCGATTTTTTGGTTTAAATCGCGTCTGTTCTTGTTTTAGAAACATAATTCACAAAACTCCCCAAACCCTTGGCAGCGAATTTTTTCCCCTTTCTCTATATCTCTCAAATCTTCACCAAATCTTGTGATTCTTGTTGCTAATCTTCTCTATTTTGCAAGAATCTGTCATTCATGGCACCTCCCAGAAATTCCACCGATCAAAATCCCAATCCCAAGCGAAGAAGGGCCGAAGAGGGTACCTCGAGAAATCAGCAAGAAGAGGCCGAACAATGTGAAATTCGAGCTACCCAGAGGAATGTAGCTCAAGAGAATGAGGATAATCAAAACCCTCAACTTTCCCGACCTCAAATCGCCGAGCTTCGTGGAACTATTTCGCTCGACAATTGTCGTTGGGCCAAAAGTAAGAAATAATTTATCCCTCAAGCTTCTCGTTCCGTGAATACGTTTAATTTTATCAATAAATATGCGGAATGGTACTATGAAAATTTAGACTTGGGGAGAAAGTCGATTGCGCGTACAAAGATTTGTCGGGTTGGTACTTTTTCGAATGATTTTCCCACTATTCGAGGATTTTTTGAGGATCAAGGTTGGATGTACTTATGGGAGCATTCTTTTGTTTTATATGATGATAATGTGATTTTACATTTCTATGCAAATTTGTGGATTGAGTATGATGTTCAAAGAAAACCTATTGCTTTGAACTCATTTGTGAAAGGTCGTCATTTTAAATGGACTCCAAATGATATTTGTCGGTTGTTGCATGTCCGAGAGGGAGGATGGGACTATTTTGGGTGTACAAATTGGAATAATGAGATGTTTGGTGTCTCTTTGGAAGATGTTAAGGTTTTTTTGGGCGTTTGGCCACAATACTCGTTGTTGGCTATGTCACTTGAGCATAGAGTTATCTCCACAATTGTAGCTTATTGCATTTGTGGTAAAGCTAGAAAAATGTCGAGTAATATGGACTTCTTTTTGACGTATAAAATTGCAAGAAGGGAACCGCTCATCTTTGGTGCAATCTTAATCCAATGCATCATTGAGTCGATTACACAAGGCACTAAGAAGTTTGTTAGGGGTAATTGGATTTGCAAACTTCTCATGCACTCGAGCTTACCTTCATCGGATTTTAATTCAGAGATGATTCATAATGACTTCGATATTGATAACATTTTGCAAATAGTCCGAATACGCAAAAATATGCCTATTTGCCCAACAAAAATGGCAAGAGGGAGACATCAAGGATCTACATCCCAAAACCCCAATGATATATTTGATGATGAAGGAATCAAAAGAGTGGCTTCGGGTAAAGAACAAGGCAATCCGGAGGATAATACCAGTGCCCAACCTTCTCGGGGATCCCTTCAAACCCAAATCGACGAACTAAGAGTCTATCATGAAGCTCGGTATGAAGCTTTAAGTCAAGAGAATTCTAAGTTGAAAACATCGATGGGAAAATTGAATAAGTTCATCAAAGACCCCATCCTGAATGCGTGCTTCTCCTACGACGAAGATTGACGACTTTATTGCTATTTCTTGCTTTATTTTTCATGTATTTTCTTCTCATGTTATAATGAACTATTTTGTATAACTCTATTGCACTAATGATATTTGATTTTGTGTTTTTTAAGGGGATGAACTAGCAAAAGTGCTAGTAGCATATGGTTGCTTGTGGTCATTATTGATGGTCTTGATGGAGTATTTGATGGTAAAAATACTCTTATTTATGCATAATGGCATTGTTTGATATTTTGGATGAAAGGTATGAAGTACTTGATGGTAAAAGTGCTTCTTTTAATTTTTGCTTGGTGGCATTTATAATGCCTTGTTTTTATTGCTTAGTTGGTTAGATTTATCTCAATTGTGTTGAACCCTTGAGAATATGTTTCTATCTTGATAATTTTGGTTAATACTGGTTGAATGATGTTTTGTGCATATTGGTGATGATATATTGGCTTGGCAAATCTTTCAAAGGGCTACATATCTTCTTTATTACTTGATGCTTGCCAAGTGTTCGATAAAATGTTTCAAAGAAAAATTCATCACCCTCATGATTCTCTCGTTTTTAAAAGGCTTCCATATTTATGGAGATCATGTTTTGCAACTCAAATGAGCTTTTACAAGCTTTTATAAGTCATTTGATCAATTCTTCCCTTTGCTTTTGGAATTCTAAGCTTTATGGTAAATAGCTCGATAAATTGGTTAAATTGAGCACTTTGATATGAATATATGATGCTTTTATCGTGCTAACATTCTTTTTGATGATTCCAAAGAAGGAGAAATAGGTTATAAGCTCATTAGCTCATAAAAGCTAAAATAAGCTCGTGAAAGAAGCTATAAATTATGGCTCCTTAAAGCCAAAAGCTATGAAGCATACTTAATCCATTTGTTGTATTATGGACTTATTTACATGACTAATGATGTTTTGTTGACAGGGGGAGCTTATAAGCTCTTGATACTTAAGCTCTATTTGTAAAAGCTGAGCTTTTAGCTTTTGGTTGATTGCTTCTTTATTACTCTTGTTATGCACGTTGATAGGGGGAGCTTTTGTAAAATTTTTTGAAAATCTTTACTCCCTTCCTTATGGCTATTTTATGTAGAAATTTGGTCGCTTCAAACGGTTAGATATATTTTACAGGAAAATCGTTTTTTGATTTCAAATTCGACCTCTTAATATTTCTTAAAAATTTTTTTGGTTTGTAATCATCAAAAAGGGGGAGATTGTTTGATAAATGTTTTCATCATGATTTTGAATATTTTGTTTTAAAGAGTTTTTACACCAAAACAATGTTTTAAAATGTTTTCCAAATACTCCCGATTGTTTTAAAATGTTTTTACAAATTTTTCGGAGTATTTCTTGTAGTTTATTTTCGACAAAAATTGGACAACACTTCTGTCTCAGGCTCGATCGGTCGCCCTATAGGGCAACTCGTACCTGAAGATGTGTTTTGATACAAAAAATGGGACAGTAGTAAAATTATAGAGGTCAACCGGTCGACCTGGGCGTCGATCGGTTTCTGGGAGCATTTTCTTGAGACAGAACTCCCTGACCTCTACATTTGATGAGCTCGACCGGGTGGACACAGGGTTGACCGGTCGGACCCCCCGTCGACCGGTCGCCCTGTGTAAAAATGTGGTTTTATTTTCAAACGTCTATTTCTACGCGACCGGTTGCCCTAATGTTTTAACAACAAATTCTGACTGTTGTGCAGCAGACCAACTTTCCTTAAATTGTGGGATTGATTTTTAACAGCTATATTCTTGATTTTAATTGTATTTTTCTGTAGATTTTCAATCCACAAGAGGAGCCTATACATGATTAATCATCTCCTATAAATAGAGGAAGTTTTGGAGCAACAAAAACAACAATTGAGATATAACACAACAAGATACACTCAAGCAAATACTGGTTCCTTCTCTGTCATTATACTTGTTGTAATTAGCTTAAGATTTTCACTTTCACATCTTGAGGTCTAGGCTTTATTTCTTGATTACACTTGCTCTCAAATTGTATTATTCATTATTGAGTTGTAATCTTGATTTTGTGGTCATCATTCAACACAAGACATCATTGTGAGTATTCTTGTGGAAAGAATACACTTGGGTGATCTAGGTGATAGGTGTTTGAAGAGTGTGGTACTCTTTGAGGTGTTGAAGAATTTGGTATTCATCAAGGTTGAAGATTGTGGTGATCTTCACAAGGTGCCGTTCAAGGGAGATTGTGGTAATCTCCAAGGTGGTGTTGAAGAAGAGTGTGGTGCTCTTCAAGGTGATGTTGTAAGGTGTTGTTGTATTAATTTTGGTAATTAATAAAATCTTTTTTTCTTTTTGAAATCCATCTCGGATATACTGGGGTTGTAGAGGATTAGGCCCTAGGTGGGTTGAACCTCTATAAATCGACGCGTGTTATTTACTTGCCGCACCTTCATTCTTGTCTTGGCTTGTTTGATTCGAAAAAGAGGGCATAATCGAGAAAATGGAGATAATCTATTCACTCCCCCTCTAGATTATCATAGCTGCTTGGACTTACACTTCTCTTTGTGAAGAGGCTACCGAAAAGCATATACACGACAACTTATCATGAAAGCAAGAAATTTTATATGCCCCCGGGGCATAACTCAACTGGTGAAGGACTTTGGGTGATGTGATGTCTGCTTGCTGGCACCCACAGTGTGGTTGTTCGAATCCCTCTGGTAACGATTTACAGGGTGGAGAGAACTTCTTGTGTGGTGACTCAGTCTTCGGCAGCCCAAGGACCCTGACTAGTTGAGGCATAACCCGCGATTCACATCCTCCACGAAGCTCTAGGGCATGGGCAGTGGGGGCCCTCAGGGATGGGGTTCATCCTTTTTTAAGAAATTTTATACTATTTGTTCACCTCTCCCAATTTCAATAAATAAATAATTTCTCTGTACTTCCCCTATTCCCAGCTTTTTTTTTGGTGGCGCTATTGGCACCCCCTTTTTTGATGAGTACACCCACTTTCTAAGTACACCACCCCCCACTTTTTCAAATATGGCACAATTGATGAGTTCACCCCCACTTTTTTCCAATTTTACCCTTGGTCTTATTTTCCCCCAAAATACACACTCCAACCTTTCACCTCCCACTTCCTCAATCTAAAACAGAAAAATACACCCACCACTTCTGAAAACTGTTCTATTCGATGGCAAAATGGCTCGTGATATCCAATTATACCGGAGAAGAAGGATGATTCTTCTCGATGATGATGATGACTTCGTAGATGGTGCATCACCATCCACAATAGGCCGAGACGCGACGACATAGTCACCGGCACCGGCCCCGGCACCGGTTCGCGAAGACGATGATGAGGTAATAACTCCACTTTGGCTTAAAATAACTTGCATTTTTGTAGTTTGGGTGTGCTATTGTTATATATTTAGTTGTATGGTATGGGTTGGAGATGGGTGTAGTTATGGCACCATTTCGACTGTAAAATTTGAAATGTGGAACATTGAAGAAGACAAAATGGCACGGTCGATGAAGCCCTAGGTTTCACGATTGACTGTACGACCATGCCACTTAGGCACGATGGTAGTTCATCGACCGTGCCACCATCGTGCCTTTGGGGCACGATGGCTAAGTTTGTGGCACGGTCGATGAACTAAGCCATCGTGCCAAGGTAGTCATCAACTTTTTTAGATTTTTCTATGTGATTGATGATTGTGTTTGATTGCTAATTGTGATTTTTACTATTTTTTACAGTGGGCTTGGAAGAGGACGAACTTTATGTCAATAAAGGCGAAGATCAATTTGTATAGCAGGTTGTCGATTCTTGACAACTTAGACATTGAGTTGCGTGATTGCGGGGAGTATGTGTACGAGGTGTTTCATAACTCCTGTTTTGGTTTTGTTTTAAGGATGGACAACCATGTAGTTAGTTGTAATGCCACCCTTCATGCCGTTATTGTGAATGAGGTTGTTAAGAAAGATGCGAGGGACGAATTTTGGTTTCGGATTGGAAACTGTTTGATTCGGTTCTCCAAATACGAGTACGCTTTGATTATTGGGCTATCCTTTGCCCCCACCACATTTGATCCTAACACCAAGCACGTTCCGCCTCCCAATGGGTTGTATGATAGATACTACCGTGGTGTTAAGGTGTCGATGGATGATCTACTAATGCATTTTACAGCCGGTGCATTCCGTGATGATCCATCTGATGAGTTGAAGGTGGCAAAGTTGTTGGTTGCATACTTTTTGATATTCGGGTGGGATCCTAGGTCCACAGTCATTGAGGATTCGTGGTGGACTTTGGTTGATGACTTTGATTAGTGGGAGTCTTTCTGCTGGGGAAAGTACTCGTTCCAGATTTTATGCCACTGCCTTTCACTACCCACCGAGCCCAAGAGTAATTTCCTTATTTACGGATTTGTTTGGGCTTTCTTGGTAAGTGATATTAATGTAATTTACATCTTATAATTTACATTTAGTACAAACATACAATTTAACTATTTTTATTGTTCTTCTTAGATATGGGCGTACGAGGCCATACCCAATCTGGGGGATTCATGTGGGGTTCCAGCCTCAGACATTGCTATTCCACGTTGCACACGGTAGAAGTTTCCGAAGTCCTCCATGAATCTGCATGGCTTTCTTGATCGTCAGGTACACAATGTAATTTGTGTTTTTCAAATTTTAACTTATGGTAATAATTAATTAATTACTGATTTTGTTCTTGCAATTTTGTAGATTGATACGCACCGGACCTTGACTCGAGGGACAATGAGCTTCCTTATCTATTGCATGTCAATCTCGAGCTCCGATCCAGTGTCATTTATGTTCATCGGGATAACCCGATCGGGAAGAAGAAGTCCACGACGCCTATTACTCCTCAAGCTCCAAAGCGTCGACGCATCACATCTTCAATCCATGTCACAGGGGAGCGACAGAGGACCCCGCATCCTACCACAGATGAGTTGACTTCATTGATGGATGACGATGATCCCCTTGATGCGGATCCACATATTGAGATGGGTGATTATGATCGTCCAGTCCCCGAGGGCGTTGTTCCAGATGGTCCTCCACCCACCTCCACACCTCTCTAGCTGCTGATCGAGCGCTATTAGAAGAATTGGTGTGGCAGCAGGTGGAAGCCATTGTGCGGACTTTGGTTGAGAGTGCCGTGGAGGCATTGGTCCCGCATTTAGTATGGCGGGAGTTCAAGGCGTTGGTTCCGGATTTGGTCCGGACTGAGATGCAGTAGGAGGTTCCTGCAGCGGTGCGGCAGGAGGTTCCACCTTCTGTGCAGCAGATCGTGCCAGATTTGGTCCAGAAGCACGTATCTGCTATGGTACCGCCTCTCGTGCGGAAGGAGGCCAGGGTACTTGTATTTCCTGCCATTCAGCGTACGGTATCTGCTCAGGTGCGCATTTATTTGTTTTTCCCGTTAAACATTTAGAATAGAATATCTTTTGAATTCTGTTATTTAATGAAGTTTCCTTCAATGTACAGGATTCTAGTTCCCCCACGGTGGTGGGCCAGCAGATTATTCCCCCCACGGTGGTGGGCCAGCAGACTACTCCTCCTCCACCGTCGGTGCTGCAGGGGGCTATGCTGGATCTGTCCCCTATAGATGTACGGACACCGACTGGGATTGGTGCATCGACACAGGGTTCACCGCCCACATCTAGAGAGGATGATATGTCCCTTTGTGTTCTGAGAGCACGAGCGCCGTCTAGGTACCTTCGTAGTCCTTTCACGGCACACGAGCGCCGTAAGGAGGATGCCCCACATGCTGAGTATATGCGATTCTTAGATAGTGATGAGGGGTAAGTTAAATCAATATATGAATTCAAATACACTATCGTTGTTTTGTGATTTTAACACGAGTTTTCTAGTCTCAGCCGCAATGTTGGATACGCGCTTTGCACATTTGGCAGTAGTTTCTTTAAGGATATCGAGTCGCCCACCATTGATTTGGATTCTGTGGTAACACAATGTTAATGTTTTTTTTTTCTTTCATTTCCAGGGTGTTATTTGTTCATGTTCATTGGCAATTGACCTTATTGTTTGCTTGTTACAACAAATTGATGCGTACTTAGTTGTACTGCATTGCCAGCCTGAGTTGGCTGGTGTAGTGGTCCATCCCAAAGTGCGAGGGCGTATAGGATTGCTTGACACACAATTCACTGTAAGTTTCATGTATTTCTTAGATAGATAGTCCATAATGTGTCATTTATTTTGTTTCGTTGCATTCATGTTTTCACTAACAAACATGTTTTCATTATGTAGCTTGATTTAGACAAAATATGGACCGATCTACATGGAAAGAACCCGCCGCAGGCAAAGTTTGATGGGACCCAGCCAGAGGTCATACCAGCTGACCTTCTGGCACCATTGGTTGAGTACGTCCATGGTGAACGACCTCTTTGGGGTGGGGTACGTCCATGGAGTTCGTTGGACCACGTAAGAACTATCTCTTTTTGGTATAAATTAATTAACTAATTATTGTTTTGTTCATACTTCCTAATTTCTAATCGATTGTTTGCAGGTTGTTTTTATCCACAACCTCAACAATCATTGGATTGTGGTGAGGATAGCGCTGAAGGAACACAAATTTGGATTTATGACTCCAACATCCACAAGCTATCGTGAGGTTAGTCTTGGCCGCCGTGCGTCTCTCTATCCGTTTGTGCGTATTGTTCCAGTTTTGCTACGGCAAACTGGTTTCTACCAGGAGCGTCCGGAGTTAACTCCTCGTGAGAATTGTTGGATTGTCAAGATTGTTGGTCCAACGAAGAATTTAGAACAACATGATAGTCATAGTTGTGGACCGTTTGCGTTGAGGAGGGTGGAGAGTTTTCTTGTAAATGCATTTGACCCGACGCTTAACACAATGGAGTATATAAAACTGAGTATCGCCGTCATTTAACATTTACGGTGTATAAATTTATTACTGATGCATCCACTTGGACCCCTTCCCCTTGATTTAGATTGTGTATATTGTGGGTATTTAGTTGGAATTGTATATATTTTGTATATTAAGTTTGTATATAATATATTTTGGGTTAACTTGAATAATCTGGTATGATTTGGGAATGATTTGGATGATTTGGTTGTTGATTAACTCTCTGGTTGTAAGTGAATTTGGGGTCGCACATGTTTCCACATAGCATGCTGAGTCTGCTGTCAATGTGGTACGATGGAACGATCACCATTTTTGTTGATCGTGCCTCAATGAGGCACGATGGCACGATCGCCATTTTTGTCAATTGTGCCATGTGTGGAACGATCGTTAAACTTTGACATGATCATGATATTGTCTATCGTGCCATATCCTATGTGGGTCCTGCATTAAATGTTGAAAGTATGTAACATATTCAATTGGGTCCATCCATTAAATGGACTTGTCAGTTGGGGACATACAATCTTTCCATTGAGAGTTAGATTTATGTTACTTATATAACATGGGTCCATTCATTCAATGGTGAAAATAAGTAACATATTGACTGAGTCCTTGTATTAAATGGTGAAAATAAGTTACATATTACACATGGGTCCATGCAATAAATGGTGAAAATAAGTTACATTACACATGGGTCCATGCATTACACTTATAAATACATGCGTATGTTCAAATGTAGATAAAAAAATTGCATTAAATCTTGGTTGTGTTGACGATAAAGGTAATTTTTTACATAGTAGCTAATTGAATATTGGTTGTGTTGACGATAAAGGTAATATTTTACATAGTAGCTAATTAAATCTTGGATGAACATGTTTGTTACGATTTTTGTTACAGGAAAATGGTAAGAACAAGGAATGAAATCGCTAGGGCCAATAGGCGTGGTGCTGGTTGGACTTCCATGGAGGAAGAAGCCTGCTTTGATAATTTCTTCATGCTATGTCGTATGGCAAACAACATACGTCGCCCTGCTGTTTTCAACGGCATATTTGTTGAACTGAGTCGCGTGCTATCAGAAGCCATGCAAAAGGATTTCTCTGTCCTTAAAGTCAAGATTAAGATCCATATGATGCGCATCCACTTTCGTGACTATCAGCGTTTTACAGCGATTGCCGGGTGTTAATTTCAACCCGTACACTAATAGGTTTTCCATCACTCCAGAATATTGGGCTCATGTTGGGAAAGAGAACAACATGCAATGGTTTTTCCGGACTTATGGCTTCCCAAGGTACCGTGACTGTGTTGAAGTTTTCAACACTCGTGAGGTGCCGGACGTTGATTTCGAGGGGCTACCAGGTTACACCCGTGACCATCCGTTGGAGTTTGATGGCTACTCTTCTGATGAAGGTACTCAAGATGATGCTGAACGCTCAGAAGTTGACACTGATTGAGCTGTCTGGTTCTTGGTGTCTGTTGTGTACTAGTTGGGTGGTCGTGCGCTATGTTTGTAATCTTTGCTTGTGTTGTGGTTTTTTCTGCTATGTTATCAGTGCTACTAGGTGGGTTGTAGAATGTACTAGGTTGGTTGGTAATGTACTCTGTTAGGTGGTAATGTACTATGAGGGTTGCGATGTAATAATAAGGTTCTTATGAAACGTTTTCAACGTGTCAATATTATAATAGAGTCAACGCCATGTGGCACGATCATTACATATACGACCGTGCCACCATCATGCCTAGGCAAGGCACGATCAGTTTATGCGAACATGCCTAGGCAAGGCATGATCATAGTGTGTGTGACCGTGCCACCATCGTGCCTATTCAGGCACGATCATCGTGTATGCGACCGTGCCATCATGCCATATGACAGTCTACTGAACAAAATGCCTGTTAAAAATGTGCCACCTTAAAACAAGTATTTCCGACATCAATCACACCAATTAAAAACATGGATTTCCAACAAAGTTCTTTAATTTATCCAATACATAACAAACAAATAATTCTAACATAAGTTTATAGTATCCGTACTACGGACAATGGGACTGTTTCCTACACTTCCACTATACAATTCAAGTTGTTTAGTATACAAATTCTTCCAACTTGCTGCACATTCATGGCGAAAATTATTCCATGTTGCGACCACGGGAGGCAATGGGTGACCGCCACTCAAGAAAACCTACAAATGAAACAAAATACATGTCAACAATGAGTACACATAATCTTTACTCAATTTTTAGTGTTACCTCTATAAAATGGTTATTGTTCACAAATCCAACACAAATTAGCTTCAAGAAATTGGCGGTGACCCGTCTCTGGGTAAACAAAACCAATGTTTCTTCTCGCTATAGTAGTTGAGACGTTTTGTCAGATATGTTTGTGAATAATTCTCCTCGATCCAAACACACAAACGCAACATTGTAAGCCAATGCAACAAATATGTGACCCATCTTTTTGGGTAAACAAAACCAATGTTTCTTATGCGTTGTCTCGCTTATAGTAGTTGAGACGAGACAAGATTTTGTCAACAGGTTGTTCTTGGATTCGTAATCTCCATAACTCTTTTCAAAATTAACAACATGTTTGACGAATACACGATTATACAACCCTTGGTTTTAATATATTCAGCTCATAATATAGGTCTTAGCACCTCGAAACCGACCCACATGATTCTTCACTCGACTACATGAATTTCGGTATAGATCAAATTCAATGCAGTATAGACACCATACCTCGTAGTGACATGAATACAACTGATTTGTATTTATGTAAGACACATTTTGCTCTTCTCAAAAATGTTTGATTGCATAATGACCATCATTGTCAACATCCTTTTCAAAGCCGCATGGTGACTCTCCACCGATGATTTTTCAAGCACTATTATTTAATTTTTATATATTGATGTAAACGTGAATTACCTATTTGTTGTGGTGTTAAGCTGACATTATCCATAAAACCACTAATGGTCACTTTACATAGTCCGCTTGACGAATGTTCAACCTTTTTGGTAGTTATGAAATTATAACGCATTACATTATTTTGTTGTGGTGTTACCAGTGTATTGAAACACAACATGAAGAACAATGTGCCACCGATAGAGAAAATGTCTCAAGTGGGAAATGTCGTCTCTAGCATTCATTAGAGCCAATTCTCTATCGGTAATAATCACAATTGGCGTTATGTAATTATCTTCCCGCAACAAAAGCAACTATGTACGAATGTCAATCCATAAAACAATCTCCAACAAAGGTAACTTGTACCTATTTAGTTTTGTAAAGCAATCCAAAAAACAACTCAAAAAGCGCAACAACTCAACGCTTGTTGGGTGAGCAAAGAATATATCCTTCACGGTGTTACTCATCTCGCAACGTCTATGATGATAGAAATATCCATGCTCCTTCAATTTATGCATAAGTTGTTGCATTTGAGATCGACCCTCACGCTCGAACAACTCTATTCTTCATACGGGCATTGTAGACAGTCCTTATGGTGGACTTATTATCTTGAAACTTATTTTGTAGGCCAAACAAAATGTCCTTCGGCCGAGTATTACCATATGACATATCCAACACATATTCTTTCTCACTTCTTGATAATTGACCGGCATAAGAGTGACCCTCCAAATATTGTGCAATTGGATGATTATGCACACCACATTCAACATCTAGTGACCATTCTCCTTCAATTGTTACTTGTCTGCCCCTCAAACGAAATGGGCAACCACATTTCTTTGTTCCAGTTTCTCTCTTAGAGACTTTGTTTTCAACTTTCTTAGCATTATTTTGTTCGACATCTCTAGTCTTTTTTGAATCACGGTAATGCTCACTACATTCACAAGCCAAAAATACCCGAGGTATTTTCTTTCCTTGACCACTGTCCGACCTACTTATTACAATAACCATGCCGTGCTCATGTCCTCTCTCACGTACCCAATCAAATAATTTATCCCGAGAAACAAATAACTCGTACGTCGTGAATACGTGTGTGTAATCAGTAACAACACCAAGCTCTTCAACATTCTCATCATTCTTGGGAGGACAAACAACACTATATTCCGTAGCCAACGAGTTTGTTCCCTATTAAAACAAAATCATCAAGCCCAAAAAACATACTGTCAAAATGGCACGATAGAAACCATGATCGTTCCAGCCTCCATCGTGTCAAATGGCACTATGGCACGATCAAAGTGATGATCGTTCCATGTTGATGATCGTGCCAAGCGTCGCACAACAATGGTGCGCAGAAGTTTCGAATGCTAAAAATGGATAAATTACATAATTTTGAGCTGAAAACCAAGAAGATAGTTACATTATTTAGAGGAATCAATTCTTTGTTGTCTATTTAAGCTGTTGTGTTGGTGTCGAAAAATCTAGGGTTTATAAGAACAAGGTTCCAACTTTTCTCAAGAAAGAAGAAGAAGAAGAAGAATGTAGCTGAAGGATGTGGGTGGGTGTGTTTTAGTAGATTTAAGTGTAATGAATGATGTGGGTGTATTTAGAGATTGGGGAGGGGTGTATTTAGAACTTGGCTTTTAGTAAGGGTATTATAGTCTTTTAACTTAATGACATTTTTGAAATTTTAGAAAGTGGGTGTACTCATCAAAAAAGGGGGTGCTAATAGCGCACCTCACCCTACCATCAGTAAAAAAGCCACAAGAAAAAACATTCCCACCCTACCATCACAAACAAGTACAAAACCACAAGAAAAAATAGAAGAAATTTAGGGTTTACTAATTAAATAATTTTAGGGATATTAGTTTTAAGACCTTTAATTTGTGGTGAAAGAAAGAGAAGACGGTTGTTGCCCTTAAAGTCACCCGCCGAGCACCGCCTGAAGCTTGCCGCTGACTGCTAAGGAAGATCAAAGATGGATGTCTGATAGGAGAACCAGAGAAGAAGGCTGTAGAGCGGGGATGTGATTCCCATAATCACGTGGGCATTAAGTGAGTTTGGCCTTTTTTTAATGTTTGATTTGTGAGGCTCAACCCAAAGTAATACAAACTAAATTACTAAAGGGATTTAACCAAACAAAATAAAAAAAAATGTGCCCCTTTAAATATGGGTTTGCTGAAAATATTGGAAATAGATTGTTTTCTTCTTTCTTTTGGTTTATTTTCTTTTTTCTTTTGGTTTTTAAATTTCTTTTCCTATTTTTTTCATTCAATATTAATATGCTGTATTGGTTTTTAAATAGCTGAATTGGTTTATATTTCGTGGGACTTTGTGCAGATTTTGGAGAAATAATTTTAAAATAGAAATGTTTTTTGATTGACAATAATAACATATGGGATTAAATGGTTTGAAAATTCAATAATAGTGGGTAAAATTTTACATAGAATGGGCATATATAATGTGATTTTTAATTATAAATTTTATTATAATTTCCAAGCTGAAAATTTGGTATTGGTTCGGTCTAGTCGGTTAACCGAATAGTGCACATCCCTAGGGTTGTAAACGAACAGAGCGTTCAACAAACTACTCGTGAACAAGCTCGAATATTGTTCATTTATGTTTGTTATTTAGTTAAACGGACATAAACGAACAAATTTTAGGGCTCGTTAAATAAACGAATAGAGCTTGAACAATCCTATACTTGTTCATTAATAGCTCGTGAACAAGCTCGTTAAGAGTCGATTATTAACTCGATTATTATTCAATTAATAATAAATAATGTTATTTAATTTAAAAATATTTAATTTAAATATTGATATTTATTTGTTTGTTTATTTGTTTGTTCGTGAACAAAATTATTAATTGTCCACGAACAATTTATGAACACAAATTCGAATATGAACCTGTTCACGAACACTTAACGAACACGAACTCGAATATGAACATGTTCACGAACATGTTCATGAATAAATTCGAACATTACAAAAATTAAATGAACGAACACGAATACAAATTTAACAATCCAAACTGAGCTCGAGCCGAGCTCGAACAGTACCAAAAATCAACAAACATTTGGCAAACAATGCTCAGCTCGGCTCGGCTCGGATCGTTTACAGCCGTACACATCCCTAAAGCATATATATATATACATAATCACCCCTAATTTTCCCGATAGTTCTAAAAACCAATGTCTACTATTGATGTAAGACGCATTTTCAGAATACTTTATATAATAGACATTCGTACAATATCTATAAAGAATTGCGACTATACACGACAACTTGCAAAAAATCGAGATGAGTCTACATTCTATAACATTCATACATATTTCTAGTTGTGAATTCATGATTCTCTCATAAAGCTCCAACAAAAATATGTCGTCTTGTAATAAATGTACTTATTAAGGATCATTCATAATAAGAACAAGAACATAGAAATAAGAATCTTATATATAGATGATCGTTCATCTTAGATCCAATTGAAATTAAGGAAACAAGAACATAGAAATAAGATTCTTATTCTCCATTTTATATGAGACTTTAATTAGTTTCATTGTTTAATTTAATAGCTCACAAATTATTGAAAATATTCAATATTTTGGACCCGAAATTATAATTAATTTTTCATTTTGGCCACATATATAATTAATCCAAACAAACTTTAATAATAGTGTGTTTCATTATACCCGATTCATTAGAACCTAGAAGTGAAATATACCTTTTAGTTTGGTCTTACTATTAATTTTTATTAATTTTTATTTTTAATCAAAATCCGTCGCTACTCTCTCGCCAATCCGTCGGTAAACTTTTATAAGAAATTAGGTTGCTAATCGATTGGTAATCCTGTAAGTCCAAGTGGCTACGATAATCTAGAGGGGGGGTGAATAGATTATGCCCATTTTCTCGATTATGCCCTCTTTTTCGGATAAATAAGCCAGACAAGAATGGAAGTGCGGGAAGTAAAAAACACGCGTCGATCTATAGATGTTCAACCCACCTAGGGCCTAATCCTCTACCACCCCAAAATCTCCGGGATGGATTTCAAAAAAGAAAAAAAGATTTTATTAATTACCACAATTAATAGAACATCATCTTACAACACCTCTTTGGAGATTACCACAATCTCCTTTGAAGATTACCACAATCTTTTACGGCATCTTGTGAAGATTACCACAATCTTCTACCTTGAAGAACACCAAATTCTTCAACACCTCAAAGAGCACCAAACTCTTCAATAAGAAGATTACCACAATCTTCTAACACCTAACACCTAAGATCACCCAAGTGTGTTCTTATCATAAGAACACTCACAAGGATATCTTGTGTTGAATGATGACCACAAATTCAAGATTATAACTCGATAATGAATAATACAATTTTGAGTGCAAGTGTAATCAAGAATAAAGCCTAGACCTCAAGATGTGAAAGTGTAAGACCTTAGGCTATTACAACAAGAATATAGAAAATGAAAGAACAAGTATTTGCTTGAGTGTATCTCTTGTTGTGTTGTGTATGATGGTTGTCTTGTTGCTCCAAAACTTCCTCTATTTATAGCTGTTAGAAATCAATTCCACAAATTAAGGAAAATATGTCTGCTGTCAACGGCTAGAATTTTGCTGTCAAAACGGTAGGGCGACCGGTCGCGCAAAAATAGACGTTTGAAGAAAATACCCAGAAATTACATAGGGCGATCGGTCCACATAGGGTTCGACCGGTCGACCCTATGCTTGACCGGTTTGCCTCATTAAAAATCAGTACAGGGAGTTTGCAAACAATCCAGATGTCGACTTCTAGGTCGACCTCAGTGAAAAATTGCTTCGTCTCTTTTCTGTTTCAAAACTCAACTCAGACACAGGTTGCCCTATAGGGCGACCTGTCCAACACGAGACAGAAGTGTTGTCCAATTTTTATCGAAAATAAACTTCAAGAAATACTCCGTAAAAATAGTAAAAACATTTTAGATTGATCGAGTTAGAATAAACTTGCAAAAATAAACTTCAAGAACAACATTTAGAAACATTGTTTTGGTGTAAAAACACTTTAAAACAAAATCATCAAAATCATAATAAAAACATTTATCTAACAAACTCCCCCTTTTTGATGATTACAAACCAAAACAATTTTAAGAGATAAAAGAGGTCGATTTGAAAACAAAACGAATTTTCCGGTCAAAAAATAACTAGCCGTTTGAAGCAACGATGGGAGTCAAGATTTTCAAAAAAATATTTTGCAAAAGCTCCCCCTATCAACATGCACATCAAGATAAATGTAGAAGCAATAAAACAAAAGCTAAAAGATTAGCTTTTACCATGAAAGCTTAAGAATCACGAGCTTAGAAGCTCCCCCTATCAACAACAACCATAAATCAAGTATAACAAGTCCATGATACATCCAATGGACTAGTTTTTATTCGCAGCTTTTGGCTTTTACTAGCCACAACTTATAGCTTGTTTCGCGAGCTTATTTTAGCTTCTTTGAGCTAAAGAGCTTATTACCTGTTTCTCCCCCTTTGGAATCATCAAAAAGAGTATTAGCACGATAAAAACATCATATAATTATATCAAAGTGCGCAATTTAATGATTTATCGATCTTATGACCATGAAGCTTAAAATTCCAAAAGCCAAGGGAAAAGTTGCCAATATGATTTGTAAAAACTCATTTGATTGACAAAACATGATCTCTATAAGTATATGACTTTTGAAATCGAGAGACTCATGTAATTGAAGAATTTTTCTTTGAAACAATTCATCGAGCACTTGGTGGGCATCAAATAATAAAGAAGATGTATAGCCCTTGTAAATGTAATCATGCCCAAAAAATTAACATACTCATCAATATTAAGACAAGTTCTCAAGGGTTCAACCCAATTGAGATAAAGAATTAATCTCTTCAACAAAGATGATAAGGAATATATGTAGAAAGGCACCAAGCAAAAATAAAGAAGCACTTTTACCATTAAGTACACCATCAACATCATACCATTTAAGAAAAATAGTCAATCTAAACATCAATAATACAACATGCACAAAATTAAGAAGTATTTTTACCATCAAATACCATAGTCAAAATTTATCATTTTCAATCACTTTGCTACTAGCACTCTTTGCTAGTTCTTTCCCTTAGAAAAACAAACAATCAAATATCATTAGCAAAATAAGAGAAGTAGTATCAAAAAGTGCATGAGAGTAAATAAGAGTGCAAAACAAATTTGCATTACATCAAGTTCAAAGTAAAATAGCAAGAGTATTAAGAAGGCACGGGGTAGGGACATCAATCTTCATGCTAGGAGAAGCAAGCCATGGGGAGAAGCTCCTTGATGAATTTCTTAAGTTTCCCAATTTTGCTCTTCATTTTTGCATTTTCTTCCTTCACTTCTCGGAGCTCTTTTCTAAGAGATGCAACATCACGAAACGTCTCTCTTTCCACTTTTTCCATTCTTTCTTTAAGAGTTAAATCATCAACATCCGGTTCATTTTCATCTCCTCCATCATCTCCTTCATTATTGTTCCCTTCTTCATCTTGCACATTTTCTTCTTCCCTAATTTCTTGTTCCCCGGCATCATCACCTCTTCCTACAATATTTTCAATCTCATTGTCATCAAAGAAATCATCCCGAGGTTGTCGTGGATTGCGAGCACGTCCCCTAGCAGCTCTAGTGGGAACCCGGGGTAATGTTCTTCTCATTCTTTCCATTTGAAGTATATTATCCTTATCAAAATAATGATGACGAATTTATGTATTCATTTCATTTTCCGGGTAGCCCGATAAGAATAGAAGTCGACAAATTAAGTTTCCCAAAGTATATTGCTTCCTTGCAAGCTTTCTTGATTCGACCAAACAATACAAAAACACGGCCGCATAATTAACCCTTTCGCCCCGGACGATTTTATAAGTAAGAAAAAGTTCAAGATTGCTTGGAAGTTTCACCTCTTTACCACATACGTAATAAGAACATATGATAGACACAATTCGGTAATTCGGCGGCATCGCTAAATAAGTTCCCTCGGGTAGAACTTTCAAAAATGTTTTCACTTCATCTAGTGAAACACCAAGAATATCATCATTCCAATGAGTGCAATCCACATTAACAACTCCATCAAACGCACATTAAAATGATGACAATTATCGGCATACGTCCAAGCAAAATGTCTACCATTAACAAAAGTGTGAAGTACCAAAGGCTCATGTGCCGTAGCATCGACAATCCACATGTTTGCATAAAATAGTTTAATAAGCTCATCATCATAGTGCAAACAAGGATTATCCCAAAGTGGCACCCATCCTTGAATTTCAAAATATGCCCTAATATCCGGATATTCATCATGAAATGCCGAAAATCGAACTATACAAGTACGAGCAATCCTCTTATCATTCACTTCAATTTTTTCATAATGTTCCTCCGCTAGTTGATGTGTAGGTCCCAAGGGATCTGAGTAATGTTTAGAAGGAGGGGGTTGAATAAACCTTACTAACTTTTCGATTTTAGTCCTTTTAAAATATTTCAGAGTTAAATACACAGCTAAGTTCTTGAGGGACAACTAAGTTAGTTAACCAGCAGAGTTAGCCACTCAACAGACTCGATTGAGTTGTTGATAGAATAACTCAGTTGTTTAGTCTAAACCTTAACTTGGCTGTGGTGAGATTTTCAATGCAAGACTTAACACCCTTGAATTTGGTTTAAGTTTGTTTTAACACATGGTTTTAGCACTTTGTTAATTATCAGTTGGATTGCAAATTATCAGCAGATATAAAATGATATGCAGAAATAAAAATGTTGAAATGTAAATGACACAATAATTTTTATAGAGGTTCGAAGATGGGGTAATTCTTCTACTCCTATCTTCTCCAACTCCTGGAGGAATCCACTAAGTATTGATCAGAGTACAAAGTGGTTATCAGTCCGGATACAAGTCTTGATCACACAACTGACTTGCTCCATTGGGACTCAGTCTGGAGATGCCTTGATCACTTGTTTCTCGTCTGACTCAGCTTCTCCACAGGGCGGCTGCCTTGCTACTTCAGCTCACTTGCTCAAGCTTATTGTATTTGATCACGAAGCCCTCCAATAACTTGAGACTGGTTCGACCTTGAACCTTTCTACAATCCTGCTTGGAATGTAGACCCCTTTTGATTCTTCAAAAGTTTTCTCTTCAATAATTTGAAGTCGTCCTTCCTTCACAGCTTAGTGTTGGATTGATTTCCTTCTTGATTTTGGCTTGAGGATTTGCTTGAATAACTTGAGAATATTTTTGCAGGTTACAGTATGAGTAATACTTGTTTTTTCGTTGTTCAGATATGCAAGGTAACCTTTTCTCAAAGTGATTCCTCAGCCTTTTATAGTGCACTTTCAAAAATCTGCCCGTTGAAGAGATAGGCTGATTTTCAAAAGTCACTTGTGTTCGTTGGCTTGTCTTTTCTTGGTCTTCAATCTTAAGATGTAGACCTTTCCTCGTATTAAATGAATGTCCAGCTTTTCAGGTTCTGACACAAGGTGCAGTGCTTCCCATTGGTTTATGCCTTTTGCACGTTTCTGGGACTGAGCACTTTAAGACATGGCATCATGGAAGTATTACTTGTTTAGGTAATATTCTTGACTTTTGTGCAACAGATTCTTTTCAGTTAACTCCTCTTTGCAGCTGCCTTTTCCCCAGGTGACTTGAGTCTCCTCCAATGATTGAAAGACTCATCTGTCACTTCAACTTGACTTGGCTTGGCTTCTTTGGTTGACTTGACTAACTCTTCATACAGCTGTATCACAACTGATACTCCTTCACTAGAGTCCTTGACATCTCTTCCTTGCCACACTCAGCTGCTTCACAGCGGAGTCTTCATCCCAATCTTCAGTTGACTTCTTGTATATCCAGGCATAGCTGACTTGACTCAGCTCGTACAGCCCTATCTATTACAATACATATTACAAGGAAAATGGGGTGCCAACTTTCTAGTCTAAGTTTTACATGGCATTCATCAAAATCTAAACAATAAATTTCCCAACAATTTCCCCCTTTTTGATGATGCCAAAACTTAAAACATACAAATAAAATGTAAGCATCAAAGATACATACAGACATGCAGTAACAGAGAATGTATGCGTAGAATCAATATTTTTATTGATCATAACATTCTTGTCCTTTACACAGCTGTTTACAATGTGTATCAGACCAAACATAGCATTTTATATCAACGCAAACATATAGAGATTACAAATTTTTATTTAACAACGTACAGAAGACTTACATACATGTGTATTTACAATAGTAAACTACATGAAGGGGTGGATAGCAACACTTTATCGCCTTCGCTGCCTCCTTATTTCTTCTTCAGCTCTGTCGCCCTCTGCTCTCTTTCTCTTCTTTTCATCTTCAGCTGCCTTCTTTTTCTCGTAAGCTCTCTTCGCAGCTTCATCTCTTCTTTTTCTTTCTTGTCTTTCTTGCCACAGCTGATCTTGCCTTTTGTTCTCTTCTTCAATTCTTCTCGCATATTCAGCATTCTTCCTGGCCACTTCCCGATTGGCTACTTCATCATATCCAACCCACTAGATCCTTCCCTTCTTGCATGGATCTACGTATTCAATATTTTTGGGTAGAGGTCTAGGTATAAAGCCTCTACCTCCGCCACTTCTTCCTCCTCCTCTGGGAGTGTATTGCACTGGAGTCTTCTTCTTACCAGCAGAGTGACTGCTAGTAGTCTGCTGCTTGTCAGCTTCTTCGCACATCTTTAGACCTTTTTCCCAGTACAAGTCCCAGGCTTGTGCTATGGACATATCCTTGAAGTATCCCTCATACTCGAGCATTTTAAACTCTTCAACGGATTTTGGCTCTTGTCCATCATCTGGAATAGCGTCTGTATCTTTTCCTGCCGGAATGCCTCCAAATTGTTTTAACATCTCTTCGACACGGGCATCCATTCTTTTGTCGAAATCCTCCATCTCTGCTTCTACTATCTTTTTCTTATGAGACATAGGCACAGTAGAGTGATAGAGCGACAGAGTTACAGGAAGTTTGCTGATGATGTCGGCTGTGACATGACCTTGCTGAGGGGTTTCAACAAGCATTAAGGTCATATCTTTTGACCTTTCCCCCTCAACATGACTTTTCCTTCTCCTTCCTCTTCTCAACAAATGATCTTTCTTCTCTCGACAAATTTTTCCTTTTCCTTCTCACCAACCGTCCCCTTAAGCATCTTCGGTATTCCTCTTCCCCTTTATGGCATCATCAAAGGAGAGAAGAACCCACAGGAACGCATCCCAAAGCATGAAGTCCATCTGGATAGCTTGAATTGTGCTTGAGTCTCATTGTGGAGTATCTTTGTTCGAATTCGAGCGGGTGGCTTTGGACTCGGCCGCCACCGCCATTTCATTTCAGCCATAAGAAGGTTGAATTTGGTATTCATGTTTTCCTCGACTCGCAGAAGTTCTTTGCGATGGAATTCACGCAGCAACTCCATTTCAGATGTATGGGAGGCATGCAATCTCTCCATATAGGTCTGCATCCTCGCCTTCATGTCAGCATTGTCAGCACTCCATACCAGCATTTTGTTGTATAGTGCCTTGAAGTAGCGAACCTGCTCGAGATGCATGGCACTCTGCTGTTGAGACCATTCCCTTATCCTGACCACCACTCCTCTCAAGTCTGCTGTGAGAGTGGCATCTCTGCTGTCCAGGCGCATGTCGAGAGAGGCTTGGTGCCGTTCAATCTTCTCAATCTCTTCATAGATTTTCTTGAAGATTTCATGCATCTCAGCTGTCTGACTTGAGTCAGCTGCCGGCCACTCTGCATCGAAATTGAAATCAACTGGCACAATCGTATCAGTGGGGATTATAGGGTCTTCTTGAACAGTGTAGAGCCTCTGTTCTCTTGCAGTTTCTTCTTCAAGCACGGGCAGTTCTTGAGATAAAGGAAACACTTCTTCATAAGCATCATCTCGTACTTGAGTTATTGTGCTTGTGGTGGTAACTATTGCAGCTCTGGTAACCTGCGCAATTGACTGTGATTCAGCTGGGGCCTTTGATGGTATTAGCCCAGCTGGCTGAGCCTCAGCTGTCTCAACAGCTTCTTCGGTCTCAGCTGGTTTATCCTGTTGAGTTGACTATTCCTCGGCAGTATCAGTAGCGTCATCGGAAGATGATGAGACTTGAGGGTTTGGCTCATCATCAAAATTGAACGATTGTCGAGCAGTCTTGAATTCTGGATTGCTCGTACTTGGTAGAACATCCTCAGCTGAATCCTCTTTAGCAGGGGTTGATTCAGCTTCATCTGCGGATCCCAAGAATGTTGTATCAGGTTCATCCTGGGAGTCATGAAGAGCGCTGATTTCCTCCTCTGAATCAACAATTATATTCTGAGGAATGCTCTTATCTCCTTGATTTTTTACCCAAGGAAGTCTCAACCTCCCTTAGGCCTTCATTACCTTCTGCAGTCTCAACTGCAGCGGGGCCTTGTACAATCCCTTCCACAGGCGCAGCTGTCTTACGGTCTTCTGCAGTGGCATCCACAGGAGTCTCAACTCCGTGGATTGCACTTTCGGTGCCCGCAGTGTTAACTCCGGGGCGATCCATCCCGTGCCTCGACCGCATCGCCAGCGCGTCCTCGGCTGCAAAGTCATGTTGGCACTTCAAATGAGATAGACTCAACTTGTCAGCTTCACCGACAACTTGTTGTTGTTCTTTTTCTTTTTCCTTCTCTACTTCGCCTCCTTTCGCATGGTGGAGTCATCTGCACATCCTCCAACCTAGGCTCAACTTGTTGTGAGTTTTTCTTTCACCGGTGAGTGACTTATGTTGGGGTCACTCTCCCGGCTTTGTCAAATGAGTGTTCAGCCGTGGGGGCAGGTGGTAAGACACCTTCAACAGGGGTTGGCTTAACTTGGGTGCTCAAGTTCCCAGTGTCATCATCGCCATTTCCCTTAGATCCATCCTCTCGAGTGAATCGGGAAGTGGTTGCGAATCGTGCTAATCTTTGTACCACTCCCAACGGATCAATCTCCAGCTGAGATTTGGAAGACTTGGTCCTTCCATCAGCTGTTGCTCATGCAGCAACCTGGATTCTCGCATGGCATGCTGCATTTCCAACTCCTCCGTCATAGCAGCAGGTTCCATGTCGTCATCACTATCCGAGAGTATGTCAATGTGAGGATGAGTGTGATTGCTAGTTCCAGTGAGAGGACAGATGCTGGCTTTCTCACGCGCCTCTACTTCCTCAGCTGCTCTTGCCTGTTTGTTTTCCTTCCGAATTTGCAGCATATTAATGCAGTTATCCTCATCCAGGGCTTGCAGCACGGTATCAACTTCAAGAAACCTGAAGAGTTCCTCTTCCTCATCAATAAACTCTGGGTGTTCAAATTGCACCCTAGAGTGACTCAGCTTCCATTTCCTCCATGCTCTTAGACGATTCTGAATGTCTGGGTATAATGGAAAATGCATAACTAAGTCATCATCATCATCTCCTTGTTGCCCTTCCTTTTGAGGAATGGAGGGTAGCAAACTCTGCTGCTCTTCGCCCTCATCAGCATCTCTCTTCGCTGCTTCTTGTTCCTCAGTTGTTTTGTCCACAGCTGGGTCTTCAATTTGCCTCTGCGACGACCTCGTGAGACTTGCGCGCATCAATAATTTACGAGACGCACTTCTTCAGCCTCTCGATGATTTTCTCAAGGTGAGTGGCAGACTCAGCTGTCTTCTCAAGCTCTGAACGCTTGGTGAGTCTTCTTCTTTTTGTCCTTACCAGAGGAATTTTTGGTTCAGATACGGCTTCCTCAGATTCCTTGGGGGCGGGGGCCGGTGCATCTTTCTTTGTCTGAGGAGCTGCCTTTCTTGGCTTCACAGTCCTCTTCTTCTTGATTGTTGGAGAAGGTATTTTAGGTTCCTTCTCCGCCTCGGCTGCAGGGGTAGGAGACACGGCTGCAGGGGCAGGTGTGTCTTTCTTCTTCGGTGCAAGGGCAATGATCTTCTTTGCAGCTGCATGGGCAACTTTCTTCTTGGGAGGGGAACTAACCACTATTTCTTCAGGATCAGCTGATTCCCCCTCGCTGGTATCCGCACTCTTGGCATAGGCTCTCCTTTGGGCTCCTGAACGGTTTGCACGGAACATCTTCTTGTTGACATGGAATGACTTTCCATGTCGGAGTGGAACACCCTTCACCTCCATCAAGTGGCCAATTACAGGGCCATAGCCCAGAGATCCTCCAAATGACCCATGGTCCTTGAAGGACTTTTTTGCAACATTCTGGCAGAGTCTGTTGTAGACGAATTCTGCCCAGTTCACCTTTTTCTCCTCCATGATCGCAGCCATGACGATCAGCTTGGTTTTGGACAGCTGATTGAAGCTTCCAACAGTTTGTGATAATCATCCTTCAGCAGCTTCTTGTCGGCTGTGTAGACAATTTTTGCAGCACACTCGGGTTTGGCCACTTTCTTCCATGCAGCGACCAAATCGATGTCGGCTTCATATATCTCCGGCATGCCCTTTGACGGCAATAAACAGTGCTCCGCAAGGTCCTTTGCAGTGATTAGAATGTCCTTGCGGTGGACAGAGGATTTAATCCCTTCGTCCTGCACCTCAGCGTTTACGTAGAACTGGGCGACCTCCTCTACGTACGTCATTTGGTATCCCAATGTGAGAAAGGGTTTCAGCCCAGATTTCTCAATCTTGTCAGCAATCTTCTTCACAAGGGTTTCATCGGAACCCTATTTAATCATCCCTTCAAAATCCACGGTTGAACCGGTGTGGATTTGGTTCGTGAGCTTAGCGAAATCATATGCTAGTGCCATTTCAGTGATTTTTACCAAACGAAACTTGACGAACTTGCTTTGAAGACTGGTAGGATTTTGAGAGAAAAGATACTTGCTTTCTTTGCTTTGGAAGATGAACAGTTTAAGTGAGAGAAAGGAAAACTGAACAAAAGAGTATATATGGGTTATGAAAGGACGTGTTTTTGGTTTTTGAATTTTGATCAAGATCAACGGCTTAGATTTCACACGTCTCATTTGCATTTAATTGCTTGCATTTAATGTGGCATCATTTATATCCAATCATATGCTTGTTGTGCAGCTTTTGATCATCCGTCATTATTACTACCGACGTCATCCTTAAAAACATTCTCAGAGGTCCCAAGGGGTGAGTGTAAGGTTTAGAAGGGGGGTTGAATAAACCTTACCAAATTTTCGATTTAGTCCTTTTAAAAGTTCGAGTTGATACTACACAGTGTGTCCTGGTGGACAGACCAATTTAGTTAATCAAGTAGAGTTAGTCACTCAACAGACTCGATCGAGCTGTTGATAGAATAACTCACCGTTAAGACCGAATTAGCTCAACGTGGTTTGTTTTCAGCGAAGACTTAACACCCTTAAGTTTGGTTTAGTTGTGATTTAATACTTTGGGTTTTAGTACTTAGAGATAATCAAATGGATAGCAAATATGTCAGCAGAATTAAACAAATATGATGCAGGAATTAAAGTGCTGAAATGTAAATGACACGATAAATTTTTATAGAGGTTCGAAGATGGGGTAATTGTAAGTCCAAGCGGCTACGATAATCTAGAGGGGGGGTGAATAGAATATCTCCATCTTTTCGATTTTGCCCTCTTTTTATAACCGAATGCTCAAACACAATAATAAAGGTGCGGAATGTAAACAACACACGTCGATTTAAAGAGGTTCAACCCACCTAGGGCCTAATCCTCTACCACCCCAGTATATCCGGGATGGATTTCAAAAAGAAAAAAAGGAATTTTATTAATTACCAAAATTAATAAAAATTCAACTTACAACACCTTGAAGAGCACCACACTCTTCTTCAACACCACCTTTGAGATTACCACAATCTCTTCTTGAAGATTGCCACAATCTCCAACTGCACCTTGTGAAGATTACCACAATCTTCAACCTTGAAGAATACCAAATTCTTCAACACCTCAATAAGAAGATCACCACAATCTTCTTGCACCTATCACCTAGATCATCCAAGTGTGTTCTTACGACAAGAACACTCACAAGGATATCTTGTGTTTGAATGATAACCAAAAATCAAGATTACAACTCAATAATGAATAATACAATTTGAGTGCAAAGTGTAATCAAGAATAGCCTAGACCTCAAGGATGTGAAAGTGATAAGCTAGGCAAATTTACAACAAGAATAATAACAATGAAAGACCAAGTATTTGCTTGAAATGTATCTTGTTGTGTTGTATCTCAATTGTTATAATGGTTGCTCCAAAACTTCCTCTATTTATAGGAGATGATTGATCAAGCATAGGCTCCTCTTGGGGATTGAAAATCTACAGAAAAATACAATTAAAATCAAGAATATAGCTGTTAGAAATCAATCCCACAATTTAAGGAAATGTGTCTGCTGTCAAACGGTCATATTTTTGCTGTCAATGCACAGGGCGACCGGTCGCACAGAGATAAGAGATTTGAAGAACACTTTGGAAATTACAACAGGGCGACCGGTCGACATAGGCTTCGACCGGTCGACCCCTGTCTCAACCGGTCCCCCTAACTCAAAAATGCAAGGTTTGAAGTTCTGTTTCAACGCCAACTTGCAGTACTGGCCGACCCACTGGCGGCCGGTCGACCGACCGGTCGGCGACGCCGAAGCGACGACGACTGCGATTTTCCTTCCGTCTCATTTTTCATTACAAAAATCATCTTCAGTGCGGGTTGCCCTATAGAGCGGGCGACCCTGGCCGACCACGAGACAAAATGTTGTCCAATTTTTGTCGAAAATAAAACCCAAGAAATACTCCGAAAATTTAGTAAAAACATTTTAAACCAATCGGGAGTATTTAGACAACATTTAGGAACCTTGTTTTGACGTAAAAACTTATAAACATAAAATCATTAAAAGTGTTGTCCATTATTATCAAAATTAAACTTGAGGAAATACACCGAAAAATATTAAAACCATTTTAAATCATTTAGGAGTATTTGGACAACCTTTAAAAACATTGTTTTGGTGACAAAATAAAATCATCAAAATTAAGATAAAAACATGTATCAAACAATCTCCCCCTTTTTGATGATTACAAACCAAAACAATTTTTACACAAACTAAGAGAGCAATTTTAGAAATGATTTTCCGGTAAAAACATTTGACCGTTTGGAAGCAACTAAAATTTCCAAAAATATTAAAGCAACCAAGTAGGAAGTAAATATTTTCAATAATAAGCACAAGCTCCCCCTATCAACAAGCATATCAATGTAAAAGCAATTTTTCCGTAAGCTAAAAGCTTTAGCTTTTACAAATTGTTCAAGAGCTTATAAGCTCCCCTTGTCACACATCATTAAACAATTATATAAGTCCATCAAGCAACAATTGGACTAAAAACGAATCACAACTTATGGCTTTTATGAGCCATAACTTATAGCTTTTATAACAAGCTTTTATTAGCTTCTTTGAGCTAATGCGCCAATTTCCTGTTTCTCCCCCTTTGGAATCATAAAAAGAATGTTAGGATGATAGAAACATCATATAATGTCATCTAAGTGCACCAAAGGGACGGTTTATCAACCGTTGAGCAATTTAAGCTTAAAAACTCCCAAAAAAGAGATTGGAGAAATATATCATAAGAAATCCATAAGCTCATTTGTTAGCCAAAAACATGATCTCAAAATGATTTTAAGACATTAGGAAGCAAGAGAATCATGTAGAAGTTGAAATATTCATTGCGACATTTCACCGAACACTATGTGTGCGTGAAAAATAAAGGAGGTTGTATATAACCTTTGTAAATGGTTCAAACCAAAAAATTTCCATATCATCATCAATCATCCTCATTTCAAAGCTCATATGCAAAATATGCAACATTAGTCCATCAAATAAGAGGCTCAAACAAAGTAGATTCTCAAGGGTTCAACCCAATTGAGATAATATAAGCTAAGAAGGATCAAGGCATTACAAATGCCAAAAATTAGAGCATCCATCAAATAATACAAGTTATGCCTTAAACAATACATGTATGATATATCAAATGTCCCAACATATCCAACTAAGCATAATGATCAAAGCATTAAAAAGAAGCACTTTTACCATCAAGTACTTCATACCAATTATCAAACAATATGCTAAATTAGAGTATTTTTACCATCAAATACTCCACCAATACCATGATCACCCACAAGTCATAATCAACTTGTAATTTTCACCCTTTCAATAAGACAAGCAAATTTTATTAGTACGAGAGAGTTTTACAAAAGTTCATAAAAATACAAAGCAACAAAAATGCTAGAAAGTAAAGGGGGTGGGGACATCATTCCTCATCCGAGGAGAAGCAAGATCCGGGAATAAAATCCTTGATGAATTTCTTCAACTTGCCGATAGACTTTTGCATTTTGGAGGTCTTTTGCTCCAAAGCCTCATACCCCGTCTCATGAAAAGCCCTCATCTCATCAAATTCGGCTTGAGTATACCTCCTAGGCGGTTGAGCACCGGTATTACCCTCCGAATTGCTCGGTTCGCCCTCTTCCACCAATCTTGCGGCCTCGGCGTCATCAAAGAAGTCATTAGGGTCGGGGGATTCTTAACCTCTTCCTCTAGCCATTTTAGTTGGTCGGATGTCCATATTCTTGCGCATCGTGACCATTTGGGAGATGTTATCAATGTCGGGTCATTTTTAAATACCTCCGAGTTACACTCCGACGAAGGTAGTCCCGATTGAATAAGAAGTTTACAAATCCAATTTCCCATAACCAACTTCTTATTACCTTGAGTGATGGACTCAATTAGACATTGAATAAGTATGGTACCAAAGTTAAGTGGTTCCCTCCTAGCAATCTTATAAGTCAAAAAGTAATCCATGTTGTTAGGCATCTTTCCCGACTTACCACAAATGCAATATGCGACAATGACCGACAAAATACGATGCTCAAGTGTCATTGCCAACAAAGAATACTTTGGCCATACTCCCAAATACGTCTTAACTTCTTTCATTGACACCCCCAACATTTCATCATTCCAAGTCCCACAAGAGAAATAATCCCAACCACCTTCTCTAACATGCAAAAGCCGGCAAATATCATTGGGAGTCCATCTAAAATGACGACCCCTTATAAGCGAATTTACGGCTATCGGCTTCCTTTCAACATCATATTCCACCCACATATTGGCATAAAAGAGTTGGATAATATCATCATCATACAAAAACATAAGCATGTTCCCATAAATACATCCAACCTTGCTCCTCAAAAAATCCTCTAATAGTAGGATACTCATTTGTAAATGAACTAAAACGACACATTTTAGTCCGAGCAATAGATTTTCCTCCCATTCCCGAATCCTCATAATACCATTCCGCATACTTATTGATGAAATTAAGAACATTGTGGGAATTAGGAGCTTGAGTAACAAAAGATTTTTTACCTTTCGCCCAACGGCAATTTTGGAGCAAAATTGTTCCGCGGAGCTCGGTAATTTGGGCCAGAGAGAGAATGGGATTTTGAACATCATCACCTTTTTGAGCCACGTTTCTTTGAGCGGCTCGAATATCCCTTTGTTCGGCTTCCTCTTGCCGATTTCTCGAAGAACCCTCTCCGCCCCTTCTACACTTGGAGATGGGATTTCGACCGGTAGAATTTCTAGGAGGAGCCATATATGTAAGATTCTTGTGAAAATAAGAAGATTAGCAACAAGAATCGTGAAAAATGATGAAGAATTGAAGATTTTGAGGGAAGGGGATGAATTATCGCTGCTATAAGGGTTTGGGGAATTTTCTTCGTCTTTTTAAACTCGTGACGAAACGATTATACTTTGTAAAATAGGCCTGGGCGACGGCCGAGGTAGGTGGTAGGGTGCGACGGCCGACGTGCGTGCGCGGCACCGTGCCGCCCTCCTTTGCTTTGACCGGCCCAAAGGCAATTTTTCGTTCCCCAGAATTTTCCTAAATGCGATTTTTCACCCCAAAAGTTTTAAAACTTTGCAAAAAGATAATTTTGGATCAAGTACAACAAATACGGGTTTCGGGAAAACATATATTCGAGAAAATCGAGACTTAACAAGTAGTGCCCTTTTAAGAGAATATTTGCAAACTCATTTAGGGGCACTTAAGGGATTAAAATGAAATTTCTTGAAAGATATGTGCATAAATATCGAGTTTTAAGAAAAATACGAGTGAACATACCTCGATAGTTTAAGAAACTTGATGACGAAATAGCCAACGAGTATGAGATATTAATATCCTACACAATTCTTAAACAAAATTTGCACAAAAACACAAGTGTAGGCAAGTGATAGGAGATATCAAGATAAATGCTTATGCTTATGAGAATACATAGAAGATAATAAACTACATAGATCTAATATAATGCACAAGAGTTTTAGAAATATCATGCAAGGTCTTCTTCTTTTAAAAATTTTGAAACTCACAAATATATTAAAGACCTAAATTAAAAATAAATACTTGAAAACTCATTTTGCAATTAAGACACAAATAAAAACATGCATAGAATTAAAAATGCATATATAAATGGGGAGATACGGTTTACCAATTACGCCGTTTCCATGGGTTGTGTCTTTCCCATTGTTGATGATATCTTCCCATTAAGAAGTCACTTTGTTGATGATGACTTCTTTGATTACTCCATTTCCAAGGTTTGTTACCTTCCCATTGTTGATGGTCTCTTCTTCTTTGAGAATCATCTTGTTGATGATGTCTTTGCCATTTCCAAGGATTATGTTCTTCCCAATTTTGATTATATCCTCTTCTTGAAAATTGGCTTTGTCGAAAATAGTTTCTCCTTCTTTGATCAAATGAAACGGTCATTTGATGTCTTCTTGGCGGTATGAATTTTCTTCGATCATTATTTCACCGGGTACCTAATAACACATTATTTTGTGGTACCCTTATGTGTTTGGGTCCTTTAGGATTAGTCTTGAGACTTTTTGGTCTCCAACAATAATTAGAGCTATTTCTATCCCGACATGTATTTACCGTATGACCCTTTTTACCGCAATAAAAGCATGTAATAATTCTAGGAGCATAATGACCAACGTGCATAGTGACTTGATCCTTTTTTATATGATTAACAACATTAGGCTTATGATCAAGTCCTTTATGAACATCAACAATATTGGACAATTTATTAGTACTCAAGTTAGATTTTAATAAATCCTTTTTCATGCAATCAATATTCTCAACAAGAGTACTTTTTTCTTTTTCAAGGTTTCTCACCTTATCTAGAGTGGTGGTGTGAGCACATGATAGTGATTCATAGGAAGTAAATAAACTATCCTTATCATTTTTCAAAATATTGAATTCCTTTTTCAAATTTTTGTATTTAACAAGTAAGCTTTGGAATTCATTTTGAAGTTCATCATAATCATTTTGCAAATCACTATAATCATTTTGAATGACAATATCATAGGAAGTAGAGGGTTTAAGACATACCTCGTTTTCTTCATTGATGCCCATAAAACAATATTCAACTTCTTCATAATTGGAAGTTGTAAGAGGCTTGTTTCTTAGATTTGAACTTGTATCCCTTTGAGAAGTAGATGCTTTTGTTTGACTCCTTTCATTTGCAAATACTCCATAGATGGCTTCTAATTTTTGCCATACTTCATGTGCCGATTTTATTCCTACAATATGTTCATATTCCAAATTAGTAAATGAACAATACAAAATATTAAGAGCTTTACCGTTTAAGGAGATGATTTTCTTCTCTTCATCATTGAGCTTTTTGAAGCCTTTTGAGGTGTGTGGTGTATCTTTCATCGGAATGGATTCTCCGTTTATGACGGTGTTCCAAATGTCGAACCCGCAACCTTGTAAGTAGCATTCCATTCCTTCTTTCCAAAAAATAAAATTTTTGGAATCAAATAGTGGTGGCTTGGTGGTGGAGGTGCCGGAAAGATGAGCTTCGTTAAGAGCGAGATTGTTTCTCTTTCACTCGCGATGTGAAACGAGCTTGCCAAAGAGTTTGGCTCTGATACCACTAGTAAGTCCAAGCGGCTACGATAATCTAGAGGGGGGGTGAATAGATTATCTCCATCTTTTCGATTTTGCCCTCTTTTTATAACTGCATGCTCAAACACAATAATAAAGGTGCGAAATGTAAACAACACGCGTCGATTTGAAGAGGTTCAACCCACCTAGGGCCTAATCCTCTACCACCTCAGTATATCCGGGATGGATTTCAAAAAGAAAAAAAAGAATTTTATTAATTACCAAAATTAATACAAATTCAACTTACAACACCTTGAAGAGCACCACACTCTTCTTCAACACCACCTTTGAGATTACCACAATCTCTTCTTGAAGATTACCACAATCTCCAACGGCACCTTGTGAAGATTACCACAATCTTCAACCTTGAAGAATACCAAATTCTTCAACACCTCAATAAGAAGATCACCACAATCTTCTTGCACCTATCACCTAGATCATCCAAGTGTGTTCTTACCACAAGAACACTCACAAGGATATCTTGTGTTTGAATGATAACCAAAAATCAAGATTTCAACTCAATAATGAATAATACAATTTGAGTGCAAAGTGTAATCAAGAATAGCCTAGACCTCAAGGATGTGAAAGTGATAAGCTAGGCAAATTTACAACAAGAATAATAACAATGAAAGACCAAGTATTTGCTTGAAATGTATCTTGTTGTGTTGTATCTCAATTGTTATAATGGTTGCTCCAAAACTTCCTATATTTATAGGAGATGATTGATCAAGCATAGGCTCCTCTTGGGGATTGAAAATCTACAGAAAAATACAATTAAAATCAAGAATATAGCTGTTAGAAATCAATCCCACAATTTAAGGAAATGTGTCTCATTGTCAAAACGGTCATATTTTTGTTGTCAATGCACAGATGCGACGGCCGCACGAGATAAGAGATTTGAAGAACACTTTGGAAATGACAACAGGCGACCGGCGACATAGGCTTCGTCTGTCTCAACCGGTTCCCCTAACTAAAAATGCAAGGTTTGAAATCTTGTTTCAACGCCAACTTGCAGTGCGTCGACCGACCGGCGGTCGGCGACGGCCGACGCCGAGATGCGGCCGACTGCTCGATTTTCCTTCCGTCTCATTTTCTTTACAAAAATCATCTTCAGTGCACGGGTTGCCCTATAGATAATTTGTCGGTCGACCACGAGACGGAAATGTTGTCCAATTTTTGTCGAAAATAAAACCCAAGAAATACTCCGAAAATTTAGTAAAAACATTTTAAACCAATCGGGAGTATTTAGACAACATTTAGGAACCTTGTTTTGACGTAAAAACTTATAAACATAAAATCATTAAAAGTGTTGTCCATTATTATCAAAATTAAACTTGTGGAAATACACCGGAAAATATTAAAACCATTTTAAATCATTTAGGAGTATTTGGACAACCTTTAAAAACATTGTTTTGGTGACAAAATAAAATCATCAAAATTAAGATAAAAACATGTATCAAACAGTAATTCTTCTACTCCTCTCTTCTCCAGCTCCTGGAGGAATCCACTAGGTATTGATCGGATACAAAGTGGTAACAATCCCGATATGAAGTCTTGATCACACAAATGACTTGATCCTTGGGGACACGATGCGAGATGCCTTGGTCACTCAATCAAGCTCGTGCGACTCGGCTTCTTCACGGGCAGCGTTGCGCTTTGCTACTACAGCCCACTTGCTCAAGCTCTTTGGATTTGATCACTAAGCCCTCCAAAAGCTCAAGACTGGTTTGACCTTGAACCTTCCTACAATCCTTCGTGGAATGTAGACCCCTTGACTCTTGATACTTCCTCTTCAACCGATTGAAGTTATCTTTCCTTCACAGGTGAGTGTTGGATTGATGTTCTTCGTAATGTAGGCTTGAGGATTGAACGTTTAATAACTTGAGAGAATTTCATGTTACAAAATGTTTCTTTCTTGCTTGTATTTAATTCTCGGATGATCAAGGTAACTTTTTCTCAAATAAACTCCTCAGCCTTTTATAGTGGTCTTTCAAAAATTTGCCCGTCAAGAGATAGGCTTATTTTTGAAAGTCACTTGTGGTCGCTGGCTTGTCTTGTTGCGATCCTTGGAATTGCCACTTCCTCGTATGAATTATTCTTGAAAGATTTCGAGTTCGACACGGTGTAGTGATTCCCATTGGTTTATTTCTCTTGCACGCTTCCTCGGGATCGAGCACTTCGAGAAAGGTAGCATGGAGATATTACTTGTTTAAGTAATTCTCTTGATTTACGTACAACGGATCTCTTTCGATTATCTCGACTTGACCGCATTTCCTTGCTTTCCCCAGGATGACTTGTGAGTCGCCCAATCATCAATTGACTCTTCTCGTCACTTCAACTAGATACTTGACTATCTTGAGTTGACTTGATGATGTTTTACTCACCGCATCTCACCGCACCTTCAACGAGTTCCCGTCTTCTCTTCTTTGGCCAAACTCACTTGTCTCGCAAATGAGTCTTCCTACTAGTCTCCATTTGTCTTCTTGCATGTTTGGGCATAGTGACTTAACTCACTTGACCAGCCCTATTTATTACAATGCGCTTTACAACAAAAATTGGGCGCCAACTTCCTATTCTAAGTTTTACATGGCATTCATCAAAATCTAAACAATAAATTTCCCAACAATTTCCCCCTTTTTGATGATGCCAAAACTTAAAACATTCAAAATGAAAATAGCAAAGATACATACAGATAGTGCATTCACATAGAATGTATGCATAGAATCAATCCTTTTATTGATCATAACATTCTTGTTCTTTTACACAACTGTTTACAAGGTGTATCAGAGCAAACATTTGTCTATACAAAACTAGAGAATCCAGGCAAGTGTATATGACAGAAGACTTACATAAAGTGTATTTACATAGTAAAATACATGAAGGGGTGGACAGCAACACTTCATCTCCTTCGCGCCTCCTTTTTCATCTTCTTCGATTCTGTCATCTTCTCGGTCTTCTTCTCTTTTTCTCATCTTCACCGCCTTCTTCTTCTTTTTTCATATGCCTTCCGGGCAGCTTCATCTCTTCTTAATCTCTCTTGTCTTTCCTCCAATAGCTGAGTTTGTCTTTTATTTTCTTCTTCTATTCTTTTCGCATACTCAGCATTGCTTTTAGCCACTTGCAGATTGGCTACTTGGTCAAGACCAGCCCAAGAGATCCCTCCTTTCTTGCCTGGATCTATGTACTCAATGTTTTTGGGCGAGGCCAGGTCTCAAACCTCTTCCTCCACCACATCGCTTCTTCCTCTTCCTCCTCGGCGTGTATTGTCTCGGGGTCTTCTTCTTTTCCAAATGAGTGGCCAGCAGAGCGATCGCCGTAGTCTGCCGCGCTGTCGCCTTCTTCACATAACATGAGACCCTTTTCCCGATCAAGATAAGTCCCGTGCTTGAGCCATAGACATGTTTGCGAAGTATCCTTCGATGCGATGCGGCGTTTTAAATTCATCAACGATCGTGGCTCGGTCCCGACATCCGAGATGGCATAAGTGTCTCTCGTCTTCACCGGAATGCCTCCATGTTGTTTCAAGATGTCCATAACTCGGGCATTCAACCTTCCTTCCATTTCCTCCATCCCTCGCTTCAATCGTTTTTCTCTTCTCACCATAGATGCAAAAAGTGTTGGAGTGGCGAGTCACTGGAGTTTGTCATAATATCACCGTGACAAGACCTTGTTGGGGGTTTGTGCAATCATCAATGTCATATCTTTTGATCCTTCCCCCTCAACTCGACTTTCCTTTCTTTTGTTTTGACATTTCTCAATCGTCTTTCCCTTTGCAATTGCTTCTTCCTTCCTTTTCAACATCGTAACTCTTTCAGTAGCTTTTAGGTATTCCTCTTCCCCTTTTTTGGCATCATCAAAGGAGAGAGGAACCCCTGAAACATACTTTGCAAGCGAGGAAATCGAGCTGGCGATAGGCGGAGTTCGCCTCGAGTCTGGCATGCGGAGTATGCGGCGCGAAATTCGAGCGAGTAGCGTTGGACTCTCTGAAATTAGCTTCATCTCACCCATGAGAAGGCTGAATTTTCTATCCATGTTTTCTTCCATACGCTGAGATCACTCTTATTTTGCTCACGCAGCTTTTATCTCGGCAGTGTGAGCTTCATGCATGTGCTCAATGTGTTCTCTCAATTTCGTCTTTGCATCAAGATTCTCGCTCTCTCCATACCAACGACTTGTTGAACAATGTCCTGAAGTATCTAGCTTGTTCCACACGCATTGTTTCTTCTTTGTTGCCACCATTCCCCGATTCTCGACTATTATGCCTCTCAAGTCGGCCAGAAGGTTGGCATCTCGTTGTCCGATCTCATGTCCATCGAGGCCTGGTGCCTCTCCATCCGCTTCAATTTCGCAAATAATGCTTTGAACACCTCCCGAACTTCAGCTATTTCCTCTTCGCGGTGATGGCCAAGCAACGCCAAAATCATAAGCACCGGAATGATGGTATCGATGGAATGACAGGATCTCGTCCGGGAAGCACGCAAGATTGTTTTCTTACTCGTCGGGAGGTCGGGTACCTCCGAGAGAGAAAGGAAATGATTCTACAAAGGAATCATCATGGCCAATCGGGATTTGTTCAATGATGAGAGGGCGCGTGAAGTTCCTTGTGGAGTCGAACTGCTGCGCTTGGGAGCCTACGCAGCTGACTCTGTTGCGGGGGTCTTTTGTGAAGTGGACCCGAGCTTGGTGAGCCTCACTGTCTCAACAGCTTCGTCGGTCTCGATTGGTTTTTCCAATTGAGTTGACTGGTCCTCGCTTTATCGAGCGTCATCGGACGATGATGAGATTTCCATGGGTGGCTCATCATCAAAATTGAAAGTTTGACGAGTAGTCTTGAGGTCACACTTGCTCGTGGTTGGAACATCCTTAGCCGAGTCTTTTGGATCGACCACGGGGATGACTCGGCTTCATTGTCTTCTTCCGATCCCGGAAAAGTTACATCGATTATCCTGGGAGTTGTGAAGTGCGCTAATCTCCTTTTTCGGATGGATCAATGATAGCGAAGGGATGTTCTCTACTTGACTTCTTTACCCCGAAGTCTCAACCTCCCGTTGGCCTTCGTTACCTCCTGCGGTCTCAACTCGCAATGAGGCCTGGACCTCCCTTTCGATAGTGTCGGTTGTCTTAGGGTCTTCGTGGTGGCATCCATTGGAGTCTCAACCCCATGGATTGCACTTTCATCGCCCAGTGTTAACTCCTGGGCTATTCCTTCCTCGTGCCTCGATTGCATCGCATCGCGGCGTCATTAGCCTTCGAGCGATTGGCACCTCACCGAGACAGTCTCAATCGTCTGAGCTTTCGTTGATGGCAACTTGTTGTGTATTTTGTGTTTGTACTTTCTCCACTTTGCCTCCTAGATTCGTTGTGGAGTCATCTGCAGATCCTCCGACCTTGCTTTGCAGGTGGAGGAGTTTCTCCTCGGTGGCGCATCACCGAGTGACTTGGAATGGGGTCACTCATCTCCAAACTCCCTACTGTTTCTACCGAGTGTTCAGCCGTTGGGGCGTGGTAAGACACCTTCATTAGGGGTTGGCTCGATCCGGGGTCCCCACTAACCCGCTTTCATCGCCATTTCCATTAATTCCTTCTTCCGAGTGAGTGGGAAGTGGTGGCAAGAACAATCGTGGAAATATGTTTGCACCACTCCCATTGGGTCCAATTCCAGTTGTGCTTTGGAGGACTCTCCTGGTCCCTCCATCATTCTTTTCTCATGAAGAATTCTGGATTCGTGCATTGCTTGCTGCATTTGCAACTCTTTTGTGGCGGCGGCCAGGTCCGTGATCCTCATCACTTTCTCGATAGAATGTCGAGGTGAGGATGTGTATGTTCTGTGGTGCCGTGAGAGGGCGGATCTTTGGCCTTCTCTCGTGCCTCGCCCTCTCGCCATCTCTCCTTCTCCTTGTCCTTGAAGATCTGCAAGATATCTCGTGCGATTTTCTTCATCCAATGCTTGATCACAGTGGTCGATCCCAAAGAAAGTTCAACAGCTTCCTCTTCTTCTTCGATAAACTCAGGCCATTGGAACTGTTCCCTGGATCGACTCAATTTCCACTTCATCCACTCTCGCAGACGATTTTGGATGTCTGGATAAGGTGGGGATAGGATCATCACATCATCATCTCTTTCAGCTTCTTCTTGTGTCTCACTGCTCGAACTACAAACTGGTCTTGATTTACCTCTCTGACGCTTTTCAAAGCAGACTTGGTTGTTTCATCAATAATATCCGAGACTCTACTTCTTCAGCGAGCTCCTATCATTCATTGCGGTGAGTGGCCGATTCAGCCGCTTTTTCAAGTTCGGATTGCTTGATGATTCTTCTTCGTCTCTTGGTTCGTACTGAGGGATTTCTAGTTCGGAGAGAGTATCTTCCGAGTCTTGGGCGGCGGGGGTCGGTCTTTGGTGTTTTCTTCGAGGAGCAGCCGTCTTGCTTATCAGCTCCTCTTTTTGATGACCGGAGAAGGTATTTGAGATTCCTTCTCGGCACGCTACCTTGGGCGGAGACACGGCCGACAAGGGAGCAGCGACGACTTCGCAGGCGGGCGGGAGCGGTTTGTTTTTCTTTGCGGCGGGAGCAGCAGTCTTCTTAGCAAACAAGGGGGCAACTTTCTTTGGTGGAGAGGAAACAATTGTATCTTCAAGGTCACCGATTCCCCCTCACTTGTATCGCTCTCTTGGTGTGGGCTCTCTTCTCAGCGCGCTGAGAGGTTTGATCTCGAACATCCTCTTGTTTACATGGAACATCTTTCCATGTCGAAGAGGGACTCCTTTCACCTCCATCACCGCCAATCACTGGCCATATCCCGTGGATCCTCCAAATGCACCATCTTCCTTGAAGGATTTGTTCCCTACATTCTCGCGAGTCTGCTGTGACAAACAAACTCAGCCAGTTTATTTTCCTTTCTTCAATGATCGCAAATGCATTACGATCAACTTTGCTTTTGATAGTTGGTCAAAGCCGCCAAATTTGATGTCTATGCATTTGGCAACTATGTCCAACAAATTTGTGGTAGTCCTCCTTCAAAGAAATTGTTTGCTGTGTAGACTATTTTATCAAAGATATAGTCGGATTTGGCTACTTCCTCCGTGCGGCGGCCAGTCTACATCGCCGTTGATTTCGATGCTCCTTCCGCTCGGTAGTGAGCGGTGTTCACCAAATCCTTGGCAGAGATGGTGAACTTCTTTCCGTGAATGATGATTTTATCCATTCATCGTGAATCTCGGCGTCACGTAGAACTCGTGCAACCTCTTTCCACATAGGTCATTGAGAACTCCATTGTCGAAATGGTTTTAGCCCGGACTTTTCGAGCTTTTCAGCGATTTTCTTTATGAGGGCGTCATCGGACCCTGTTTGACCATGCCCTCAAAATCCATGGTCGACCTGTGTGGATTTGTTTTCCTAGCTTGACAAAATCATAGGTTGATGCCATTTTTCAGGATTTCACGAAAAGAAACTTAGAAATTTGATTTGAATACTGAGAGGGTTTTGAGAGAGTTTTGCCTTTGCTTCTGAGATAGAAATGAACCGTTTTGGCGATATGTGAGAGAAAAAGACGAAAATGGGTTAAGTATGGTTTCTGAAAGGACGTGCGGGTGGTTTTTGAAATGTGATCGAAATCAACGGCTTAGATTTTGCACGCCGATTAGCATTTAATGTCTCGAATATAATGCGGCACATTTATATCCAATCATAAGCTTGGTATGCGGCTTTTTTGTCTCAGTACACATCATCATTATCTTTGACGTCATTCTTAAAAATATTCCCGCTTAGTAAAAACGATGCGTTTTTGTCACTTTGCTCATAAATGACTCAAACTTATCCCTTAGTCGATTTAACTCTTCCGTCACGCTTCTCTCGGTGACTCAAATTGTCAACTAATTCGGTATAGTCAGTCTTTCTCGACATGGTCGATTCATTTAGGCGATTTTGAGAATTCATCCTTTTTCTCTTTTTGTGTTCCATTTCTTTTCTTTGAGTCTTCCGAGTGTCACTCCGCTCAATTAACCCTAACTCATGCTTGAGTTCTTCAAATCTTGACTCACATAATGGTTTTGTGAATATGTCACCAACTTTTTTATCGCTTGAGATATATTCCAATATGATGTCCTTCTTTTCAACATGATCTCTTATGAAGTGATATCGACATCGATATGTTTTGTTCTTGAGTGCAACACAGATTCTCGAGTGATTGCAATTGCACTTGTGTTATCACACATGATTGGAATTTCCTTTTCTTCAACTTCATAGTCTCTCGCCTTTGCGCTCATCCATAGGATTTGAGCACAACAATTTTGCCAGCAGCTATGTATTCTCGCTTCGTCACCAGAGGTGGCTATTGAATTTTGCTTTTTGCTAAACCAGAAATTAGCCTATTTCAAGCATTTGACATGTGCCTCAAGTGCTCTTTCCTGTCCACTCGCATCCAAAGATAGTCGACTCAATAGCCAATTAGCTTGAATCCACCTTCCTTTGGATACCATAAGCCAACTTCTTGGCTTCCTTTCAAATATCTTAAAATCCTCTTAGCTGCAGTCATATGGCTCTCTTTTGGAGCAGATTGAAATCTCGCACATACACCTACAAAGAAAGGTGATGTCCGCCCGCTTGGCTTTGTGAGATAAAGCAATGATCCAATAAGTGCTCAGATCTTGTTTGATCTACAGGCTGGCCATCCGCATCCATGTCCATTTTGATGATGTATTCATTGGTATTTTCACGAAGACTTCTCCTCCATACCAAATTTCTTCATTAAATCTCTCGGTGTATTTTGTTTGACTTATGAAGGTTTCATCCTTCACTGTTTTACTTGGAGTCCAAGGAAGAATGTCGATTCTCCCATCATGCTCATTTCAAATTTGCTTTGCATGAGATTTGAAATTTTTTCACATAGCTCTTTGTTTGTGGATCCGAAAATGATGTCATCCACATATATTTGTACAAGCAAATGCTCTTCTTATCTTGAATTCTCAAAAAGTGTTCTATCTACTTTTCCTTTTGTGAATCCATTCTCGCTTAGGAATTGTGACAAAGTATCATACCATGCTCTGGGTGCCTCTGTTTCAATCCATACAGCTTTCTTGAGTTTGTATACCTTATCTCCAAGAGTCTTCCGCTCAAATCCTGGAGGTTGTTCAACATACACGTCTTCTTCCAATAAACCATTTAGGAATGCACTTTTTACGTCCATCTCGATATACAATAAAATTCTTGTGAGTCGCATAGGCAAGAAACATCCTTATAGCTTCCAATCTTGCTACACGAGCAAATGTTTCATCAAAATCTATTCCTTCTTCTTGGCAATATCCTTTGGCTACTAGTCTTGCTTTGTTTCTTACCACGTAACCCTCCTCGTTCATCTTGTTTCAACACCCATTTAGTACCAATGACATTTTGATGGGTGGGTCTTTGAACTAATTCCCATACTTCATTTCTTTCAAACCGATTCACTCTTCTTCTTGCATAGCTTGAATCCAATGTGTGTCATCCAATGCTTGTAACACGTCTTTAGGCTCTATTTGTGAGATAAAGCATGTGAACATAGCTTCTTGTTGAGTTCGATCTTGTTTTGACACCTTCTCTTATATCTCCAATGACAAGTTCGTGGATGGTCTTTCACCATCTTACATCAAAGTTGAAGTAAGTTAGCCGATTCATCGTCTAGCAGTGTGTTGCTTTGATCGCTCTCTCGCAATCACTTAGCCGCAAATTTTCCAAAGATTCTATGAGACTCACTCTCTCATCTTCGTCGAGTTTATAATTCCAGCTTCAACTTCAAAGATAGGGACTTTTCTCAGTATGGTGGGATGATTCAAATTTTATCACCGACTCTTCAATGTCTTCTCCATTTACATTTGGCTCATCGAATACCACATGAATGGATTCCTCCGCAACCATAATCCTTTTGTTGAGTACTCAGAGGCTTTGCTTTCAGGTGAGTATCCCAAGAAGATACCTTCATCGCCTTTAGCATCGAAAGCCTTTAGATTGTCTTTGCCATTGTTATGGATGAAGCATTTACATCCAAATATTCTAAAATATGCAACATTTGGTTTTCTCCCCCGCCAAATCTCATAGGAGTCTTTGTCACCGTCTGTTTATCATACATCTGTTTTGAGAGTAGCAAGTCGTGTTGATTGCTTCACCCAAAATCTTTTTGGTAACCCCCCGCTTGCTAACATGGTCCTTGCCGCTTCTTTGAGAGTTCTATTCCTTCTTTCTCGCAACTCCATTCTCATTTGTGGAGTCCTTGCTGCAGATAATTCATGACCAATGCCATTTTCAATACAATATTGAGTTATTATACCATTGACAAACACAGCTTCCTCCTCTAATCTTATTTTGATAATGGTTTGGCTCTTCTCATTTTGAATCCTCTTCATAAGTTGTGGTAGTTTCGTAGAGTTTCTTTCTTCTTACACATGAATATTGTCCATGTATATCTTGAGTAGTCATCTACTACCACCAAGATATATTTCTTCCCACCTATGCTAGCAGTTCAATGGACCAAATAGATCCATATGTAGCAGTGCAATATCCTTGTTGAAGATGGGCGGTCTTTTCTTTGAATGATGATCTGATTTGTTTTCCCTTCTAGCATGCGTCACATATACTCTCCTTCTTGTATACTCGAGTCGGAAGACCTTCCACAAGATTACTTCGCAAGCTTGTTAAGTGTTTTGAAATTCGGTGACTCAACTTTTTGTGCCACAGCCAACTTGATTCAAATTTGTTTTTTGCTAATAGACAAAATCTTTGGGTGTTGCAATTGACCAATCTACTACATACAAGTTCTTTTGTCTCCGCATCCTTGCAAATACGCTTTCGTTCGATTCAAAGATCCTTGATTTGGCATATACCCATGGTAAATCCAACATTATAACCCTTGTCACATAGTTGGTCGATGCTTAGCAAGTTGAAGTTGAGTCCTTCAACATATGCAACATCTGTGATTTCTAATCCGTTCTTCTTGATGGATCCAATGCCTCTTATTTCTCCCCGGGGCTTCATTTCCTCCAAATATGACTTTTGCTCCTTTAACTTCCTTGAATTTTGACAGATTTTTCTTGTTTCTGTCATATGTCCGGGAATGCCATTATCCATGTACCAGGTTCCTTGGCACTTCACTGTTCCTTGAACCCGCAATCAAGGAAATTAAGTTTTAGGTACCCATACTTGTCCGGGTCCCGAGGGGTTAGTATTGTAAGATGATCCAACCAGCCTATAGCCAAATGATCTGCTCTAAGGGGTTGCCATCTATCGTGTCATAATCATAATTAATTTTGGCAAATTTCTTGGGGATTCTAGGTTCATACAACCTTGTCTCTTTTGTCTCGTATGCTGTATATGTGTTTTAGCAATTGCCTTCTTTGGGTAATTGTGGTGTCTCCGAGTGTAGTGCCTAGGTGCATATGTGTGTCTTTGATGAAAGCTCTTATACTTTTGGAATGGCCTTTCTTTGAGTTCTGGCCTTTGCCATTTGGGCTTATATTCCATAAGTCTATGCCGATAGTTCACATTGTTCAATCACTTGCTTGGATATTTTCTACCATTCCCATTGTATGTGTTTTTTTATAGAACTTTTGGGGTTTTTGGTAGCTCTGTTTCTTCTTTACTGAGTAATTCCCGTTTGGAGTTTGCTTTGAGAACTTGGTTGAATTTCTTCTCGCTTGTCCTCTCAACGCACCCAACCGGCCGTTTTCCTTTTCCTTTATAACCAAGGCCAGCTTGCTTGTAATTGTGCTTTGGAGAGAATGTGTGTGCACCATTTGGAGTTTTGGATTTTTGAGACTCTTCATTGCTTGAAGACCCTTTTTCCAAAATTACTTTTGAAGTTTGACATAGCACAGAGGAATTAAATCCTAAGCTGTCTTGTCTCCACATTCTCTTTGACTCATAATAAGATCATCCAATGATTTAGATGCCTTAGTGAATGAGGCAATCACATTTTTGAGGTCATTCTCCTCTTTTCTATGGCAGCTATTTACTATTAGCTTGCATTTTCAAATTTTTAATCTTTTATTCTCATCAGCTATTTGACTTAGAGTACTCGGCTCCTTTAGTCACCGTGAGTTCCGCTCTTGAGTAGGTTGTTTTCCTCATTTAGTAGTGTGTGTGAGGATTTAATGTGTTCAAAATCTTTCATCATTTTGCCTAATGAATCATAAAGATCGGTGGGTGATGAAGTGTGTGTGTCACACTCACTATCACTAGAATCGAGTTTGATGAGTTAGAGTGTACCTCATCTTCTTGGTCAGGTTGATCTTGTTCCTTGGCCATCAAACGATCGAGCTTCTTCTTCGTAGTCACTTGAGTAGTCGCCACCGCTCTCTCAATCACTGTCTCTTGACTTGGCTATCTCAAATCTCTCTCTGACCAACATTGCCTTTTTCTTTTCTTGTCTTCTTTCTCTCAAGACCTTTCTTTCTTCTTCATTCCTGTATTTGTTGACTACAGGATATGGACAATCAATGGCATAGTGACTGGTTGCCTACAATTCCAAAGATAGATATTCAACTTTTTGATCGCTCTTTCCATTCTTGGATTGTCACCTTTGATATTCAACTTTTTGATGATATGTTCTCTTGGTTGGCTTATCTTCCCTTGACTTGGAGGGAGCCGAGTGTCTTCTGAAGATTCGCCCTTGCCTCTCTTGTAGTTCTTATTGAAGAACTTGTTGAACCTTTTAACCAACAGGGCTATTTCTTCCGGATCAATGACTTCTTTGATCTCGGCTCTCTTTCCATCCTTAACAATTAGAGCAAATTTTTGGGTACAACTGTCTCTTCCGATCTTTTCTTCTCACTCAAATTCGTAGGCTTTGAGATCCGAGAATAGTTCATGGTTGGAGGTCTTCGATAGGTCCATGGAATGTCTCGGTGCCATGACCTTCATTTCCCATTCACCGGGAGACTTTTTAGGATCTTCATTCACATTTCCTTCGTGTATATTCCTTTCCAAGTGCGATAGCTCGTTGGTGATTTACGTGAACCGAGCATCCAGTTCATCCAGGTTTTCTCCTGCGATCATTTTGAAATTCTCAAATTTTTGTACAGACCCACCGATAATTTATTTTTCTTGATTTGCTCGAGCCTTCACAAATCAATGATAGCTTATCCTGATTTCTTTAGCCGTTTTGCATGATTTGACTTTATTGAACATGGCTTTGTCCAAGGTTTTGTAAAGGATGTCTTTGGCTACATTGTCCAGTTGTATCTTTTTTGTCTTCATTTGTCCATTCGAGTTCTTGGTTTTTCAACCATAGCTTGTCTAGGGGCAACATCCTCTTCACCTTCATTGTAGCTCTTCTTACAAAGTGTGTTCACTTTTAAGATTTGCGGGCCTATCCTCTATCACTATCCACATCTCATCATGTAATGCTTTGATAGATGAGCCTCGCATACGAATTTTCCAATCATCAAATTCTTCAATTGTGAACATAGGGATGCGTGTCAAATTTGCTTCCATGATAATAACTTTTAATGATAAAAGGAGTTTTGAAAACTTAAGTACTAAAACAGGACTTTGAAAAGTTTGAAGATCTAGTTCAAGAACCGGTGCGGAAGGCTCAATAAACCAACCGCTTTGATACCACTTGTAGGTCCCAAGGGGTGTGAGTGTAAGGTTTAGAAGGGGGGTTGAATAAACCTTACCAAATTTTCGATTTAGTCCTTTTAAAAGTTCGAGTTGATACTACACAAATGTGTCCTAGGTGGACAACCAATTTAGTTAATCAAGAGAGTTAGTCACTCAACGCACTCTGATCGAGCTGTTGATAGAATAACTCACCAAGAAGACTCAATTAGCTCAACTGTGGTTTGTTTTTCAAAGGAAGACTTAACACCCTTAAGTTTGGTTTAGTTGTGATTTAATATTGGGTTTTAGTACTTAGAGATTATCAAATGGATAGCAAATATGTCAGCAGAATTAAACAAATATGATGCAGAATTAAAGTCTTTGAAATGTAAATGACACGATAAATTTTTATAGAGGTTTGAAGATGGGGTAATTCTTCTACTCCTCTCTTCTCCTCCACTCCCGGAGGAATCCACTAGGTATTGATCAAGATACAAAGTGGTAATAGTCCGATACAAGTCTTGATCACACAAAATGACTTGATCCTTCGTGACTCGATCCGAGATGCCTTGGTCACTCACCGCTTCTCAGACGACTCGGCTTCTTCTTCACAGGGCAGCTGCCTTGCTACTACAGCCCACTTGCTCAAGCTCTTTGGATGTGATCACTAAGCCCTCCAAAAGCTCAAGACTGGTTCGACCTTGAACCTTCCTACAATCCTTCGTCGAATGTAGACCCCTTGACTCTTCAGTAATTTCCTCTTCAACTGATTGAAGTTATCTTTCCTTCACAAGTGAGTGTTGGATTGATGTTCTTCGTAATGTAGGCTTGAGGATTGAGCGTTTAATAACTTGAGAGAATTTCAGGTTACAAAATGTTTCTTTCTTGCTTGTATTCAATTCTCAGATGATCAAGGTAACTTTTTCTCAAATAAACTCCTCAGCCTTTTATAGTGGTCTTTCAAAAATTTGCCCGTTGAAGAGATAGGCTTATTTTTGAAAGTCACTTGTGGTCGTTGGCTTGTCTTGTTGCAGTCCTTGGAATTGCCACTTCCTCGTATGAATTATTCTTCAGCATTTCAGAGTTCTGACACGGTGTAGTGCTTCCCATTGGTTTATTCCTCTTGCACGCTTCTGGGACTGAGCACTTCGAGAAAGGTAGCATGGAGATATTACTTGTTTAAGTAATTCTCTTGATTTCTGTGCAACGGATCTCTTTCAGTTATCTCGACTTGACTGCATTTCCTTGCTTTCCCCAGATGACTTAAGTCAGCTTCCAATCATCAATTGACTCTTCTGTCACTTCAACTAGAGACTTGACTATCTTGAGTTGACTTGACTGATGCTTTACTCAGCTGCATCTCAGCTGCACCTTCAGTCGAGTTCCCGTCTTCTCTTCTTTGGCCAAACTCAGTTGTCTCGCAGCGGAGTCTTCCTACTAGTCTCCAGTTGTCTTCTTGCATGTTTGGGCATAGCTGACTTAACTCAACTTGACCAGCCCTATTTATTACAATGCAGTTTACAACAAAAATTGGGGCGCCAACTTCCTATTCTAAGTTTTACATGGCATTCATCAAAATCTAAACAATAAATTTCCCAACACATTCCCTCTCATTAAAAATGACTGCGTTTTTGTCACTTAGCTCATAAATGACTCAGCTCACTGCAGAAATGACTCAACTCTTCTTCACTCCTTTCATATGGTGACTCAGCGGTCAACTAACTGGATATAGCTGACTTTCCGATATGGCTGATTCACTTAGCTTATTCATGAAATTTGCTCTGTTTTCATCTTTTCATGTTTCATCTCTTCTCATTGAGTCTTATGAGTGTCAACTCAGCTCAATTAACCCTAGCTCATGCTTAAGCTCTTCAAATCTTGATTCACATAAGGGCTTTGTGAATATGTCAGCTAACTGTTTATCAGTTGAGATGTATTCCAAAGTGATGTCTTTCTTTTCAACATGATCTCTTATAAAATGATATCTGACATCAATGTGCTTTGTTCTTGAATGCAACACAGGATTCTGAGTGATTGCAATAGCACTTGTGTTGTCACACATAATTGGAATCTCTTTTTCTTCAATTTCATAGTCTCTCAGATGTTGTCTCATACATAAGGCTTGGGCACAACAGCTGCCCGCAGCTATGTACTCTGCTTCAGCTGTGGATGTGGCTATTGAGTTTTGCTTCTTGCTAAACCACGAAACAAATCTGTTTCCAAGCATTTGACAAGTTCCTGAAGTACTCTTCCTGTCAACTCTACATCCAGCATAGTCAGAGTCTGAGTAAGAGTCCGAGTAACCAATGAGCTTAATCCACCTTCCTTTGGATACCATAAGCCAACTTCTTGGCATCCCTTCAAAAATCTTAGGACTCTCTTAGCTGCAGTCATATGGCTTTCTTTTGGTGCAGATTGAAATCTTGCACATACACCTACTGCAAAGGTGATGTCTGGCCTGCTTCTTTTGTTAGATAGAGCAAGCAGTGATCCAATAGTGCTCTCAGATCTTGTAATCTACTGACTTTACCATCTGCATCCATGTCCATCTTGACTGATGTATTCATTGGTACTTTCACAGAAGACTTCTCTTCCATACCAAATTTCTTCATTAAATCTCTGGTGTACTTTGTTTAACTTATGAAGGTTCCATCCTTCAACTGTTTAACTTGAAGTCCTAAGAAGAATGTCAGTTCTCCCATCATGCTCATTTCAAATTTGCCTTGCATGAGGTTTGAGAACTTATCACACAACTCTTTGTTTGTGGATCCAAAAATGATGTCATCCACATATATTTGAACAAGCAGTATACTCTCTCCATCTTGACTTCTGAAGAGTGTTCTATCCACTTTGCCTTTGATGAATCCATCGTCAGTTAGAAATTGAGACAATGTGTCATACCATGCTCTAGGTGCTTGTTTCAATCCATATAGAGCTTTCTTAAGCTTGTACACCTTGTTTCCAAGAGTCTTCTGCTCAAAGCCTGGAGGTTGCTCAACATAGACTTCTTCTTCCAACAGTCCATTTAAAAATGCACTTTTCACATCCATTTGATACACAATGAAGTTGTTTTGTGCAGCATAGGCAAGAAACATCCTTATTGCTTCTAATCTTGCAACATGAGCAAATGTTTCATCAAAATCTATTCCCTCTTCTTGGCAATACCCTTTGGCTACCAATCTTGCTTTGTTTCTTACCACAGAACCTTCTTCATTCATCTTGTTTCTAAAACCCATTTTGTGCCAATAACATTTTGATGGGTTGGTCTTTGCACCAGTTCCCATACTTTGTTCCTTTCAAATTGATTCAGCTCTTCTTGCATGGCTTGAATCCATTGTGTGTCATCCAATGCTTGTGACACATCTTTTGGTTCTATTTGGGAAATGAAACAAGTGAACATTGCTTCTTGTTGAGCTCTGGATCTGGTTCTTACACCATCTCTTACATCTCCAATGACTAGCTCTGGTGGATGGTCTCTCAACCATCTCACATCAGGTTGGAGTAAATCAGCTGGGTTCAGTCGTCTTGCAGCCGTGTTTTCTTGAGAAACTCTTTCATCCTCATTTAGCTGCAGATTTTCCAGTTGTCTTTGAGACTCAGCAATCTCATCTTCATCTTGATTGATTGCTCGAGCTTCAGCTTCAACATAGGGACTCTTCTGCATAGTTGGCTGATTCAGCTTATCAGCTAACTCTTCAATGTCTTCTCCATTTATATTAGGTTCATCAAAAACCACATGGATAGACTCTTCTGTGGCCATAGTCCTCTTGTTCAACACTCTATAAGCTTTGCTTTCAGCTGAGTATCCCAAAAAGATATCTTCATCAGCTTTAGCATCAAAAGCCTTTAGATTATCCTTGCCATTGTTGTGGATGAAGCATTTACATCCAAATATTCTAAAATATGCAACATTTGGGTTTCTCCCTGTCCGAATTTCATAGGGAGTCTTTGTCAGTTGTCTATTGATCATGCATCTATTTTGAGTATAGCATGCAGTGTTTATTGCTTGACCAAAATCTTTTAGCGGCCGAACTTGACTAACATGGTCCTTGCAACTGACTTCCTTGAGAGTTCTTTCTTTTTTCTTTCGCTACTCCATTCTCCTGTGGAGTCCTTGCTGCAGATAATTCATGTGCAATACCATTTTCAACACAATACTGAGTTATTATCCCATTGACAAACTCAGTTCCTCTATCAGACCTTATCTTTATAATGGTTTGACTCTTCTCATTTTGAACTCTTTTCATCAGCTGAGGTAACTTCTGCAAAGGTTCCTTCTTTTTACACATGAAGATTGTCCATGTATATCTTGAATAATCATCCACCACTACTAGAGTGTATTTGTTTCCACTTATCTTTGGCCGCTCAATCGACCAAATAAATCCATATGCAATAGATGCAATATCCTTGTTGAAGATGGACTAGACTTCTCTTTGAATGATGATTTGATTTGCTTTCCCATTTGACATGCATCACAAACACTTTCTTTCTTGTACACTGAGTCTGGTAGTCCTTCTACAAGATGACTCCTTGCAAGCTTGTTAATTGTCTTGAAATTCAGATGACTCAGCTTCTTGTGCCACAGCCAACTTGATTCGGCTGTACTCTTTGCTAACAGACAAGTGCTTGGTGTGGCAGTCGACCAATCTACCACATACATGTTCTTTTGTCTGGATCCTTGCAACACTACTTCATTTGATTCAGTGTCTTTAATTTGGCACACTCCCATATTGAATCCAACATAATAGCCCTTGTCATAGAGTTGGATGATGCTTAACAGGTTGAAGTTGGGGCCTTCAACGTACGCAACATCTGTGATTTCAAATCCATTTTTCTTGATGGATCCAGTTCCTCTAATTTCCCCTGGAGCTTCATTTCCTCTAAATATGACTTTTGCGCCTCTAATCTCCTTGAATTTTGACAGATTTTTCTTGTTTCTGTCATGTGTCCGGAATGCCAATATCCATGTACCAGTTCCTTGGCACTCACTGCTTTCCTTGAACCTGCAATCAAGAAAATCAGTTTTTAGGTACCCATAATTGCCTGGGTCCTGTGGGGTTAGTGTTGTAAGATGATCCAACCAACCTATAGCCAAATGATCTCACTTTAAGAGGTTGCCATCTATCTGTGCCATAATCATAACTCACTTTGGCAAATTGCTTGGGGCTTTAGGTTCATACAAATTGCTCTTTTGTCAGATGCCTGTGTGTGTTTAGCAATTGCCTTCTTTGGGCAGTTGTGATATTTCTAAGTGTAGTGCTTGGGTGCATATGTGTGCTGATGATGGCTCTTTTGCCTTGGGAATGACCTTTGTTGAGTTCTAGGCCTTTGCCATTTGTGTATATATTCCATACGTCTTTGCTGATATTTCATATTATTCCAATCAGCTTGGCTTGGATAATTTCTACCATTCCCATCATATGTGTTCCTTTGATAGAAATTCTGGGGCTTCTGGTAGCTCTGTTTCTTCTTCACAGAGTACTTCCTGTTTGGAGTTTGCTGAGGAACTCTGCTGGATTTCTTCTCAGCTGTCCTCTCAGCATCCTCAACTGGCTGTTTTCCTTTTCCTTTATATCCAAGGCCAGTTTGTTTGTGATTGTGCTTTGGAATGAATGTTTGTGCAGCATTTGGTGTCTTGGATTTTTGAGATGCTTCATTACTTGAAGATCCTTTTTCCAAGATCACTCTGGGGGTTTGACTGTGCACAAAGGAATTGAATCATATGCATGTCTTATCTCCACACTCTTTTTGGCTCATAATTAGGTCATCCAATGATTTAGATGCCTTTGTGAATGAAGCAATCACATTTTTGAGATCATTTTCCCTCTTTTCTATAGCAGTCTGCCATTAGTTTAGCATTTTCAGCCTTCAGCTCTTTGTTCTCATCAGCTATGTAACTTAGAGTACTCAGCTCCTTAGTCAGCTGTGAGTTTTGGCTTTTGAGCTGGTTGTTTTCCTCATTCAATAGTGTGCGTGAGGACTTCATGGGCTCAAAATCTTTCATCATTTTGCTTAATTAATCATAAAGATCAGTGGGTGATGAAGTGTGTGTGTCACAATCACTATCACTAGAACCGAGTGAGATGAGTTAGAGTGTACCTCATCTTCTTGGTCGAGTTGATTTTGTTCTTTAGCCATTAGAGATTAATGCTTCTTCTTCTTAATCACTCGAGTAGTCGGGAATTCACTACTCTCGAAGTCATGTATCTTTTGACTTAGCTGTCTCAAAAGGGCCTTTGTCTTTTCTTGTCTTCTTTCTATGAAGACTCTTCTTTCTTCTTCATTCATGTATTTATTAACTACAGGATATGGATCATAATGGCATAGTGACCTTTTCCAACACAGTTCTCGAGATCTTTCCAGTCTTTCCATTCTTGGATTATCACTCACAACCTTTTGATGCTTGACTCTCTTGGGTGGCCTATCTTCCCTTGACTTGGAGGAGTTCAATGTCTCCCGGAGGATTCACCCTTGTTTTTTTATAGTTCAAATTAAAGAACTTGTTGAATCTTTTAACCATCAAGGCAATTTCTCCATGTCAACGGCTTCCTTGACCTCGCTTTCCATCTTTGACTATAAGTGCAGTTGTTTTGGGTACATTTGTCTCCTCTTGATCCTTTCTTCTCAGCTCAAATTCATAAGCTTTGAGGTCTGAGAATAGTTCATGATTGGATGTTTTTGATAGGTCCATCGAGCGCCTTTGAGCCATAGTCTTCATTTCCCACTCACCGAGGCTCCTTTAGAATTTTCATACACATCTCCTTCTGTGTGTATTCCTTTCCAAGTGCTTGAGAGCTCATTTGTAATTTCAACAATCTAGCATCCGGTGATCCATTGTCTCACCCGCAAGCCTTTTAAAATTTTCAAACTTTTTAACAACAACAGATAATTTGTTTTCTTTAATTTGCTCTGATCCTTCACAAATTAATGTTAATTTGTCCCAAATTTCTTTGTTGTTTTGCATGATTTGACTTTATTGAACATTGCTTTGTCCAGGGTCTTGTAGAGAATATCCTTGGCAACATTATCCAGGTTGTATCTCTTTCTGTTATCATTGGTCCATTCAGTCCTAGGTTTTTCAACTAAGCGTCGGTCTTGCTTTTCTTCTCCTTCTTCCGCAAGTGCTTCTCCTTGCACTCCGTTTCACTTTCAATATTTGCGAAAGGGCCCATCCTCTATCACTAGCCACATTTCATCATGGAAAGCATGATAGATGAGCTACATACGAATTTTCCAGTCATCAAATTCTTCAATAGTGAACATAGGAATGCGTGTCAAATTTGTTTCCATGATAATAACTTTGTTGTTTAAAAAAAACTTTGAAACAACAAGTGTTAAAAACTTCTTTGAAAGATTAGAGATCTAGTTCAAGAACTTAAAGCAAAAATACAAGGAAAAATGCTCAATGAACCAACCGCTTACCACTTGTAGGTCCTAAGGGGTGTGAGCAAGGTTTAGAAGGGGTTGAATAAACCTTACCAACTTTTCGATTTTAGTCCTTTTAAAATATTACAGAGTTAAATACACAAATTCCTTGAGGATAGCTAAGTTAGTTAACCAAATAGAGTTAGCCACTCAACATACTCGATTGAGCTTTGATAGAATAACTCACTTTTAGTCTAAACCTTAACTTGGTCGTGATGAGATTTCAAAAAGACTTAACACCCTTGAATTTGGTTTAAGTTTGTTTTAACAATTGGTTTTAGCACTTTGTTAATTATCGTTGATGCAAATTATCGCAGATATAAAATGATATACAAAAATAAAAATGCTGAAATGTAAATGACACAATAATTTTTATAGAGGTTCAAGATGGGGTAATTCTTCTACTCCTCTCTTTCCAACTCCTGGAGAAATCCACTAAGTATTGATCAGAGTACAAAGTGGTTATCAGTCCGGATATAAGTCTTGATCACACATCCGACTTGCTCCTTTGGGACTCGATCTGAGATGCCTTGATTACTCACTTTTCTCGTCCGACTAGCTTTCTTCACAGGTGGTCGCTTTGCTATTTCAAAAAGAATTTGATCAAGCTTCTTGGATTTGATCACGAAGCCCTCCAATAACTTGAGACCGGTTCGACCTTGAACCTTTCTACAATCCTCCTTGGAATGTAGACCCCTTTTGATTCTTCAAAAGTTTCCTCTTCAACAATTTGAAGTCGTCTTTCCTTCACAGCTTAGTGTTGGATTGATTTCCTTCTTGATTTTGGCTTGAGGATTTGCTTGAATAACTTGGGAATATTTTTGCAGGTTACAGTATGAGTAATACTTGTTTTCTCGTTGTTCAGGTATGCAAGGTAACCTTTTCTCAAAGTGATTCCTCAAAAAAGAAAAAGATTTTTATTGTGCACTTTCAAAAATCACCCGTTGAAGAGATAGGCTAATTTTCAAAAGTCACTTGTGTTCGTTGGCTTGTCTTTTCTTGGTTTTCAATCTTAAGATGTAGACCTTTCCTCGTATTAAATGAATGTCCAGCTTTTCAGGTTCTGACACAAGGTGCAATGCTTCCCATTGATTTATTCCTTTTGCACGCTTCGGGGATCGAGCACTTTAAGACATGGCAAAGATGGAAGTATTACTTGTTTAGGTAATATTCTTGACTTTTGTGCAATGGATTCTTTTCGCTTAACTCCTCTTTGCACCGCTTTTCCCCAGGTGACTTGAAATCGCTCCAATGATTGAAAGACTCATCCGTCACTTCAACTTGACTTGCTTCGCTTTTTGCTTTGGTTGACTTGATCGACTCTTCATACAAAATTTAGATCACAAAATACTCCTTCAATCGAGTCCTTGACATCTCTTCCTTGCCACACTCACTACAAATGAGTCTTCATCCCAATCTTCATTGACTTCTTGTATATCCAGGCATAGCCGACTTGATCTCTGCATAACCCTATCTATTACAATACAAATTACAAGGAAAATGGGGTGCCAACTTTCAAGTCTAAGTTTTACATGGCATTCATCAAAATCTAAACAATAAATTTCCCAACATGATGCAAAAACCAAAACCTATTCGCCCTAGTGGGAGGTTTAAGAAGAAGTGACAACTTACTAGAGTCCCAATGAATGTTTGATTTAGTAATCTCGGCTCTCAATTCCGCAATCTCCTCATCCGTGAGCCAATGTTGAACATCTCTTTGTGGAATTTCATCTTGTTGGGGATTGTTTGAAGATTCTCCCCTTTGCCTCATTTTTCTCTTTTGAGGATTTTGATCGGTAGATTTATGGGGTACCATGAAAATAAGAAGATATGGGTGATATAAACTCAAAGATTGAAACAATTTGAGAGACAAAGAGAAATTTTGAGAGAGATTTTAGAGTTAGGGGTCGAAATTTTGAGATAAAAGTGAGTAAAAGACACAACCCCTGTTTTAAAAAAAGTATTATGTCGTTTGTTTTCGCCTGGTCGACCGGTCGACAGGGCGGTCGACCTGTGTTGTTGACCGATCGACCACCTGGTCGACCGGTACCTGTCCAGGGTACCAGTTTTAATCCGAAAAACTTTTACAAAAAAATGCAAATCGAACCCCAAGTGTTTTTCGAAGTATATACGACACCAAAGAAATTAACAAGCATAAAACGAGTAAATATAGACTCTTTATTCAATATGCATTATGCCTAGATGAGCTCGAATTTTACAAGAGGTCTCGTATGTTACCGAAACAAAAGAAAATTCGCTGAAGCAAAATGTATTCAATTTATCGAGACATGAAAATTTTGAATCTCATTATAAAAAATTCGGTTATGAGAAGCCGAATTTTTGAGCGAAGATAAAAAAATGAATGCTTTATCAAAACAAAATATAATCCTTAAAAAGTCTCGGATAAAACAATCTTTATCGAATAGTGCCTTACAAAACTTGAAAAATTCTTTTAGTGGCACTTATATGAGATTCTTTGAAATTGATTGAAAAACGAGCACATAAGCATACGGCATGAAGAATATCGAGTCTAAGAGAGTAAGAATAACACAAGTGAACGTACCTCGATAGATTATGCCACTCTAAATATCGAGTCTAAGAGAGTAAGAATAACACGAGTGAACGTACCTCGATAGTTTATGCCACTCTTGACAAATTATGATTAGATAACCATTGATGAAGGTATGTATATATCCTACACAATTCTTAAATGAATCTTGCACAAAATATGATGATAAAAGTGTAGACTAAAACAATAAGAGATGTCACAAGTATGCTATATAAATCCATAAGAGATAATAGACATATAAGTTCTTGTAAATACACAAGAGTTTAGAAAAAAGCAATATACAAGGTCTTTCTTTAAAAATAGATTTTAAAAAATATTTATTGAAGACCTTATTTTTAATAAAAATATTTGAACAATCATTTTGACAATTAAAGCAAAAATACAAGCATACATAAAAAAATGCATATTTTAAAGAGGAGATACGGTTTACCAATTATGCCATTTCCATGGGTTGTGCTTTTCCCTTTGTTGATGATGTCTTTCTCTTGGAAGCCCATTTTGTTGATGATGACTTTTCCAATTGCTCCATTTTCAAGGTTTGTTACCTTCCCATTGTTGACAATATTTCCCTCTTGGAAATTCATTGTGGTAATGTCTTCTCCTTTGATCAAATGAAATGGGCATTTGATGTCTTCTTGGCGGTATGATTTTTCTTTGATTGTTGTTCCACCGAGTACCTAATATGATATTGTTTTATGGTACCCTCAAGTGTTTGGGTCCTTCGGGATTAACTTTGAAACTTTTAGGTCTCCAATAATAATTAGAGCTATTTTCTAGCCCGACAAGTATTAGCCGTGTGACCCTTTTTACCACAATAAAAGCAAGTGATTATTCTAGGAGTATAATGACCACCATGCATAGAGACTTAGCTTCTTTTCTTATCATCAATAACTTTGGGCTTATAACCAAGTCCTAGTTTCAAATTATCACAATGATGAACATCAAGAATTTTGGTCATTTTATTGGTACTGAAATTAAACTTAGTCAAATCATTGTTCATGCAATTAATATCCTTTACAAGAGATTCATTATCCTTTTCAAGGTTTCTAACCTTATCAAGTGTGGTAGTGTGAGCACATAAAAGTGACTCATAGGAAGTAAATAAGCTATCCTTATCATTTATCAAAACATTGAATTCCTTTTTCAAATTTTTGTATTTAACAAGTAAGCTTTGGAATTCATTTTTAAGCTCATCAAAATCATTTTCATTTTTAAGCTCATCAAAATCATTTTGCAATACACTATAATCATCTTGTTATTCATTATCAAAAGAAGTAGAGGGGTTAGAGCGTACCTCATTTTCTTCTTCGATGCCCATAAGACATTGCTCGACTTCTTCATCATCGGAAGTTGTAAGAAGCTCATTCCATGTCGTTGGATTTGATGTTGTATCCAATTGAGAAGTAGATGCTTTTGAATAGCTCCTTTCATTTGCATACACTTCATAGATAGCTTCTAATTTTCTCCATACTTCATGTGCTGATCGAATTCCTAGGTAAGTGAGCAATAAAGAATATTGAGAGCTTTACCATTTAATGAGAGAATTTTCTTGTCTTCATCATTGAGCTCCTTGAGGACTTTGGAGGTGTGAGTTCCGTCTTTCATTGGGATGGATACTCCATTAATAACCATGTTCCAAATATCAAACCCGCAACTTTAGAAATACCATTCCATTCTTTGTTTCCAAAATGCATAATTTTTGGAGTCGAATAGTGGTGGCTTGTTGGTGGAGGCGCCGGTGAGATAGACTTCATTCGTAGCCAATGATCGTTCCTCTTTACTCGCGATGTGGAATAAGCTTGCCAAAGATTTTAGCTTTGATACCACTTGTAAGTCCAATTGGCTACGATAATCTAGAGGGGGGTGAATAGATTATGCCCATTTTCTCGATTATGCCTTCTTTTTCGGATAAATAAGCCAAGACAAGAATGGAAGTGCGGGAAGTAAACAATACGCGTCGATTTATAGAGGTTTATAGAGGTTCAACCCACCTAGGGATGGATTTCAAAAAAGAAAAAAAAGATTTTATTAATTACCACAATTAATACAACATCACCTTACAACACCTCTTTGGAGATTACCACAATCTCCCTTGAAGATTACCACAATCTTCTACGGCACCTTGTGAAGATTACCACAATCTTCTACCTTGCAGAACACCAAATTCTTCAACACCTCAAAGAGCACCAAACTCTTCAATAAGAAGATTACCGCAATCTTCTAACATCTAACACCTAACATCACCCAAGTGTGTTCTTATCACAAGAACACTCACAAGGATATCTTGTGTTGAATGATGACCACAAATTCAAGATAACAACTCGATAATAAATAATACAATTTTGAGTGCAAGTGTAATTAAGAATAAAGCCTAGACCTCAAGATGTGAAAGTGTAAGACCTTAGGCTATTACAACAAAAATATAGAAAATAAAAGAACAAGTATTTGCTTGAGTGTATCTCTTGTTGTGTTGTGTATGATGGTTGTCTTGTTGCTCCAAAACTTCCTCTATTTATAGGAGAGGTTTGATCAAGGATAGGCTCATCTTGGGGATTGAAAATCTATAGAAAAATAAAATTAAAATCAAGAATATAGCTGTTAGAAATCAATCCCATAAATTAAGGAAAATATGTCTGCGGTCAACGGCTAGAATTTTGCTGTCGAAACGGTAGGGCGACCGGTCGCGCAGAAATAGACGTTTAAAGAAAATACCCAGAAATTGCATAGGGCGACCGGTCCACATAGGGTTCGACCGGTCGACCCTATGCTTGACCGGTTGGCCTCATTAAAAATCATTACAGGGAGTTTGCAAATAACCCAGACACCGGTCGACCTCCAGGTCGACCTCAGTGAAAAATTGCTTCGTCTCTTTTCTGTTTCAAAACTCAACTCAGACACAAGTTGCCCTATAGGGTGACCGGTCCAACACGAGATCACAAAAGTGTTGTCCAATTTTTATCGAAAATAAACTTCAAGAAATACTCCGTAAAAATAGTAAAAATATTTTAAACCGATCGGAAGTATTTGGAAAATATTTAGAAACATTGTGTTGGTGTAAAAACACTTTAAAACAAAATCATCAAAATCATGATAAAAATATTTATCTAACAAATCCGTCGGTATTTGCCGACAGAACAAGTCCGTCCGTAAATAACGATAAATATTTCTGTCGATAAATGCTTGGTCGGTAATCCATCTCCATTCCGTCGGAAAATTTGGCGGTAAATGTTTTCTGAAAATTTACCTTCAGATTAGCGAGAGACTATTGTCTGTCGTTATATTCCGTCGGCAATCTATCGGTGTTCCGCCGGTATTGTTTTAAATGCATATTTGTCGATAATCCGTCGGTAGTCTCTTGGTAAATGGCGACCGATTCATTCCGTCGGTAAAATATTAATTTCTTGTAGTGATGTTTTTATCGTGCTAATGGTTTTTTTGATGATTCCAAAGGGGGAGAAAAATGAAATAAGCTCATAAGCTCAAAAATGCTTGAAAAAGCTTGAGAAAAAAGCTATAAGCTGTAGATGTAAAAGCCAAAAGCTGAGGATGAAACTTAGTCGAATAGATGTATCATGGACTTTTACATATGACTAATGATTTCTTTTTGACAGGGGGAGCTTTTAACCTCTTGAAATTCAAACTAAAATTGTAAAAGCTGAGCTTTTAGCTTTTAGTTGTTTGCTTCTATGGCTGCTCTTGATTTGCATGTTGATAGGGGGAGCTTTTAGAAAATATTTTGAAAAATATTTTCTCCTATCCTTATGATTCTTATTCATGAAAAGCGTCGCCTAAAAAGGATAGTTGTTTTTGACTGGAAAAACTTGTTTTGTTTTCAAAGTCGACCTTCTAAAATTGTTTTGGTTTGTAATCATCAAGAAGGGAGAATTTGTTAGATAAATGTTTTTATCGTAATTTTGATGATTTCATTTAACAGGGTTTTTCACCAAAACAATATCCCCAAATGTTGTCCAAATACTCCTAATCGATTTAAATTATTTTTACTAATTTTTTGGAGTATTCTTGAAGTTTATTTTTGACAAAAATTGGACAACACTTCTGTTTCGAGGCCAACCGGTCGCCCTAGATGACAACCCATGGCTGGAATTTGATTTCTGAAACAGAAATAAGACGGAAAGAAAAAAATTGGAGGTCAACCGGTCGACCATTTGGTCGACCGGTGCCTGAATGATACAAAATTTGTTCAAACTCATTCTGTTTCAATTTTTGAACAGATGGACTGGTCCACCCAAGGGGCCGACCGGTCAAGCACTAGGTTGACCGGTCGAAGACCCCCTGGACTGGTCCACCAAGTTATTTTTCATGTGTTATTCGAATTTTTTCATTTGAGGTCAACTGGTCGACCTAAGGTTTTATCAGCAAATTATCCGTTGTACATTAGACAACTTTTCATGATTTTAAGGGATTGATTTCTAACAGCTATATTCTCCATTTCATTTGCAATTTTTTTACAGATTACAATCTCCAAGGAGGAGCCTATGGCTGGAAATCAAATCCAAGACCTCTCCTATAAATAGGTGAAGGATTGAAACAACAAGATATAACAACACAAGCAATACAAACACAAACAAACTTCTTGTTCTTCACTTTCATATTCTTGTTGTATTTAGCCTAAGCTTTTCACTTGCACATCTTGTGTACTAGGTTTGATTCTTGATTACACTTGCACTTCAAAGTTGTATACTTCATTTGAGTTGTAATGTTGAATTGTTTTCAATCATCTAGAGCAAGACATCCTTGTTAGTGTTCTTGTGGTAAGAGCACACTTGTGTGATTTCATGTGTTGAAGAGTGTGGTACTCTTCATTGGTGTAAGAAGATTGTGATAATCTTCATAGGTGGTGTTGTAAGAAGAGTGAGGTGCTCTTCAAGGTAAATATTGTAATAGTTTGGTATCTATTAATAAATCTTTTTCCTTTTTCGAAACCTATTCCGGATATATCAGGGTGGTAGAAGATTAGGCCTAGGTGGGTTGAACTTCTATAAATCATCGCCTGTTGTTTATATTTCCTCACTTTCATTTTGGTCATAATTCTCATATTCGAAAAAGAGGGCGAAAATCATAAAATCGGGATAATCTATTCACCCACTCTCTAGATTATCGTAACCACTTGGACTAACATAAAATGCCCCCAAGAAAAATTAAAAAAATAATTAAATTAAAAATGATTAATTATTTTTATTAAATAGTTAACTTTTAATTAAAATTATTCAATTTAAGAAAGGAAATTTAGTTAAGAAGTAACTTATTAATAAATCAATTAAATCCATTTATTAAATTCTTAATTGCAAAAGGGTTAAATTAAATTAATTATTTTTTAAGTTTAAAAGTCCAATTTAAAACTAATTAAAATAATATATTAATAAAAATTACTTTAATTTTCTTATTTACAATCTTAATTTTAATTTTTGAATTATTTAATTTTATTTTATTTTTGAATAGTTAACTAAACCAAATCTATTTTTCAATTAATTAAATTTTATTTACTTTTATTAATTTACTAATTTGATGCGATTAATTTTAAGTTTTCTAAAATTCATGAATTTTTTAGAAATTTCTTTTTGTTTTTTATTAATTAAATTGATAATATTTAAGTGTTTTATAATTAAATTTAATTTTCAAAATATTATTTTGAGATTAATTATTTTTCTTGGGGAATTTTAGTCCTTTCAAGTGAATAGATACCAATTTATAAAAAAAATATGAAATATAGGTACTAAATTGGTGAATCGCAAATGTGAGCTACCAAACTAGCAAAGTGCCTATAGTTCAGGTACTAAACCATCAATAACGCTTATTAATTACTTGATAAAATGTGAAAGTTTCTCATATGAATTAGTTAAGTTTCATGCTCTACTATGATGAAAAATAAGAAAGAGTTTATTAATAGGGGTAAAATTTGGGTTGGGTCCGGGTTCATGGGCCCACGGGGCAGAATCAGCCAACTCAGACTGACTTGTTAAATTATCCGTGTCAAAATCTTGAATCTGAATCCGACCTGTTTATTTAACGGTGATTCAGACCCAACCCGTTTAAACCGTATAATAAAAATATTTTTATATACATTTAATAGTTCCAAGTGAATATATATATTGTTTTTAAAATCAATCACTATGACACACTAATCAATAAAAAATATCACAATTTACAACATACAAAAAAAAATAATATAATTGGATAAATAACATAACAAAGTAATCATATATTAAGGACAACATACAACAAGACATACAAAATAATAACAACATACATATTAAGGAGAGTTTAACATTTAAGTTTTAAGGACATGTCTTGTTTTTTCTTACAATTATATTTTCTTAGTTTTGTTTCAAATTCAAAAACGGGTTAGACGGTTGAAGCCTGGACCCATACCCATTAATATCATGTTAGGTTTGTATCGGGTCCAAAATTGACACCCTTAAGTCTATAGGATACAAATTAGATATATTACCTAAGTTTCGTGCCTCCAGGGACATGGTGCAGAGGTAAAGCAAGAGGTGGAACAATAGAAGATCGAGTGTCGCATGCACCCTCATGGAGTTTCGGAAGGCATGATTTATTCTAGAAGATAAAGTATCTTATAAAGTTTTGGAAGTATGGATGACGATTTTAACCCGTCATGTTCACGACCCACCTGACCCGCCCCGTGACCTGTGTCGGGGTGGGTCGGGTCTAGAAATCAACTCTGCTTCGTGGGTACCCACCCCGCACTCGCCAATAATTTTATTTTTTTAAATATACTTATATATGTTTTACATATATATTATACATGACAATGTAATTCTTATGTCTTAATATCATATCTAACATATAAACATTGATAATGACGATTTTTATAAAGAATATGCATTAGAAAATATAAGATAAAAAATTTATAATAATAAAAATTTATCCTACATGGGCCGACCTGCCCGCAGCGGGATGAGTTTGGGTCGTCAAGTACTTGTCCCCACTTCGTCCCATTGTCATCCCTACTTAGAAGACGTGATTTATCCTGAAAGGGTCTGCATGGAGTCTTGGAAGGCACAATGATCCTGGAAGACAGGATAGTCATGTGGTGGTCGAATAATTATATGTCTACACCGAGTGTGTATAAGCTGCGACCGCATCCGAATTTATCAATAGCGGTTAAAGTGGGAAAGGTCGTCTGCCCATAGGATTAGTCAGTTGCAAATCTGAAAACTTGTCTATATATTTTTTTTTAAAAAAAAGTAACAAAAAGTCTTTAGGATGCACGCACTGCTCTAGGGACAATAGCACGTCATGAATTTGACCCGAGAGTGATTTAAATCCAAAGTCACTTGAAATGTGCAGTTGATATGGATCTAATGATGCCAAATTGCCACGTCAAGGATCTTAGACTATTAACACCCTATCCGATTCTAGAGTAATGATTTGATTAGAAAATAAATTGATTTAGTTGTTCGTGGAGTAGGAATTACATAAAAGTGATAAAAGGTTATGTTGTTATGCATAGCTTCAGATTAACATAGAAACCTATGAGAATCTACATAGATTTTCATCACTTCCTTAATCAAATTCAAGGACATTAGTATGTGTTTTCACAATTATGTAAATTCTTCAGAAAGTTTGTACTTAAGTGCACTACATAGCTTTATAATTATGGCAAAAACTTGTATAAGACCGTCTTTCGGATCCTATTCCGTAAGACGGATCCCCAACCCCCCCGACCCGCCCGTGACCCGCCTGCATAAAAAAAAAAAAAAAAAAACTGCATCTAATACAAGTACTTGCACACTGGGCCGCCCGCCCAAGTTGCCCGCCCCGCCCGCGACCCGCCCGCTGGGCCCAACTCCAGCCCAAGTTAGGCGCGCCCCCCACCCAATGGTTGGATCATCTTACTCAAAAAATTAAGAAATTTGCACCAGCTAGGAATTGAACCCAGGTCTGTACTATTCTACCACTAGACCACTGGTGCTTGTTCAACATCAGTTATAGAAAATAATACTACACTTTGAGTTAGTCCGAAGTCCCATACTCTCCTGTCAGTTATTCTTGCACAACGATCAGTTTGTGCACTAGTTAATTATACTTTAAAAAAAACTAAAAACATAAAAGTTAATAAATTTTCAAATTGAACCCGTGGTTTAATTTACAATTTTAATTGAAAAATCTCTCTCTCTCTCTCTCTCTCTCTATATATATATATATATATATAAACAAGTACTTGCACACTGGGCCGCCCGCCTAAGTTGGCCGCCCAAGTTGCCCGCCCCGCCCGCGACTCCGCCCGCTGGGCCCAACTCCAGCCCAAGTTAGGCGCCCACCCAAATGGTTGGATCCTCTTACTAAAAAAATTAAGAAATTTGCACCACAAAAATAAAATTGAACCCATGTCAGTGTTTTTACTAAAGAGAGGTGCTATTCTACCGCTGGACCAATGGTGCTTGTTGTGCATATTTAGTATAACCATGAATATAACCATGGATATAAAGCTTTATTATCATCCCTTCATTTTAGAAATTTAAATTCTCTGAATACCAAGTGAAACTTTATCTGTAAAAATAGTGATACTTTTGAGTAATAAATATGATACTTTTAAGGTGAACATTGATACTTTAATTTTTACATATTCAAAAAATAAGAATTTTTGATGTACTCATTCTAGTCTCATAGCTAATGTTTTTTACATTGAAAAACTGATACTTATGATGGAAATAGTGATACATTTGATATTCAATATGATACTTTTATGATGGACAATGACATTTTAAAATTTTAAATTCTCTGAATAAAAAATAATACTTTATCCGAAAATAGTGATACTTTTGAATAAGAAATATGATACTTTTAAGGTGAACATTGATACTTTAATTTTTACATATTCAAAAAATAAGATTTTTTGATGTATTCATTCTAGTCTCATAGCTAATGTTTTTTACATTGAAAAACTGATACTTATGCTGGAAATAGTGATACATTTGATATTAAATATGATACTTTCATGATGGACAATGACATTTTAAAATTGTAAATTCTCTAGAAAAAAAATTGATACTTTATATTAAAATAGTGATACTTTTGATAAGAAATATGACACTTTTAAGGTGAACATTGACACTTTAATTCTTATATATTCAAAAAATAAGATTTTTTTATATTAAAATATGTGACCGTATTAAAAAAACATGATACTTTATCTCAAAAATAGATATTTTTTACTCATAAAAGTGGTACTTTTAACTCGCCATATTTATTTTTCTTTTGTCACTGTCTCAATTCATAAAAGTGATACTTTATCTCAAAAAATGGATACTTTTACTCATAAAAGTGGTACTTTTAACTCATTTCATATTTATTTTGCTTTTGTCATCAGATCTTTGAATTCATACTTCGTGATTTATTTACAAAAACATGATACTTTATCTCAAAAAATGGATACTTTTACTCATAAAAGTGTTACTTTAGCTTTCTGTCTTATTTATTTTTCCTTCGTGATTTAAAGTATCATGTTTTTTTAATATAGTCACAAATTAGAAATGAAGAAAAGAAGAAAAATAAAAAATAAATATGATATAGTTAAAGTAACACTTTTATAAGTAAAAGTATCCGTTTGTTGAGATAAAGTATCATATTTCTTATTACGATTACAAACTAGGAACAAAAAAAGAGGAAAAATAAAAAATAAATATGATGTAGTTAAAGTAAAACTTTTATAAGTATCCATTTATTGAGATAATGTATCAAGATTTTTAATAGACTTGGGTTCATTCTTTAAAAGCCTTTTACATTTATAGGCATTTTTCATTTTTTTTTAATTAACAGCGTATTTATGAATGGGTTTATATAAATTATTATACTAAAATTGCACAATGAGTACTAGTGGTGTAGTGGTAGAACACCACCTTAAATCTATTAAAATCCATATGTCGGGAGTTCAATTCCGTACCTAATATTGAGCAATTTTTTTTTTTTTTTTTTTTTTGTTCCCCGTGCAAATAAGAGGTGCAATTGGTGGGTTATTCATATATTATTTTGTACATTGTTTCTATAACATTTTTGTGTTGTTCTAAATATTTTTATTCTTTGGTGTGGTGCGTGATTCCTATTTTTAAGTTCGTGTGGTGATTATTTCTGGTTTTTGGTAAAACATCATTTTTAATGCCGATGTTTCTTTGTTGTTTCAATTTGGTGGGGCGCATGTTAAAACAAGATGTTCTCTCTTCTTGTCCAGAAATACTTGCGGGTGGGTTGGGTGTGGGCATGTGTTTGGGTTTAGGTAAAATTTGAAACGCAACATGGTCGGGTTTTATGGGGATCCGCCTTTCACGGAATAGATCAATAAGATTTTCGGTCCCTACAAGAGACCTCAAACTTTAAATATAATTATTAGTTAACGTGGCCCAAAGAAATATGGCAATTCAAGGTTATTTACAAGTTACAACATCGATAAGGAACAAATCCGAATAGAATTGCGTAACCATTCGCTGAAACTGCATTTATTTGTACATTTGACCCTAAAAACCGCTGGCAATGGCAAGCATTGAAATTAAGAACAAGGCCCAAAATTTTAAACAAAGGGGAAATTACATGGAATACGCTGATTTTTATACCCTTACCACACAATACGCTCCAATTATTTTTGTACCTATTTTTTTTATTTTGTACCTAATATTTTTTTTACGCTCCTTGCTATTTTATGATTATTTTTATTTTTTTTCGTTTTTTTTTGTTCCTGCATTATTGTTTTATATATTATATAAGTTGTTTCGATGTTGTTTAAATTTGTTTCTTTGTTGTTTTTATGTTGTTTCGATGTTTCAAAACAACTTTAACCTATTTTTTATGTTGTTTTTTATTCATATATTATTTTGTACATTGTTTCTATTGTTTTTGTGTTGTTCTATAATATTTTTAATGTTGTTCTAATGATTTTTTTGTTGTTTTTATGTAGTGTTCAATGTGTAAATACAATTTTTACCTATTTTTAAGTTCTTTTTATTGATGTGGTGTTTTAAATATTTTTTACGTTGTTTTTGGGTTGTTCCATTTAAGAAATACTCAAACATATCATTTTTAATGTTGTTCCGATGTTTCTTTGTTGTTTCAATGAAGTTTTCGATGTTTAAATATAGTTTTTACCTATTTTTATTAAAAGAAAAATGATAGAAACATGTTAGAAACAATGTTGAAACACAGAAACATGTTTGAAACATGTTAGAAACAATGTTGAAACAAAGCGTAAAAATGTCCTAAGTTTTTGTGAACTCCTTAAGAAAGGGCACAACATTTCCCCAGTACATTTCTTGTGTAAAAAAAGAGCAAAAATCTGTCAAAGCTCTGGAGTGGTGGTTTTAAAAGTTTTTCAAAACTATGTCAAAGGGTAAGGCGAAAGGAGTGTAAATTTAGGTAAAATTGATTAATCAACAAGGAATCAAACAAAAGTAGAAACGTCCAAATTCTTAGAAGTGTGTGCATTAACTTAAAAAATGTGGGTATTTATGTCAATTTTCCAAAACAAACGCACACATCTATTTTTTTTTTCTTAGGCCCATCATCTTAGAGAATCATATTCATTATTTGTTCGTAAATTCGAGGTCCATATCAAGCCAGAATATGAAGCCGTGTGAAATATTAGCCCATTCGGCAACAGAAAAAAAGAAAAAGAAATTCCATAATAATATGGTTTAATATTAAGAAACAAATGCACTCAAAAAAAATCGAAACAAATTAATAAATTACATTAAATATCCAAAAATGATTTTAAGAGTCTCAAACGTTGTTTCAAAAAGAATTCATATCCTACTTACATAAATATATTCATTCAGGTCTGATAATTGTTTTAATAGCAAATAAGGGATTACTGATTTATTTTAATTAATTTATTTAATTCAACTCTTTTTGTATAGACAAAGACAACATAACGATATTGTCGTTGGATTATTATATATATACAAAAACTCTCACTGTGTCCCATGATCGATGAAACCAGGGCGTGGAGTGGACACCCGAATCTTCTATTTTACTTTTATTTTGCGCCGTTAGATAACAGTCGGAAGAGAACCCTTGAATAGCAACCGACCGGAAGGCGGAGGGGAAAAGGCAAGGCGGTAATTTCATGCACCGATGGCATTTTTGTAATATTCTAGGGTTCAAATAACCGGTGTTGAAAGATCTAGTTTTAAAATATTATCCTAAAAGTATTAGTTTAAATCAAATCTTCAAAAAATCAACAAAATAAACAAAGATTGAAATCTAAATGGAACAACATATTATCAATTTGAGAGCATTTCTGATCAACTTAACAATAGGCATTGACTTCTAAAAAGTACTAGTAAATTCCTTTCTAGAGAAAACCGTATTTTAGTAGTTACCGGTGTTGTTTATCAATATAATTAACTTTTTACTCCCAGTAAAGTCGTAAAAAAATGTCTTTTTCACAGTGGTGTCTAAAAGTATTAGTAGTCCCATTAAAAAATATTTAGTAGTAACGATGAAATGTATTAGTATAATTAGCTTTTTCTCCCGAAAAGTATTCTATTAGTAGTAACATGAAATGTTTTTTTTTTTAGTAATCCTCTTGAAAAATATTTATTTTTTCCATCAAGAATATTAGTATTCCTACTAAAACGTATTAGTAGTCTTATTTAAAAGTATTATGTTTTCTGATTAAATGTATTTTAGTATTCCTCTTGAAAAGTAATAGTTTTCCTCATAAAAAATATTAGTGATTCCCCATAAAAGTATTATTTTTCCCCCAAAATGTATCAATAGTCATCCTAAAAAATATTTGGTAGCACCCCTAAAATATTAGTTTTCTCCGAAAAGTATTAGTAGTCCTTCTAAAATGTATTAATAACTCTCCTAAAATGTATTAGCATCACCACAACCATGTTGACCTGCGTCTGGAACTGTTTATGAAATTTTAGAATTGTATTTTGAAGATCGAGGTTTATTGAGATCTTTGGCGAGCTCAATATAATTTTGGACCAGATATTTTCGTTAAATATTTTGGAGAAAAGAAGAGGCGAAATTAAAATTTCCGAGTTTATCTGTTTATATTGATGAGAAGAATGTGACTAAATTCCAATGATTGCAATGGGATTTTAGGGGTAGTCAAACTATTTTTTTGGATGCATTATTGGTGCATGGATTTAATGTGGGAATTGCATGAATGTTTTCTTTTGGTTTATCATCATCTGGTATATTGTTGTTTCTGTAAGTCCAAGCGGCTACGATAATCTAGGGGGGTGAATAGATTATCTCCATCTTTTCGATTTTACCCTCTTTTTTGAACCGAATGCTCAAAGACAATAATAAAGGTGCGGAATGTAAACAACACACATCGATTTATAGAGGTTCAACCCACCTAGGGCCTAATCCTCTACCACCCCAGTATATCCGGGATGGATTTCAAAAAGAAAAAAGAATTTATTAATTACCAAAATTAATACAACACCAACTTACAACACCTTGAAGAGCACCACACTCTTCTTCAACACCACCTTTGGAGATTACCACAATCTCCCTTTGAAGATTACCACAATCTTCCTTCAACGGCACCTTGTGAAGATTACCACAATCTTCAACCTTGAAGAATACCAAATTCTTCAACACCTCAATAAGAAGATTATCACAATCTTCTTACACCTAACACCTAGTTCACCCAAGTGTGTTCTTACCACAAGAACACTCACAAGGATATCTTGTGTTTGAATGATGACCAAAAATCAAGATTACAACTCAATAAAGGATAATACAATTTGAGTGCAAGTGTAATCAAGAAATGAAAGCCTAGACCTCAAGATGTGAAAGTGATAAGCTAGGCAAATTACAACAAGAAATAAGACAATGTAAGAACAAGTGTATTCTTGAGTGTATCTTGTTGTGTTGTAGTTTTCTCTCTTGTTGTGTTGCTTCAATTCTTCCTCTATTTATAGAAGATGTCTTGTACATGATAGGCTCCTCTTGGGGACATGAATTCTGTAAAAATTGCAAGACAATTGAAGAAAAGAGTTGTTAGAAATCAACCCCTCAAATTAAGGAAAAGTTGTCTGCAAACTCAACGGATAGTTTGCTGTCAAAAGAGGGGTTCGACCGGTCGCGCAGAGATAAGAATGAAATTGAATTCTGCGAATTTTTACATAGGGGGACCGGTCGGAGGGGCGGCCGCGACCGGTCGCCTTAGTCATGGTGGACGGTTGGAGTTGAAGAAATAACGAAACAGAGAAGTCTGAACCAAGAGGGCTTCTCCCAGGTACCGGTCGCCCAGGGGTCGACCGGTCGCCCTCACCGGTCGCCCACCTGTTTTTTTCTTACGTCCCATTTTCTATTTCAAAACTCAACTCAGGTACGGGTTGCCCTATAGGGCGACCGGTCGAGCCTGAAACATAAGTATTGTCCAATTTTATATCGAAAATAAACTCCAAGAAACCGAAAAATAGTAAAAATATTTTAGACCGATCGGGAGTATTAGGACAACATTCAGGGACATAGTTTTGATGTAAAAACATTTTGACATAAAATCATTTAAAAGCGTTGTCCATTTTAGACGAAAACAAACTTGAAGAAATACTCCGGAAAATATTAAAACCATTTTAAATCATTTAGGAGTATTTGGACAACCTTTAAAAATATTGTTTTGGTATAAAAACAAAATCATCAAAATCATGATAAAACCATTTATCAAACAATCTCCCCCTTTTTGATGATTACAAACCAAAACAATTCAACAAGGCCGATTTTGAAAACAAAACAATTTTGAGAGGCGATTTTGAAAACAAAACAAGTTTTCCGGACAAAAATAAATATCCGTTGAGAGCGACAACATTCCGCGCAATATAAACACAAGAATGGGAGTAGAGATATTCAAACACATATAGCAAATGCTCCCCCTATCAACATGCACAACAAAAGTAATATAGAAGCAACTTCAACATAAGCTAAAATCTTAGCTTTTCGATATTGAGCTTAAGTATCAAAAACTTAAAAGCTCCCCTGTCAAAGAGACATCATTAGAACCGTATATAAGTCCATACTACAACCAATGGACCAAGATCCACAACTTATGGCTTTCAATAGCCACAACTTATAGCTTCTTTTCATTGAGCTTATCTAATCTTAGCTTCTTTGAGCTAACGAGCTTATAACCTGTTTCTCCCCCTTTGGAATCATCAAAAAGAATGTTAGCACGATAAATACATCATATATTCATATCAAAGTGCGCAACTAAACCGATGTATCGAGCTATTTGAAACTTGAAGCTTATAAACCAAATAGGAGGAAAAAGTCGAATCATACGACTTGTAGAAGTTTATGAAAACTCATTTGATAAGCAAAACATGATATCTATAGATATATAAGACTTTTGAAATCGAGAGAATCATGTAGGGGATGAATTTTTCATTGAAACGTTTTATCGAACACTTGGCGGGCGTCAAAAATTGAGAAAGATATATATAGCCCTTGTAAATGAAATCAAACCAAGTTTTTCATCACCAAATACAATTTAACAAATGTCAATTATCAACAATCAATAAGCTCATCACAAAAATATATGAATTGCATCAAGAGAAATGCATATAAGCCACAAACTCAAGGGTTCAACCCAATTGAGATAAATAGAGTGAAATTCTTACCATTCGATCGGTAAAGATGAGCAATGATGATGATAATCGAGCTAGACAATCCCCAAAATATATAATGTATGCAATAAAATAAATTTGGAGTGAAATTTGTGTGCAATTTGCGAAGGGGACGAAAAATGGACAAAATAAGCCATAATGGCTAAGTCTGGAAACAGAACCATTTTAAGCCAAACAATAGCCAAGGGCGACCGGTCCAGAGGTAGGGCGACCGGTCGAGCTGGTGGGCGACGGCCGTCGCCCGCGCCCTGCAGCCACCATTGTTTTGGTTCTGTTTGAAAAATCCGAAGTTTAATCCAAAAATTCGATTTTTCGCACCTAAGTTTTAAAACGTGCAAAATGCATACGTAGACCTCATTCAATATACATTATGTCATAATCAAGCTCCAAATGAGGTAAAATACTCAGCGGTTAACGATCAAAAAGTCCGCGAGTTATCCCTGAGACGGAATTAAACACATCTCAAGTTTTTGTTAAATATCGCAATCCCTTAAAAAATATATCGAATCTCAATATATTTAGTTTGATTATGACGAACCAAATTTTGAATACGAATAACCGTATAATAGATACCGAACTTGTTATCCCAAAAAAAATAAGAACGTTTTAAAGCTTTGGATACAACAAGTCATAAGAAGAAGTGCCTTTCAAATATTTGAAAATTTCTTTTAATGGCACTTTAATGAGATTCGTTGGGATAGTTTTTGAAGTCGAGCATATAAACATAAGGCATATGGAATGTCGAGTCTATAGGAATAATACAAGAAAACATACCTCGAATTTGTTTGTCGACCGACATGCCTTTCTCAACCTTTGTCAATCTTTAGCCATAGAGGTTGAGATAGTTCTTCTTTCTTCAATGCCTAACTCCTTCAAGAGTTCTTTTGAAATATAACCATCTTCTTGGCATTGAGTAATTTGAATTCCAATGATCAAATTTGAGCTTCCCTCATCATGATCATCTTAGGTTCACCTTGCATTGACTTGGAAAAATATCTTGCACGAATATTTATTAGTAGCACCATCAACATTAATTTGCACAAGTAAACAATCTTGCCCTTTACAAAAACAAAGAGAGAAGTATCAACTTTACCTCTTGTAAAATCATTTAGCAAAAATAGCTAAGTCTATCATACCATACATGGGGTACTTGTTTTAAACCATACAATGCCTTTTATAAAAATCTTTTGGCCTAAAATTTTAAACTCCGATAGACTTTTATTTGAATAAAACCATTTAGAAAATTGGATTTAACATCCATTTGGTAAAGCTTGAAATTTTCTTAAAACAAGAATGGGCAAGTAAAATACAAATAGCTACTAAATGTGCTATGAGTGCAAATGTTACATCAAAATTAATTACCTTCTTCTTGAAAATACTTTCGAGCTACTAACCTCACCTTAGTTCGACCAATGTTGCTTTGGTCATCGAGTTTGTTCCGGAATACCCTTTTTGTCTTCTTCATCACTATCATCATAGGGCATCCAATTGATCTAAGGTGTTCATAATAGAACATTTACATCCAAATATTTTGAGGTAGCTAATATTTGGAGTACTTCATTTCTACACAACCTAACAAACTCATTAACGGCATCGCTTATATAAGAAAAAAATAGCCCAAGTGTAAAAACATGCCTCAATCATCAATCACAAAATATCTTGCAAAAGAGCATAGTAGAAATAGACACTATATATATAGACCATGAAGCAAGAAACACATACTATGCATTTAGAAGATCATCAAGAGTCTAATAAATCATGCAAGTTCAAATAAGCTTAAGAAAGCTACAAACGGTCTCTTTTGAAATTTGAAAATCCGATAGCATAGTTGAGACCACATTTAAAAGAAGTATTTGAACAATAGTTGACAAAGCAAATATGTGCAATCAAATATCGAATAGTGCCTTTCAAAAAATCTAAAAATCCTCTTAATGGCACTTGTATGAAATACTATGAAAAACAAGCACATAGGCACATGGCAATACATATATCGAGTCTATAAGAGTAAGAATAACACAAGTAAATGTACCTCGATAATTTTTGCCTTTCTTGACAAGTAATGACATAAATGGTCATTTGTGAAAATATGTAAATCCTACACAATTCTTAAAACAAGTCTAGCACAAATCAAAATGATACATGTGTAGGCTAAGCAATAAGAGATATCTTAAGCATGTTTGTGCTACATAGCTACAAAGGAGACAATAAACCACATAAGTCTAAGTAAATGCACAAGAGTTTTAGAAACATTATACAAGGTCTTCTTTTCAAAGAATTTTTTTAAAAACACAAATATATATTGAAGACCTTAATTTTAAAAATGAATATTTGAAAACTCATTTTGAAAATATAGGCACAAATAAAGACATGCATAATAACTAAATAAAATGCATATTTAAATGGGGAGATACGGTTTACCAATTACGCCAAATCCATGGGTTGTGCCGTTCCCGTTGTTGATGATATCTTCCCATTTGAAAATCATCTTGTTGATGATGGCTTCTCCAATTTCTCCATTTCCAAGCATTGTGGCCTTCCCATTTTTGAAAGTGTCTTTCTCTTGGAAAATCATCTTGTTGATGATGTCTCTGCCATTTCCAAGGATTGTGTTCTTCCCATTTTTGATTATATCCTCTTCTTGAAAATGGACTTTGTTCAAAATGTTTTCTCCTTCTTTGATCACATGAGATGTTCATTTGATGTTTCCTTGGCGGCATGAATTTTCTTCGATTATTAATGACATTGTTTTGTGGTACCCTCAAGTGCTTGGGTCCTTTGGGATTAGTCTTGAGATTTTAGGTCTCCAACAATAATTAGAGCTATTTCTAGCCCGACAAGTATTTACCGTATGACCCTTCTTACCGCAATAAAAGCATGTAATATTACTAACATGCATAGGAACTCGATTCTTTTTCATATGCTTGACAATATTAGGCTCATGATCAAGTTCACTATTCAAACTATCACAAACATTAACATTTACAACATTGGGCAATTTATTGGTACTCAAGTTGGATTTTGATAAATTATTTTTCATGCAATTAATATCCTCAACAAGAGTACTATTTTATTTTTCAAGGTTTCTAACCTTGTCAAGTGTGGTGGTGTGAGCACATGATAGTGATTCATAGGAAGTAAATAAACTATCATTTTCATTTTTCAAAACAAACTATCCTTTTCAAATTTTTGTACTTAACTAGCAAATTTACTATAAAAATCATTTTGCAAATCACTATAATCATTTTGAATGACAATATCATAGAAGTAGAGGGTTTAAGACATACCTCGTTTTCTTCTTCGATGCCCATAAAACATTGTTCGACTACTTCATAGTTGGAAGTTGTAAAAGGCTTGTTCCTTAGATTTGAACTTGTATCCCTTTGAGAAGTAGATGCTTTTGTTTGACTCCTTTCATTTGCAAATACTCCATAGATGGCTTCTAATTTTTGCCATACTTCATGTGCCGATCGAATTCCTACAATATGTTCATATTCCAAATTAGTAAGTGAACAATACAAAATATTGAGAGCTTTACCATTTAAGGAGATGATTTTCTTCTCTTCATCATTGAGCTCTTTGAAGCCTTTGGAGGTGTGTGGTGTGTCTTTCATTGGAATGGATTCTCCATTTATGACGATGTTCCAAATATCGAACCCGCAACCTTATAAATAACATTCCATTCTTTCTTTCCAAAATATATAATCTTTGGAATCAAATAGAGGTGGCTTGGTGGTGGAGGTGCCGGTAAGATGGGCTTCGTTCGTAGCCGACGATCGTTTCTCTTCACTCGCGATGTGAAACGAGCTTGCCAAAGAGTTTGGCTTTGATACAAGGATGGGAGTAGAGATATTCAAACACATATAGCAAATGCTCCCCTATCAACATGCACAACAAAAGTAATATAGAAGTCCAAACGACTACGATAATCTAGAGGGGGGGTGAATAGATTATCTCCATCTTTTCGATTTTACCCTCTTTTTCGAACCGAATGCTCAAAGATAATAATAAAGGTGCGGAATGTAAACAACACACGTCGATTTATAGAGGTTCAACCCACCTAGGGCCTAATCCTCTACCACCCCAGTATATCCGGGATGGATTTCAAAAAGAAAAAAGATTTTATTAATTACCAAAATTAATACAACACCAAATTACAACACCTTGAAGAGCACCACACTCTTCTTCAACACCACCTTTGGAGATTACCACAATCTCCCTTTGAAGATTACCACAATCTTCCTTCAACGGCACTTTGTGAAGATTACCACAATCTTCAACCTTGAAGAATACCAAATTCTTCAACACCTCAATAAGAAGATTACCACAATCTTCTTACACCTAACACCTAGTTCACCCAAGTGTGTTCTTACCACAAGAACACTCACAAGGATATCTTGTGTTTGAAATTTGAGTGCAAGTGTAATCAAGAAATGAAAGCCTAGACCTCAAGATGTGAAAGTGATAAGCTAGGCAAATTACAACAAGAAATAAGACAATGTAAGAACAAGTGTATTCTTGAGTGTATCTTGTTGTGTTGTAGTTTTCTCTCTTGTTGTGTTGCTTCAATTCTTCCTCTATTTATAGAAGATGTCTTGTACATGATAGGCTCCTCTTGGGGACATGAATTCTATAAAAATTGCAAGACAATTGAAGAAAAGAGTCATTAGAAATCAACCCCCAAATTAAGGAAAAGTTGTCTCGCAAAACTCAACGGATAGTTTCTTTGTCAAAAAGAGGGGTTCGACCGATCACGCAGAGATAAGATTGAAATTGAATTCTCGCGAATTTTTACACAAGGGGACCGGTCGGAGGGGTGCGACCGTCGCCGCCTTAGTCGTGACCGGTTGGAGTTGAAGAAATAACGAAATAGAGAAGTCCGAACCAAGAGGGTCGCTCCCAGTGCACGGTCACCCGTGGGTCGACCGGTGCCCATCCGCCCGCCCTCTCCTTTTTTTCTTACGTCCCATTTCTGTTTCAAAACTCAACTCAGGTACGGGTTGCCCTATAGGGCGACCGGTCGAGCCTGAAACATAAGTATTGTCCAATTTTATATCGAAAATAAACTCCAAGAAATACTCCGAAAAATAGTAAAAATATTTTAGACCGATCGGGAGTATTAGGACAACATTCAGGGACATAGTTTTGATGTAAAAACATTTTGACATAAAATCATTTAAAAGCGTTGTCCATTTTAGTCGAAAAAAAACTTGAAGAAATACCCCGGAAAATATTAAAACCATTTTAAATCATTTAGGAGTATTTGGACAACCTTTAAAAATATTGTTTTGGTATAAAAACAAAATCATCAAAATCATGATAAAACCATTTATCAAACAGTTTCTTACTTAGGGCAAAGACTGACTAGATAACAGGTTATGGTTGGAGGAGGAGAAAATATGAGCGGAATGGAGAAGAAAAGGTTTGCTTTTCTTTGATGATTTGTTTTTCTTTTCTAGATACGGGTTGGATGTTGTGACCCGTCTAATGGATCTAGATCCGTTAGACCATCTGACAGGAGACTAACTCTTATATATAATAGGATTTTATTTTCTCATGAATCAAATTTGGGGTTTAAAATTTCATATTTGGGCGTCCCCATATTTAAAGGAGCCCCCAAAGAAGGCTATGTTACAGCCTTTATTTGACAAGGTCATTATGAAATTCAAGCGTTGGAAAGGATCATCTTTGTCTATTGCGGGTCGTATTTGTTTGGTGAATTTGGTGATCACCAGCTCCTTCGTGCATTCTATGTTGGTTTACAAATGGCCGGTTTCCATGCTTCAGAAAATGGAGAAAGCCATGCGTAATTTTATTTTGACCGGGATATTCAGTCAAAGGGCTCGGTTGTAGTAATCTGGGAAAATGTTGTAGGCCTCGTAATGAAGGGGGCCTTGGGGTACGATCCATTCGTACGACTAATCTGGCTTTTCTCATGAAACTTAGTTGGAAGGTGATGACATCTGAATCGCTGGTTTTTGATTTGCTCCGAAGACGCTACTTACTATCTGATGGGACTATTTGTCGCACTTTCTTGCCATCCTTTATTTGGTCTGGGATAAAGCCTTTAGTGGATGATTGTCTGGAGAACTCTCGCTCCATCCCTGGCTTCAATTCTGAGATATTCTTTTGAACGGATAATTGGTTGGGTTACTCTATTGCTGATAAAATTGGACTCTCCCAAGAGTGCAGACATCATTTTCGAGACCAGATCTCGGCCTATTTCTATGATAACTGTTGGCACTTCACGGTCTCATTTGTTGATCCATACCTGGATATTATTTGGGACATTGTGCGTGTTCCCATTGCCCCTACACCGGTGGATAAGAGAGTTTGGGTTCATTACTTAGATGGTGATATTTCTTCTAAGTCTGCATATGCTCATTTACAGACGTCTTGGCCATCGGTTAAATGGGGGACTTGGATCTGGTCACCCTCGATCCTAGAGAGGCACTCCATTGTTGTTTGGAGGGCTATTTTACATCGCCTGGCCATCTTGGACTTATTACGACATCGTGGATTTATCGGTCCTTCCTTCTATTGTCTTTGTCATGCACATTTAGAATCCATTGATCACCTAATTGTTTATTGTACTTTTGCAGGGGCTCTGTGGCAGTGTATCTTCCATGCTTTTGATGTTACTTATCAGCATGCTCATGGTTTCAATGAATTTCTGGTTTTTCTAATGCATTTTCGATTCAGTGATCAGATCTGTTAGTAAAATTTATGTTAGATTTTGATGATACCATATAAAACTTATATTAGGAAGTTGACACCCATTTTCTATGTAATTCAGTTTGTAATAGATAGGGCTGAATAAGATGAGTTGAAGATTGCAAGAGTCGACTGAAGATCGAAGAGAAGACCCAGTTGTGTGTCAGTTGTGTGAAGCAAAGTGAAGGATCAGTCAAGTGACAAAAAAGTCGTTTTTAGCTGATTGACAGCTAAGTCATTCCAAAATGATTGGAATCGAATGTCAAAGGGGTATGCAGCAGAGAAGACTTGACAAAAGCTGAAAGAGATCCGTTGTTAACATAAGTCAAAGTTTTACTGAAAGAGTGCAAAAAGCAAGGAACCAATGAGATGTACCTGAAAACCTGCAGAGATGAAGGAAAAGCTGCAGAGCATTAAACTCATGGTACTATCTATATTAATGCTGCAAGACAAGACAAGCCAACAACCTACGAATGTGATTCGAAATGTGTCTATCTCTTCAATGGACATAATTTCAAATCTACACTATAAAAGGCTGAGGAAGCAAGTGAGAGAAGGTGGCCAATTACAAATTTCATAAGACTATCAAGCATTCAAGCAAGCAAAACCTGCAAATTCTCTCAAGCTTTCAAAGATGTCTTCAAGCCAAAATTCGAAGGTACTCAATTCAACACATTTAGTGAAGGAAAGATTATTTCACCAATTGAAGAGGAAATTCTGTTTAAAAAACTAAAGGGGTCTACTCTCCAAGGTTGAAGGAGAAGTAGTAAGGTTCAAGTTCGAACCAAAGGCTTTGAAGGAGCTGAAGTAACAAGACAACTATTTTATGAAGAAGCTGAGTCCCAAGAGCAACTGGATGTATGATCGAAGCTGACTCGGACTGTTAACCGCTTTGTAACCAAGATCTTGTTACTTAGTGGATTCCTCCAGGAGTTGGAGAAGAGTGTATTAGAGGAATTACCCCATCCTTGAACCACTATAAAAATTGCTTGTGTCTTATTTACTTACAACACTTTTAATTCTTGCACATATTTCATATCTACTGCTAAGTTATAATTGCAGAACTCGACTGATAATAAAAATTGCTAAAACAAGTGTTGCAAAACAAGTTTAAAACAACATGGGTGAAAAGTCTTCCGCTGAACTAAAAACAAATCAACTGTGATTCTAAGTGTTAGTTGAAAGCAGCTAAGTTATACTATCAACAACTCAGTCAGTCTGTTGAGTGGGTAACTTTGCTGAGTAAGCCAACCTAGTTGTCCCTTAAGGACTGAGCTAATTTGTGCAAAATTCTGAAAATATTTTAAAAGGACTAAATCGAAAATTTGGTAAGGTTTATTCAGCCCTCCCTTCTAAACCTTACTCATCACCCCTTGGGACTTACAAGTGATATCAGAACGGTTGGTTCATTGAGCCTTCCGCACTGGTTACTGAACTAGATCTCCTTCTTTTCAGAAGAATCAACACTTGAGTTTTTAAAGCTTTTATTTCAAAAGCAAAGTTATTATCATGCAGGCAAATCTAACTCGTATTCAGGCTCACCTATCAGCCCTGCATGATGAGATGTGGCTAGTGATAGAAGATGGGCCTATCCAAATCCTAAAGGTCAACACCGATGTGAGAAGAGCACTTCCTGCTGAAGGAGAGGATGCTGGACCAGCAGAGCCCATACCTGCTATGTTTGAAAAACCTCGTTGTGAATGGACCAATGAAGATTGAAAGAGATACAATCTTGATAATGTTGCCAAGGATATTCATTATAAAACCTTGGACAAGACTATGTTTAATAAAGTCAAATCTTGCAAAACAGCCAAAGAAATTTGGGAAAAACTTACTTTGATTTGTGAAGGATCTGATCAAATCAAAGAAAATAAATTAATTGTTGTAGTCTAAAAATTTGAAAACTTTAAAATGATTGTAGGTAAAAGTCTGGATCAGCTGGATGCCAGATTTACAGAAATCACCAATGATCTTTGTATGAAGATCCTAAGGTCTCTCTCAGCCGAGTGGGAAATGAATGTCATAGCCCTGAGATATTCCATGGACCTCTCCAAAACATCTAACCATGAGCTATTCTCTGACCTCAACGCATATGAGTTTGAGCTGAGAAGAAAGGAACAAGAGGAGACAGATGTGCCCAAGATAGTTGCACTCATGGCCAGTGAAGGAAAGAAAGCTGAGCCAAAGGAGACAATAGACCAAGAGGAAATTGCCCTAATGGTAAAAAGGTTCAACAAGTTCTTCAATGAGAACTATAAAAGAAACAAGGGTGAATCCTCAAGAAGACAATGAACTTCCTCCAAAGAAAGGGATGATAGACCACCTAAGAGAGATGAACATCAAAGAACTGAGTAATAGAGAGCTGATAATCAGAGAACTGATATAGCTGACTTGCAGAGAGCTGAGAACCTATGTTGGAATTGTAGGCAACCAGAACATTTTGTTGTTGACTGTCCTTATCCACCAGTCAACAAATACATAAATGAAGAGGATAGAAAGGTCTTCAGAGACAGAAGACAAGAAAAGAAGAAAGCCATGTTGGCTGCTGAGACTGTTGAAACAGTCAAGTGCAAGGACCAGCAGACTCAGATAGTAGTGAAGCAGACTACTCAAGTGACACAGAGGAAGAGGCTTTGATATGCCTCATGGCCAAAGAACAATTTCAAAAGATCAAGAAGATGAGGTACACTCTAACTCATCTCATTCTGATTCTAGTGATAGTGATTCTGACACAAACGCTTCATCACCCACAGATCTTTATGATTTTATCGGCAAAAAGATGAAAGATTTTGAGCACATCAAAACCTCACACACACTATTAAATGAGGAAAATAGCAAGCTTAAATGCCAAAACTCACAGCTGACTAAAGAGCTGAGTACTCTAAGTCACATAACTGATGAGAATACTAAGCTGAAGGCTGAATTTGCCAAGATCCAAGCAGACTTAGCTGGTACAAAAAAGAGGGAAAAAGATCTTAAAAATGTGATTTCTTCATTCACTAAGGCATCCAAATCATTAGATGAACTTATAATGACACAAAAAGAAAGTGGGGACAAGACATACATTGAATTTAATTCCTTTGTGCATGGCCAAGCCCCAAGAGTGGTTATGGAAAAAGGATCCTCAAGAAATGAGGGAATCCAAAAATCCAAAGCACCATATGTTGCACCTACACCCACTCAAAAACACAATCACAACCATACTGACCTTGGATATAAGGGAAAAGGCAAGAAGCCAGTTGAGTATGCTGATAGGACAACTGAAACCAAATTCAGAAAAGTCTATCAGCAGGCTCCAAACAGGAAATACTCTGTGAAATCTAAACAGAGCTACCAAAAGCCCTAGAGATTTCAACAAAGAAAATCATATGATGGGAATGGTAGAAATTACCCAAGCCAAACTGATTGGAAAAATCAAATGAGACGTCAGCCAAGACCTATGGGATACAAGCCAAAGTGGCAAAGACCGCAACCTCATCATAGGTCATTTCCAAGGAAAAGAGCTATTATCAGCACACATATGCACCCTGACTCAGAACCCAACATGCACAGAAATTCCACTATTACCCCAAGAAAGCAAATGCTCAAACAAACACATAAGCATACAGACAAAAGAGATAGTTGTATGAGCCTAAAATCCCCAAGCAATTTGCTAATGTGCATTATGATTATAGAACTGATAGGTGGCAACCTCTTAGAGTCAGATCATCTGGCTATAGGTTGGTTGGAACACCTTATAGCCCTAACCCCTCAGGACCCAGGCAAGTATAGGTACTTAAAAACTAATTTCCTAATTGCAGGTTCAGGGCACAGCTGAGTGCCAAGGAATCTGGTATATGGATAGTGGTTGTTCTAGACACATGACAGGAAACTAAGAGAAATCTGTTAAAATTCAAGGAAATCAAAGGAGGAAAAGTCATATTTGGAGGAAATGCAGCTCCAGGGGAAATCAAAGGTACAGGATCCATAAACAAAAATGGATTAGAAATCACAGATGTTGCAAATGTTGAAGACCTCAACTTCAATCTGCTGAGCATCAGCCAACTCTATGACAAAGGCTACAATGTGGGTTTCAACATGGGAGTTTGCCAAATCAAGGATGCTGAAACAAATGAAATTGTGCTTCAAGGAACAAGGTAGAAGAACATGTATGTAGTGGGCTGGTCAACTGCTACACCAAGCACGTGTCTGCTAGCAAAGAGTACAATCGAATCAATTTGGTTGTGGCATAAGAAGCTGAGTCATCTAAATTTCAAGACAATCAACAAGCTTGCAAGGAGCCATCGTGTGGAAGGATTGCCTGACTCATTATACAAGAAAGAAAAACATTTGTGATGCATGCCAGATGGGAAAGCAAATCAATTCATTCTTCAAGGACAAGCCAAGTCCTTCTTCAACCAGGATATTGCATCTATTGCATATGGACTTATTTGGTCATGTTTAACCAGCCAGTATGAGTGGAAAGAAATACACCCTAGTGGTGGTGGATGATTATTCAAGATATACATGGACTATTTTCATGTGTAAAAAGAAGGAAACCTTGTAGAGATTGCCTCAGCTGATGAGAAGAGTTCAAAATGAGAAGAGTCAAACCATTATTAAGATAAGGTCTGATAGGGGAACTGAGTTTGTCAATAGGATTATAACTCAGTATTATGTTGAAAATGGTATTGCTCATGAGTTGTCAGCTGCAAGAACTCCACAACATAATGGAATAGCTGAAAGAAGGAATAGAACTCTCAAGGAAGCTGCAAGAACAATGTTAGCTGAAGCTGGATTGCCTTAGAGATTTTGGGCTGAAGCCATCAACACTGCTTGTTACACTCAGAATAGATGTATGATTAACAGGCAATTGTCCAAAACTCCTTATGAAATTTGGACAGGGAGGAAGCCAAATGTTGGATATCTAAATATCGATGTAAGTGCTTCATCCACAACAATGGCAAGGACAACCTAAAATCTTTTGATGTTGAAGCTGATGAAGGTATCTTTTTGGGATACTCAGCTGAGAGTAAAGCTTATAGAGTGCTGAAGAAAAGAACTATGGTCACAGAAGAGTCTATCCATGTTGTTTTTGATGAACCCAATGTGAATGGAGAAGAATAGATGAGTTAGCTGAGAATAAGAATCAGCCAACTATGCAGAAGAGTCCCTAAGTTGAAGCAGATGTAAGAGCACTCAACCCAAATGAATATGAGATAGCTGAATCTCAGAGACTGCTAGAAGGTCTGTAGCTGAATGATGATAAAGAAGCTGTTCAAGACAACTTAGCTGCGAGACGGCTGAATCCAGCAAACTTACTCCAACCTAATGTGAAATGGCTGAGAGATCATCCACCTGAGTTGATTATTGGAAATGTTAGAGATGGAGTAAGAAGCAGATCCAGAGCCCAATATGAAGCAATGTTGTTGGGAAATTTATTGTTTAGATTTTGATGAATGCCATGTAAAACTTAGACTAGAAAGTTGGCACCCCATTTTCTTTGTAAGTTGCATTGTAATAGATAGGGCTGTCCGAGTTGAGTCAAGTCAGCTATGCCTAAAATCTGCAAGAAGTCAACCGAAGACTAGAATGAAGACTCTGCTGTGAGGCAGCTGAGTATGGCAAGGAAGAGAAGACATAAACTCGACTGGAGAAGTATTAGCTGAGATGTAGCTGTGTGAAGTGTCAGTCAAGTCGACTCAAGATAGCCAAGTCTCAAGTTGAAGTGACAGATGAGTCATCCAATGATTGGGAGCTGACTCGAAGTCATCTGGGGAAGTTAAGGAACTGCAGTCAAGTCAACACAACTGAAAAGAGTCCGTTGCACAGAAGTCAAGAAAGTTACTTAAATAAGTAATACTTCCATGCTTCAATATTCTAAAGTGCTCAGTCCCAGAAGCGTGCAAAAGGAATAAACCAATGGGAGGCACTGCACCTGTGTCAGGCTCTGAAAAGTTGAAGGTTCATTTAATACGAGGAAATGTCAATTTCAAGGACTGCAACAAGACAAGCCAATGACCACAAGGGTCTTTTGAAAATTAACCTATCTCTTCAACGGGCAGATTTTCAAAAGAACACTAAGGCTGAGGAATCAATTTGAGAAAAGGTAACCTTGCATACCAAAAACTACGAACATTCAAGCGAACATTCAAGCTGTAACCAAGCAAAAATATTCTCAAGTTATTCAAGCAAATCCTCAAGCCTAAACTTCGAAGAAAATCAATCCAACACTTACTTGTGAAGGAAAGACGACTTCAATCAGTTGAAGAGGAAACATTTGAAGAATCAAAGGGGTCTACATTCCACAGAGGATTGTAGAAAGGTTCAAGGTCGAACCAGTCTTAAGTTCTTGGAGGGCTTCGTGATCAAATCCAAGAAGCTTGAGCAAGTGGGCTGTAGTAGCAAGGCAGCTGCCCTGTGAAGAAGCTGAGTAGGACGAGAAGCCAGCTGTGTGACCAAAGCATCTCCAGACTGAGTCCCAAAGGATCAAGTCACCGTGTGATCAAGACTTTTATATCCGGATCATTAATCACTTTGTACTCTGATCAATACTTAGTGGATTCCTCCAGGAGTTGGAGAAAAGAGGAGTAGAAGAATTACCCCATCTTCGAACCTCTATAAAATTTATTGTGTCATTTACATTTCAGCAATTCATTTCTGCATATTATATTATATCTGCTGATAATTTGCATTCCAACTGATAATTAACAAAGTGCTAAAATCAAGTGTTAAAACAAACTTAAACCAAATTCAAGGGTGTTAAGTCTTCCGCTGAAAATCGTATCGCAACCCAGTTAAGTATAAGACTAAGCAGATGAGTTATTCTATCAACATCTCTATCGAGTCTGTTGAGTGGCTAACTCTGCTGGTTAACTAACTTAGTTGTCCATCAAGGACTTAGCTGTGAAATCAACTCTGAATAATTCTTAAAAGGACTAAAATCGAAAAGTTGGTAAGGTTTATTCAACCCCCCCCTCTAAACCTTACTCACACCCCTTGGGACCTACAAATGTTTACTTGTTTCATTTCTCAGATAGAGCCCAAAGATGTGTCTCAAGCATTGGATGACACAAATTGGATTCAGGCTATGCAAGAAGAGCTGAATCATCAGTTTGAAAGGAACAAAGTTTGGGAATTGGTTCAAAGGCCTATTCACCAAAATGTTATTGGTACTAAGTGGGTATTTAGAAACAAATGAATGAGGAAGAATCTGTTGTAAGAAACAAAGCAAGATTCATAGCCAAAGGGTATTACCAAGAGGAAGGTATATATTTTGATGAAACCTTTGCTCCTATTGCTAGATTGGAAGCAATTAGGATGTTTCTTGCTTATGCTGCTCACCAGAACTTCATTGTATATCAAATGGATGTGAAGAGTGCATTTTTGAATGGACTTTTGGAAGAAGAAGTCTATGTTGAGCAACCTCCAGGTTTTGAGTAGAAAACTATTGAAGATAAAGTCTACAAGCCCAAGAAAGCTTTGTATGGATTGAAACAAGCACCAAGAGCCTGGTATGACACACTGTCTCAGTTTCTAATCAACAATGGATTTACCAAAAGCAAGGTTGATAGAACACTCTTCAGAATTCAAGATGGGGAGAGTATACTGCTTGTTCAAAATTATGTGGATGACATCATATTTGGATCTACAAATACAGAAATGTGTGACAAGTTTTCAAACCTTATGCAAGGAAAGTTTGACATGAGTATGATGGGAGAGCTGACTTTCTTCCTTGGTCTTCAAGTCAAGCAATTGAAGGATGAAACCTTCATAAGTCAAACCAAATATACCAGAGATTTGATGAAGAAATTTGGTATGGAAGAGAAGTCATCAGTGAAGATTCCAGGGAATACTCCAATCAAGATAGATATGGATGCAGATGGCAAAGCTGTAGATCAAACTAGATATAGAGCTCTATTTAACAGCAAGTAGGCCAAACATCACCTTTGATGTAGGTGTATATGCTAGATTTCAATCTGCACCAAAAGATAGTCATATGACTGCAACCAAGAGAATTCTAAGGTATTTGAAGAGATGCCAAGAAGTTGGCTTATGGTATCCAAAGGATGGAGGATTCAAGTCAGTTGGTTACTCAGACTCAGACTATGTTGGATGTAGAGTGGACAGGAAAAGTACATCAGGTATTTGTCAAATGCTTGGAAATAGATTAGTTTCTTGGTTCAACAAGAAACAAAATTCGATAGCCACATCCACAGCTGAAACAGAGTACATAGTTGCAGGCAGCTGTTGTGCCCAAGTTCTATGGATGGGGTAACAACTGAGAGATTATGATATAGAAGAAAAAGAGATTCCAATTATGTTTGATAATACAAGTGCTATTGCAATTACACAATGTAGGTCCCAAGGGGTGTAAGTAAGGTTTAGAAGGGGGGGTTGAATAAACCTTACCAACTTTTTGATTTAGTCCTTTTTAAATAAGTTCAGAGTTGATTTCATAGCTATGTCCTTGATGGACACTAAGTTAGTTAACCAAACAGAGTTAGCCACTCAACAGACTGACAATTAGAGTTGAAAAGAATAACTCAGTTGTTTAGTCTAATACTTAACTTGGCTGTGATGAGATTTCAGTGGAAGACTTAACACCCTTGAATTTGGTTTAAGTTTGTTTTAACACTTGGTTTTAGCACTTTGTTAAATATCAATTGGGTAGCAAATTATCAACGAGATATTAAAAATATGCAAATAAGTAAATCTTTGAAATGTAAATGATACAATAAATTTTATAGAGGTTCGAAGATGGGGTAATTCTTCTAATCCTCTCTTCTCCAACTCCTGGAGGAATCCACTAAGTATTGATGCAAGTTTGATCACACAAAGTGGTTATCGATCCTTTAGGATGCAAGATCCTTGATCACACAAATAACTTGATCCTTTGGGACTTGATCTGGCTTCTTGGCTTCTGTCGACTCGGCTTCTTCACAGGCGGTACCTTGCTACTACAGCTCACTTGCTCAAGTTTCTTGGATTTGATCACGAAGCCCTCAAATGACTTGAGACTGGTTCGACCTTGAACCTTTCTACAATCCTCCTTGGAATGTAGACCCCGCTTGATTCTTCAAAAGTTTCCTCTTCAACAGTATGAGGTTGTATTTCCTTCACAGCTTGGTGTTGGATCAATTTCTTTTGAAGTTTAGGCTTGAGAATTTGCTTGAATAACTTGAGAATATTTTTGCAGGTTACAGCTCGAATAATAACTTGAAAGTTCGTGGTTCAGGTATGCAAGGTAACCTCTTCTCAAATTGATTCCTTAGCCTTTTATAGTGCTCTTTCAAAAATCTGCCCGTTGAAGAGATAAGCTGATTTTCAAAAGACACTAGTGGTCGTTGGCTTGTCTTGTTGCAGTCCTTGAAATTGACATTACCTCGTATTAAATGAACCTTCACTTTTTCGAGTCTAACACAGTGCGTGCTTCCATTGGTTTATTCCTTTTGCACGCTTCTCGAAAGTATTAAAATATTTCATGGAAGTATTACTTATTTAAGTAACTTTCTTGACTTATGTGCAACGGACTCTTTTCAGTCATCTTGACTTGACTGCAGTTCCTTAACTTCCCCAGGTGACTTGAGTCGGCTCCTAATCATGGAAGACTCATCCGTCACTTCAACTTGACTTGGCCGTCTTGAGTTGACTTGACCGACACTTCTCACACTTTGTATCATCATAGCCGCTTACTCCTTCAGTTGAGTTCTTGACTTCTCCTCCTTGCCATACACACTTGCTTCACAGCGGAGTCTTCATTTTAGCCTTCAGTTGACTTCTTGCATAACCAGGCATAGTTGACTTGACTCAGCTCGTACAACCCTATCTATTACAATGCAAATTACAAAGAAAATGGGGTGCCAACTTTCTAGTCTAAGTTTTACATGGCATTCATCAAAATCTAAACAATAAATTTCCCAACACACAAAAACGAGTATTGCTTTCAAGAACAAAGCACATTGATGTCAGATATCATTTTATAAGAGATCATGTTGAAAAGAAAGACATCACCTTGGAATACATCTCACTGATAAGCACTTAGCTGACATATTCACTAAGCCATTATGTGAATTAAGATTTGAAGAGCTTAAGAATGAACTAAGTTTGATTGAGCTGAGTTAGGAGACTCAGGAGACTCAATCAGCAGTGTCAAAGAAGAGAGAAATGACAAATGAAAAAGCCGAGACGGATAATTAGCAGCATCGAGTTAACTGACAGCTGAGTGATCATCATGAGAAGAGAGAAGCAGAGTTAAGTCACTTTTTGAAGATAGATGAGTTATTTATGAGCTAAGTGACAAAACACAATCGTTTTCTGTGAGCGGGAATGTTGTTCGGGCATTACGTCAGCAAAATTATGGTGTCAGAATAAAGCCTGTACACATTTATCCAATGATTGGATATAAATGTTGTTACATTTAATGCGGGGAAATTAATGCGGTTTCAAGCTTTTAATCTCAACCGTTGATCTTAATCAACCTTTTCAAATTCTAAAAATCGTCCCTTCACGTCCCTTATATACCAAAAATTAAATTTCTCTCTCCTCACAATACACTCGTCTCTCTCAAGCAACAACAAGTTTTTCTCTGCATCAAAGCAAAACCCTAGTTCGTACAGTGTTCGAAGTTCAAATCCTCCACCGTTCATTTTCCTGAAATGGCTTCTAGTTATGATTTTGTAAAGATGGATAGGAAGATCCACTCCGGCTCTCATTGGATTTCAATGGGTTGGTTAAGCATGCAGTTGACAAAGCCCTTGCTAAGAAGATATCTGCTAAGTTGGAGAAATCAGGCCTCAAGGGATTTCTCACCATGAAATTCTCACATACATATCTTGAGGAGGTCGCAATGTTCTATGTGAATGTTGAGGTTCACGACAGAGAGATAAGGTCGTCTGTCCACAACACCGACATCAAGATTACTGCTGCGGACCTGGCTACTCATTGCCACCTTCCTTCAAGTGGGATGAAGGAGATTACAGAAAAAGACATGAACCTGGCTGCGGCGTGGAAGGAGATCGCCAAGCTAGATTCTGCTGCTAAGGCTGTTTACACAGCCAAGAAGTCGTTGATCAAGGACGACTATCACAAACTGATGGATGTTGTGTCCAAATGTGTGGACATGAAGTTTAACAGCTTCAATCAGCTGTCTCAGACGAAGCTGACTGTCATTGCTGCGATAATGGCAGAGGAGAATGTGAACTAGGCTGAGTTCATCTTCAACCGAATCTACCAAAATGTAATAAACAAGACCATTAACGATGCTGGTCTGTTTGTGAGTTTGCTGGGGTATGACCCTGTGATTGGCCATTTGATGGAGGTGAAGGGGATTCCCCTCAGACATGGGAAACCTTTCCACGTGAACAAGAAGATGTTCAAAGCGAACCTCTCAGGTGCTCAGAGGCAAGCACATGCAAGAAGAACGGACACCAGCAAAGGTGAGTCAGTTGATCCTATCCCCGAGGACACTGCTGCAACCACCAAAGCTCTTTCCCCAAAGCCAATTCAGAAGAAGAAGAGAGCTGCTGCAGCAAAGCCTGTCCCTGCCCCTGCCCCTACAGCCGTTGAAGGTCAAGCACCTATCCCTGTAGCTGTCCAAGAACCTGCTGCCCCAGCAGCCGAGACTGAGAAGGATACCACTGCATCTTCTCCAGTCGTGAAGAAAATGCGCTCAGCTATTCTTCACAAACCAGCTGCAGCCAAGAAGATAAAGATGGTGGAGTCACCTGCCATCGAAGAAGCTGAAGAGACAAAAAGAAGGCAACTGATGAAGAAATCTGACTTGGAAAAACCAACTGAGTCTGACACTCAAGTTGAAGAGGAGACTGCTAAAGACGAAGAGCAGCAGTCTAAGGAAGCTGAAGGTGGTGAGGAAACCACTACTTTGTAGTAGAGAATATCACTGATGTAGGTCGCAGACCAAGTAGAAAGCAGATTGTTCGTGAGAGACAAAAAGAAAAAGAAATCGAATAAATGACCAATGAGAGAAGTTAGCGATACGCTCCCCTCAGACAGATGCTCAAACATCTGAGGAGGAGAGGGCTCCCTTTGAGCCCATATAGGAGGATGATGACGTTGTGATGTTGTGTCCTGTATACCCAGACATTCAGGTGAGGTTTAGAACTTGGTGAGCCTGGAAGTTGAGTCTGTCAAGGCATCAGTTTCAAAGCCCCGAGTTCATTGAGGAGGAAGAATACCTCCTTGAATTCTTGGCAGATGTTGGTGTACGCACTGCCCTGGATGAAGACTGATGCATCAATATTCTATTCGACAGGAAGGAGGACGAGAAGATCAAGGTTATTGAGAAGGCTAAGGCTATTGAAGAATCGAAGAAGCCTCATTCTTGTGCCTTCACAGACGCTCCTGAACATGCCTTAGAACCAGCTGACAGCAGTGACAACGATGTTGAGGAAATTGACCCTGCTGAAGCAGTGGAAAAAGCTGAGTTTAGGCAAGGTATAAGGGAATCCAAAGAGCTGCACGAGCAGAGTATGACAAAGGGCCCTGGAGAATCTTCGTCTATTATGATTACTCCTAGCCCAGATATAATGGAGATGGTGAGAACTATTCAGTCTACCACATCTCCTGTGCACTTTGAGGATGAAAGTACCAGAAAAATTGACGATGAAGCTAAGGAAGGTGATGTAGAGGGCACCTTAGCCAAGCCACTCCCTGAAAAAAGTGTTGAGACACTTGTTAGTCCAAGTGGCTATGAAAATCTAGAGAGGGGTGAATAGATTTTCCCTATTTTCTGATTTACGCCCTCTTTTTCGAATATGAAGATAATGACCAAAATAAAAGTGCGGAAATATAAACAACACTCGATGATTTATAGAGGTTCAACCCACCTAGGGTCTAATCCTCTACCACCCGGTATGTCCGCAATGGATTTCAAAAAAGAAAAAGTTTATTAATAGATATCAAACTATACAACCTTTACCTTGAAGAGCACCAAACTCTTCTTACAATACCACCTATGAAGATCACCACAATCTTCCAACTCGAAGAGCACCAAACTCTTCTTCATCTCGAAGAGCACCAAACTCTTCCAACTCGAAGAGCACCAAACTCTTCAACACGAAAAGTACCAAGCTTTTCAATCAAATCAACCAAACATGTTCTTACCAAAAGAACACTAACAAGGATTTCTTGTTTTGGATGATGTTATAAATACAATCAATATCACACTTTAAATGAAATATTACAACTCAAAAGTGCAAGTGTAATCAAGAAGGAAAGCCTAATAAGCAAGATGTGAAAGTGATAAGCTTAGGCGAATACAACAAGAATGTTGAAAGTGAAGAACAAAATATTTGCAGAGATTTTTCTTATTTGTGTTGTATTGTGTTGTCTTATTGAGTTGCTTTAAGCCTTCAACTATTTATAGGAGAGCTCTTGAATTTGAATCCCAGCAATAGGCTCCTCCTTGGAGATTGAAATCTGTAAAAAATTACACATTAAATGGAGAATATAGTTGTTAGATATCAAATCCCCAATTTCATGAAAAGCTATTTGCTGTGCAACGGATAGTTTGCTAATAAAACCTAAGGTCGACTGGTTGACCTATAATATGAAAAATCAAATTTTACTTGAAAAATATATTGTTGGACCGGTCGACCAAGGGTTGGACCGGTCCACCTCATGTTCAATCGGTCTTCCTCGAACCAGAGACAAAAAATGGAAAAACTAACATTCAGCCACCGGTCGACCGGTCGACCTCCCCAATTTCAACAAACGGGTTGTTCTCTTTTTGACAAACTTTCATGTACGGGTTGCCCTCTAGGGCGACCGATTGACCTCAAAACAGAGGAGTTGTCCGATTTTTGTCAAAAATAAAGTTCAAAAAATTAGTAAAAATCTTTTAAATCGTTTTGAAGTATTTGGACAATATTTGGGGACATTGTTTTGGTGTTAAACTGGTAAACCAAGTTATATAAAATCATTAAAATTACGATAAAAATATTTATCAACAAACTCCCATTTTTGATTATTACAAACCAAAACAATTTTAGGAGGTCGATTTTAAAAACAAAACAAGTTTTTCCGATCAAAATATAACTACCCATTTTAGGCGACGCTTTTCATGATTAAGAATCATAAGGATAGAAGCAAATATTTTTCAAAATATTTTATAAGGCTCCCCGTATCAACATGCTAATAAAAATAGGCATAGAAGCAAATAACTAAAAGCTAAAAGCTCAGCTTTTACAATTATAGCTTGAAGTTCAAGAGCTTAAAAGCTCCCCCTGTCAAAAAGAATTCATTAGTCATATGTAGAAGTCCATTATGCATCCATTGGACTAAGTTTTATCCTCAGCTTTTGGCTTTTTCATTCGTAGCTTATAGCTTTTTTCTCAAGCTTTTTCTTGCTTCTTTGATCTAAACATAAGATTATGGGCTTATTTTATTTTTCTTCCCCTTTGGAATCATCAAAAAGACTATTAGCACGAGAAAAACATCATAAATACATATCAAAGTGCGCATTGAATTCGAATTATCATGCTTTTGAATAGAAAGCTTAAAATTCCAAATAATAAGGGAAAACTTGAGAAAGAAGTTTGTAGAAGCTCATTTGATTGATAAAACATGATCTCTATAAACATATAAGACATTTGAAATCAAGAGATTCATGTAGAAGATAAAATTTTCACTGTGACATTTTATCGAACACTTGGCATGCATAGGATAAAATCGAAGTTGTATATAACATTTGTAAATGTAATCATATCCAAAAAAATCTACACCAATCCTAATTCTACAATCATAATCCATCAACATACATAATTCCCATCACAATCATACAAGAATTATACCATTTCATCAAGTAAAACCACATTCTCAAGGGTTCAACCCAATTGATATTAAAGAGGGAATTAAACTTACTAATTGATCGGAGAAGATGAATAATATTGAAGATACAAACATAATCCGAGTCCAAAATAGTAGAAATTGCAAGAGAAAATCATTTGAGTGATTGCGTGTGAAATGGGCGAAGGGGTGCGAAAGTTGGAAAAAAGATGAATTAAACCGGACTGAAAAGACAGAGATCATTTAATCTTAGAAAATGCCTTGGTCGACCGGCTGACCAGGTGTTTGATCGGTCCAAGGCCTGGTCGATTGGTCGACCACCTTGGTTGACTGGTACATGTATTGTGGTCCAGTTTTTGTCTGAATATTGAGTTCAAAATGCGATTTTTCACCCCTAAGTTTTAAAATGAACAAAATGCAATCATATACCTTATTCGATATGCATTTTGCCTAAACGATCTTGAATTAAAGTAAAAGACTCGGCGGCTAAAGGTTTTGTGAAAATATCCGCGAGTTGCTCTTGATACGGAACAAAGCACATCTTAATTTTTCGTTTAGAAACACAATCCCTTAGAAAATGGTGTCAAACCTCAATACGTTTTGTTCGGTTTTGATGAACTGGATTTTGAGCAATGTTTATAGCGAACGTATTATCACAAAAAATAGGAACATTTTCGAAAGAACATTTGTAATCCGCTAAGGTTTGTTTCATCTAAAGAAGTTGAGTACAACAAAAGGCCGCCGAAATATATTCGGCTTCGGCCGTTGATAAGGTTACACAATTTTGTTTTATTGAAGAACAAGATACTAGGCAATCGCCTAAAAATTGACATGATCCGGAAGTACTTTTACAATCATCAATATAGTCTGAATCACTATATTCTTTTAAAGGAAAATTTTCATTCTTTGGATAAAACAACCCATATGAAATAGTGCCTTTCAAATATCGAAAAATTCTTTTAACGGCACTAATATGAGATTCTTTAGGATTGCTTTAAAATCGAGCACATATATATACAACATGAAGAATATTAAGTCTATGAGAGTAATAAAAGTTGACGAACATACCTCGATTGTATTTCCGTCAACCAATTCAAACTTGACTAACTTGATGTAGATAACCATTGATATCTCTACGATCATTTGTCCATTAGTACCCAAGTATCTCCTACAAAATCTTAAGAAAAATTCATGCACAAGAGTTTAGTAGTACCTGATAATATAAACCAATATTAGAGATTAGACAAGTAGCATATACTATGCGTTTGTAATAATCCACAAGAGTTTGACAAAACATGTATGTTCTAATGTGCTTATAGAAAACCTACATAAGGTCTCTTTTGAAATTTGAAAATCCGAGAGTATATAGTTGAGACCTCATTTTTAAGAAATATTTTAAAAAAGAATTTTGACAATTAAGACAAGAATAAAGACATGAATATGTGCAATAATTATAAAAGATAAAATAAAATGCATAATTCAAGAAGAGAATAAGAGTTATCAATTTCGCCATTGCCAATGGTTGTGTCTTTTCCATTGTTGATTATACCTTCTTCTTGGAAAATGATTTTGTTGATAATGTCTTCTCCTTTGATCAAATGGCGCGGACATTTGTTGTCTATTTGACGATTTGAATTTTCTTTGACTTTTATTGCGCCGAGTGTACGTCCCAAGGGGTGTGGTGTAAGGTTTAGAAGGAGGGTGGGGTTGAATAAACCTTACCAAATTTTCGATTTTAGTCTTTTTAAGATTTTTCAACAGAGTTGACTCAAATCAGTTGTGTCCTTGGGGGACAACTCGGTTGGCTATATTCAGCTAAGTTACCCACTCAACAGACTCGATAGAGTTGTTGATAGTATAACTCGGCTGCTTAAGCTAACACTTTAGTTTATTTGGTTTTTAACAGCGGAAGACTTAACACCCTTTATATTGATTAAAGCTAACACTTGTTTTAGCACTTGTTATTTATCAGTTGGATAGCAGATTTAACTAACAACAGATATAATAAAATATGCAGGAATATAAGTGCTGAAAGTAAATTGACACAAGTAATTTTTATAGTGGTTCGAGGATGGGGTAATTCCTCTAATCCACTCCTCTCCAACTCATGGAGGAATCCAATAAGTAATACATCAAGTTACAAAGCAGTGAACAGTCTAGAGACAGCCTTGATCACACAGCTGGCTTCTCCTGCGACTCAGCTTCTTCACGAGATAGTTGTCTTGCTACTTCAAGTCCTTGGATTTGTTCACACAACCCTCCAAAAACTTGAATCTCTTGGTTCGACCTTGAACCTTTCTACAACTCCTTCAACTTGGAGAGTAGACCCCTTTTTGTCCTTCAAATGTTTCCTCTTCAACTGGTTGAAGTTGTCTTTCCTTCACAGCGTGTGTTGGATCGAGTTTCTCCGAGTTTTAGGCTTGAGGAATATCTTGATAAGCTTTGAGAATATTTTAGGTTAATTGCTTGCTTGAATATTGCTTGAGGATCAATTTCTCAGGTATGCAAGGTAAACTTTTCTTAATTGCTTCCTTAGCCTTTTATAGTGCTCATTTGAAATTTGCCCGTTGAAGAGATAGACCAACTTCAAATGACACTACTTGTTCGTTGGCTTGTCTTTTCTTATTCTGCAGCACTTGTGATGTTGACCCTTCCTCGAATTAAATGGTTTCGTAGCTTTACAAGTTCTGACACAAGTTGCAGTGTTTCCCATTGGCTTATTCCTTTGGTTTAAGTTTTACATGGTATCATCAAAATCTAACAAATAAATTTCCTAACAATTTTCCCCTTTTTGATGATGCCAAAAATTTAAAACAAACAAAATAAGTAAACAACAAATACAAGCAGTGCAGTAACAAAGAATGTATGCTTTTGAATAATCAATTTTATTGATCATAGCATTCTTGTGCTTTACAAAGTTGTTTACAACAAGTAACAGGGCTATATACAAATACAACTTTTGAACGTGTATTAAGCTAAGTTATAAAGAGAATGAACATTACAAGGAAATTTTCAGAGCTTATTATAGGGAAAACTTACAGCTATGTATTTACAACAAAGTAAAATACATTAAGGGGTCGCAGCTATCTTCAATGCCTTGGCTACTTCCTTCTTCTCTCTTCTTCATCAGCTCTCTTCCTGTCATCTTCAGCCCTTCGTTGCCTCTCCTCCCATTTGCGATTCACCCTTTCATTTTCTTCCTCTTGCCTCTTCTTGGCTTCAACAACCTTGCGTGTAACTTCCATATTAGCAAGATGATCGAATCCACCCAGTATATGAGTCCCTTCTTCTGCGGATCCACATACTTAACATCTTCTGGTCTTGGACGTGGTTGACTACTTCTCCCACTGCCACCATGTTTACCCCTTGTTGACTCGCTTCCTTCCTCCTGGGAGTGTATGGTGCATCGAGCTTTTGAATTTCAGTAGTGATCGCTGAACTTGGTTGCTTATCAGCCGTCTTGCATAGCTCAATTCCTTTCTCCTAGTAAAGATCCCATGCTTGAGGTAGAGTCATATTTTTAAAGTAACCTTCAGCTTCTAGAGTATGGAATTCCTCTAGAGATCTGGGCTCAGATCCAGCATCGGGCATAGCTCTCGGGGGCTTTATAGCTGGGTGATCTTTTCCGGCTGGAGGACCATCATATTGTTTCCTTATATCTTGGATGCGCACAGATTGCCTCTCAGCTACCTTCTCGAATTTGGCTTCAATGGCTATTCTTACATCTTTCACAGCAATCTCAGCTTTCTACTCAACGGACAGCTCTTTCGGCAACTTGCTGAGAATAGAAGCAGTGACATCACCTTGTTGTGGGGTCTCAGCAAACATCAATTTCAAAGGAAGATTTTTTGAGCTTCCTTCCCCCTCAGTGTGTCACCTTTCTTCGCCTCCTTATCACTTCTCTTCTCATCCTTCAGTCCATTTGAGGCCTCATCTTCCCCCTTTTTGGCATCATCACCAAATGGAAGGGTTAGACCAGGGAACAATCCGCTCACAAGGAAATCCAGTCGGCTGATAGTAGAATTATGCTTGATATTTGCACTGGAGTGGGCTGTTAAGAACTCTGACCGGGTAGCCATAAACTCAGCTGCCACCAACTTCATCTCTGCCATTAGAAGACTAAACTTCTGGTTCATGTTGTCTTCTAGGCGTGTAATTTCACTCTGGTGGTGCAGCTTAAGCAACTCCATGTCCGACTTGTGCGAGGTTTCCATTCTGACCATGTACTCTTTCATTCTCTGCTGAAACTTGGACGTATCCACACTGCATACTAACATCTTTGCAAATAAAGCCTTGAAGTAGCGGACCTATTCTGAGCGCATGGCAGTCTGCTGTGCAGCCCATTCCCTTATACGAAGCACAACTCCTCTCAAATCTGCACTGAGGGTTGCATCACAATTGTCCAATCTAAGATCCAAGGATGCGTGGTGGCGTTCCATCTTCTCAATCTCATCACAAATTTTCTTGAAGGCATCAGGGGACTTGGTTGTCGAAGCCGACTCTACTTCCAGCCACACTGCATCAAAATCGAAACCCATTGGCACAATCGTATCTGATGGAATGATGGGCTCTTCTTGCACAGTGTATTTTGCTTGATCTCTGGCAGACTCAGCTTCCATGTCAGGCAGTTCAGTATTGAATGGAAGATGTCCTCAAAGACATCATCTCTAACAAAAGGAATCCCTGAGGGTCCACGCTGGGGGCCATTTCCTTGTTCTTCTTGCATTGTACTAGCTCTCTGTGCCTCGGCTACGGCAGCGTCATCGGCAGATAACGCAGCTGTGAGGGCCTGCGATGGGGCTGTTGGAGTCGTTGATGTTGCAAAACAGTAGCCCAATCGATCGAGTTTGTGGAGCAATTGGATTGGTTTGCTTTCGGTGATGAGCCTCACTTTGTCTTAACAGCGTCTTTGCTCTCAGTGGGTTTTTCCTGTTGAGGTATCGGGTCCTCAGCTGTCTTAGTAGCGTCCTCGGAGTTTTATGTGGCCTGGGGTGATGGCTCATCATCAAAATTGAATCTCATAGGAGCTGTCTTATCACTGACATTGCTCCGAGATTTGAGAACATCCTCAGCCTTGTCCATCGTTGAATCTTCATGGTGTGTGGACTCGGCTTCATCCTCGGATCCCAAAAATGATGTATCAATGTGTTCTTGGGAATCACGAAGGACATTGATATCCTCTTCTGCAGTAGCTCCTTCGACCTGAGGAATGTTCTGTTGTTCTGGTTCCTTACCTAAGAAAGTCTTAACCTCCTTTACGCCTTCGTTACCCCAGCAATCTTAACCAATGTGGGGCCTTCGACAATCCCTTCGACAGACTCAGTTGTCTTGGGGTCTTCTACATTGGCATCCTTTGGAGACTCAACTCCTTTGATTGCACTTTCATGGCCAAGAGTCTTAACTCCCGTGGCCTCTCCATCCTTTGCCTTAGCTGCATCAACAGTTTCATCAGTCTTCATATCAGAGGAAATCTCAACTGAGATAGTCTCAACTGTCCGAGCATCATTAATTTCACTATACTTCTCAGTGGTTTGCTCACATTCGCCTCCAAACTTCAATGTTTTGTCTCCCACAGCATCCTCCGACCCTGTTGTGGTGGAGAGAGCTTTCCACTTAGCTGGCGCACCAGCTGAGTGAATGATGGTGGGGTTACTCAGCTCTTGAGACATGGTTGTGGTTCCAGTTGAGTAGTCAGCCGTTGGAGCAGGTGTCTCAACACCTTCTATAGGGTTAGGCTTGGCTTGGGTGCCCACGTTCCCAGCTTCATTGTCGTTCCCCTAAGAGCCATCTTGGGAATGCACGGGGGACATGGTCACTGCAATGACGGTTACAATCTCCTGTGCCACTCCCAATTGGTCAGATCGAGGAGAGACTTTGGAGGATTCTCCTGGACCTTCTTGAAGGTTCTACTCGTGCATAGCTCACGATTCTCTAATGGCCTGCTGTAACTTGGCCTTTTCAACTGCAGCAGCTGGGTCCATCTCCTCATCGCTGCTATCAGTGGACTCCATGAGATGTTCAAGGGTTCCCATGTGCAAACATATCTTTGACTTTTCGAGAGCCTTGGCCTTCTCCAGGGTTTTCTCCTTCTCATCCTCCTTAATAGCCTGAAGAGCATCCATGCAAAACTCCTCATGCAGGGCGTGTTGGACGGATACATTTCCAAGAAAGCGTAAAAGCTCCTCTTCTTCGTCAATAACCTCCGGACGAGTGAACTGCTGCCGGGAGTAATCTAGCTTCCGATTTCTCCAGTTCCTTAACCTCGTCTAGATGTCTGGATAGACTAGAGAGTACATAATTAGATCATCATCATCATCCTCTCCGGCCTCTGGAATGGTGGCTAATGAAGCTTGCTCCTCCTCAGATTCAACTTCATCAGTTTGAGGGGGTGAGACAACCTTTTCTGCAATGGTCTTGGCTGTCTCAGCTCCTTTTTCTCCATAGTTGTGTCCCGGACAGCTGGGTCTTCTATACTCTACTGATCAGCATCAGTAGTCTTCTCGGTCGCATCATTATTCTCTTGAGACTTCTCATCTTGAGCATCAGTAGTATCAAAGGGCTCCTCCGGCTGAGTACCGAACTCGGTTGTCTTCTCCAATTCAGACTTCTTGAATAGCCGTCTCCTCTTTGTGGCAACCAATGGAATTTCTGGTTCCACTTCTTTAGGCTCTTCAAGGGTGAAGGCATGTGTTTCAATATCGTCCTTCTTTGATGCAGCTGCCTTCTGAGACTTGGCAGTGCACTTCTTCTTCATGACTGGTGAGGAAGGTAGAGGTTCCTCCTCGATCTCCTTTGGCTGTGGGGTAGGGCGTCGGCATTTGCTCGGGCGGTGTGCTTTGGGTTTTGCTTTGGGGCAGTGCCTTCTTGGATTTGGGCCTTTGGGCGGGGTTTGGTTGTCCGCAACTCTCTTCTTAGAAATGGGCTTGGGCGAGAGAGGCGGGAGGTCTCAAATTGTGTCTTTCTTTGGGTCACCGATTCCCCCACTTGTATCGCCTTTACTTGCATGGGCTCTTCAAACCTAACTCATTCTTGAGCTCTTCAAACCTTGATTCACATAATAGCTTTGTAATATGTCAGCTAACTGCTTATCAGTTGAGATGTATTCCAAGGTGATGTCTTTCTTTTCAACATGATCTCTTATAAAATGATATCTAACATCAATGTGCTTTCTTCTTAAATACAACACTGGATTCTGAGTGATTGTAATAGCACTAGTGTTATCACACATAATTGGAATCTCTTTTTCTTCAATATCATAGTCTCTCAGCTGTTGTCTCATCCATAAGACTTGGGCACAACAGCTGCCCGCAACTATGTACTCTACTTCAGCTGTGGATGTAGCTATTGAATTTTGTTTCTTGCTGAACCAAGAAACTAATCTATTTCCAAGCATTTTACATGTACACAAGTACTCTTCATGTCAACTCTACATCCAAAGATAGTCGAGTCCGAGTATCCTACCAGCTTGAATCCTCCTTCCTTTGGATACCATAAGCCGACTTCCTGGCATCCTTTCAAATACCTTAGGATTCTCTTAGCTGCAGTCATGTGACTCTGTTTTGGTGCAGATTGAAATCTAGCACATACACCTACTGCAAAGGTGATGTCTGGCCTGCTTGTTGTTAGAGCAAAGATCCAATAAGAGCTCTATATCTGGTTTTATCAACAGCTTTGCCATATGCATCCATGTCCATTATGACTGATGTATTCATAGAATCTTTACTGATGACTTCTCTTCCATGCCAAATTTCTTCATTAAATCTCCGGTATACTTGGTTTGGCTTATGAAGGTTCCATCATTTAATTGTTTGACTTGAAGTCCTAAGAAGAAAGTCAGCTCTCCCATCATGCTCATCTCAAATTTGCCTTGCATGAGGTTTGGGAACTTGTCACACAGCTCTTTGTTTGTGGATCCAAAAATGATATCATCCACATATATTTGAACAAGCAGTATATTATCTCAATCTTTAATCCTGAAGGGTGTTCTGTCAACTTTGCCTTTGGTGAATCCATTGTCAATTAGAAACTGAGACAATGTATCATACCATGCTCTTGGTGCTTGTTTCAATCCATACAGTGCTTTCTTGAGCTTGTAGACCTTATCTCCAATAGTTTCTGCTCAAAACCTGGATGTTGTTCAACATAGACTTCTTCCTCTAACAGTCCATTTAGAAATGCACTCTTCACATCCATTTGATATACAGTGAAGTTCTTAAGTCCAACATAAACAAGAAACATTAACCTTATTGCTTCCAATCTAGCAACAGGAGCAAAAGTTTCATCAAAATCTATACCTTCTTCTTGGAAATACCCTTTGGCTACCAATATTACTTTGTTTCTTACAACAGATCCCTCATTCATCTTGTTTCTAAATGCCCACTTAGTACCAATAACATTTTGGTGGGTAGGACTTTGAACTAATTCCCATACTTTGTTTCTTTCAAACTGATTCAGCTCTTCTTGCATGGCCTGAATCCAATGTGTGTCTTCCAATGCTTGAGACACATCTTAGGCTCTATTTGGGAAATAAAACAAGTGAACATTGCTTCATGTTGTGCTCTGGATTTGGTTCTTATGCCATCTCTAGCATCTCCAATGATTGACTCAGGTGGATGGTCTCTCAGCCATCTCACATCAGGTTGGAGTAAGTCTGCTGGATTTAACGGTATCGTAACTAAGTTATCTTGAAAAACTTCTTTATCTTCATTTAGTTGTAGACCTTCCAGCTGTCTTTGAGATTCAGCTATCTCCTCATCATCAGGGTTGAGTGCTCTCACATCTGCTTCAATATAAGAACTCTTCTGCATAGTTGGCTGATTCAGCTTATCAGCTAACTCATCAATGTCTTCTCCATTCACATTAGGTTCATCAAAAACCACATAGATAGACTCTTCGGTGACCATAGTCCTCTTATTCAGCACTCTATAGGCTTTAGTCTCAGCTAAGTATCCCAAAAAGATACCTTCATCAGCTGTAGCATCAAAAGCCTTCAAATTGTCCTTGCAATTATTATGGATGAAGCATTTACATCCAAATATCTTGAAATTTCCAACATTTGGCTTTCTCCCTGTCCAAATCTCATAGGGAGTCTTGGTTAATTTCATGTTAATCATGCATCTATTCTGAGTGTAGCATGATGTATTTATGGCTTCATCCCAAAATCTCTTAGGCAATCCAGCTTCAACTAACATTGTCCTTGCAGCTTCCTTGAGAGTTTTGTTCCTTCTTTCAGCTACTCCATTCTGCTGTGGAGTCCTTGCTGCTGATAACTCATGAGCAATACCGTTCTCAACACAATACTGAGTTATTATCCCATTGACAAACTCAGTTCCCCTGTTAGATCTTATCTTTATAATGGTTTCACTCTTCTCATTTTGAACTCTTCTCATCAGTTGAGGTAATTTCTGCAGTGTTTCCTTCTTTTTACACATGAAAATTGTCCATGTATATCTTGAATAATCATCCACCACCACTAAGGTGTATTGCTTTCCACTGATGCTAGCTGGATCAACTGGACCAAATAAATCGATATGCAACAGATGTAATATCCTTGTTGAATAAGGACTTGGCTTATCCTTGAATGATGATTTGATTTGCTTTCCCATCTGGCATGCATCACATATGCTTTCTTTCTTGTACACTAAGTCTGACAATCCTTCCACAAGATGACTCCTTGCAAGCTTGTTGATTGTCTTGACATTCAAATGACTCAGCTTCTTATGCCACAACCAACTAGATTTGGTTGTGCTCCTTGCTAGTAGACATGTGTTTGGGGTAGCAGTAGACCAATCTACCACATACATATTCTTTTTCTTGTACCCTGCAGCAATATTTCATTTGATTCAACTTCTTTGATCTGGCATATTCTCATGTTGAATCCTATATTGTAGCCTTTGTCACGGAGTTGGTTGATGCTTAACAGGTTGAAGTTGAGGCCTTCAGCATAAGCAACATCTGTGATCTCCAGTCCATTCTTCTTAATGGATCATGTGCCTTTGATCTCTCCTGGAGCTTCATTACCTCCAAATATGACTTTAGCTCCAATCTCCTTGAATCTTGACAGATTTCTTTTATTCCCTATCATATATCTGGAACAACCACTCTCCATGGACCAGGTTCCTTGGCACTCAGCTGTTCCTTGAACCTGCAATCAAGGAAATAAGTTTTTAGGTACCCATACTTGTCTGGGTCCTGGGGGGTTAGTGCTATAAGATGTTCCAACCAACCTATAGCCAGATGATCTGACTCTAAGAGGTTGCCATCTATCAGTACCATAATCATAATGCACATTAGCGAATTGCTTGGGGGTTTTAGGATTATACAACTGTCTCTTTTGTCTGTATGCTTGTGTGTGTGTTTTAGCAATTGCTTTCTTGGGATAATTATGAAATCTCTAACTGTAGTGCTTGGGTGCATATGTGTGCTGATAATAGCTCTTTTGCCTTGGGAATGACCTTTGTTGAGGTTGAGGTCTTTGCCATTTTGGCTTGTATCCCATAGGTCTTTGCTTATATTTCACATTATTCCAATCAGCTTGGTTTGGATAGTTTCTACCATTCCCATCATATATATTTCTTTGATGAAATTTCTGGGGCTTTTGGTAGCTCTGTTTGGCTCTTACTGAATATTTTCTGTTAGGAGTCGCTAAGGGACCTGTCTGAATTTCTTCTCAGTCGTCCATTCTGCATACTCGACTGGCTTCTTTCCCTTTCCTTTGTAACCAAGGCCAGTATGATTGTGATTGTGCTTTGGTGTGAATGTGGGTGCAACATTTGGTGTTTTGCGTTTTTGGAATCCTTCATTGCTTGAAGATCCCGTTTCCAAAATCACTCTTGGAGTTTGACTATGCACAAAGGAATTAAATCATATGCCTGTCTTGTCTCCACATTCGGTTTGACTCATAATAAGTTCATCCAATTATTTGGATACTTTTGTTAATGAGGCAATCACATTTTTAAGATCATTTTTTCTCTTTTCTGTAGCAGCTAACTCAGCTATGATATTGGCATTTTCAGCCTTCAGCTTAGTGTTCTCATCAGCTATGTGACTCAGAGTACTCAGCTCTTTTGTCAGCAGTGAGTTTTGGCTTTTAAGCTGGATTTTTTCCTCGTTTAAAAGTGTGTGAGAGGTTTTAATGTGTTCAAAATCTTTCATCATTTTGCCTAATGAATCATAAAGATCTGTGGGTGATGAAGTGTGTGTATCACAGTTACTATCACATGAATCAGAATGACATGAGTTAGAATGTACCTCATCTTCTTGATCTTGTTCTTTGGCCATGAGGCAGATCAAAGCCTCTTCCTCTGTATCACTTGAGTAGTCAGCTTCACTACTATCTGAGTCTGCTGCTTGTTTGCACTTGGCTGGCTCAGCAGTCTCAGCGGCCAACATGGCTTTCTTCCTTTCTTGTCTTCTTTCTCTGAAGACTCTTCTTTCTTACTCATTTCTGTATTTGTTGACTAGTGGATAGGAATAGTCAATAGCAAAATGTCCTAGTTGTCTACAATTCCAACACAGGTTCTCAGCTCTTTGATCAGCTCTGTCGGTCCTTTGATTATAAGCTCTCTTGGGTGGCCTGTCCTCCCTTGCTTTAGAGGGTACTGAATGTCTTCTAGAGGTTTCACCCTTGTTTCTTTTGTAGTTCTTATTAAAGAACTTATTGAATCTCTTTACCATGAGGGCAATCTCCTCCTGGTCAATGGTCTCTTTTGGCTCAGCTCTTTTCCCATCACTGGCCAATAATGCAGCTGTCTTTGGTACAACTGTTTCCTCTTGCTCTTTCCTTCTCAGCTCAAACTCATAAGCTTTGAGGTCTGAGAATAGCTCATGATTGGATGTTTTTGAGAGGTCCATTGAATGTCTCAGGGCCATGACCTTCATTTCCCATTCAGCTGGGAGGGCTCTTAAAATATTCATGCACATCTCCTTTTGAGTGTACTCTTTCCCAAGAGCTGAAAGCTCATTTGTTATCTCTGTAAATTTGGCATCTAGCTGATCCAGACTCTCACCTGCAAGCATTTTAAAATTTTCAATTTTTTGAACAACAACAGTTAATTTATTCTCTTTAATCTGTTCTGATCCTTCACAAATTAGGGTTAACTTTTCCCAAATTTCTTTGGCAGATTTGCACGATTTGACTTTGTTGAACACAGCCTTGTCCAACGTCTTGTAGAGTATATCCTTGGACACATTGTCCAGGTTATATCTCTTTCGATCTTCATTAGTCCATTCAGTGCGTGGTTTTTCAACCATGGCTGGTCTAGCCTCAGCAGCAGCTTCCTTTTCTCCAGCTGCAGCTGCTCTTTGTACAGCCGTATTGACTTTGAGTATATGCAATGGCCCATTATCTATCACAAGCCACATTTCATCGTGTAAAGTGGATACATGAGTCTGCATGCGTATTTTCCAGTCATCAAACTCTTCCACAGTGAACATTGGAATACGAGTTAGATTTGCTTCTATGATAATAACTTTGCTTTAAAGATAAAAGACTTTGAAAAACACAAGTGTTAAAACCTTTGAAAAAGAATGAGATCTAGTTCAGTAACCAGTGCGGAAGGCTCAATGAACCAACCGCTCTGATACCACTTGTAGGTTCCAAGGGGTGTGCTGTAAGGTTTAGAAGTGGGGGTTGAATAAACCTTACCAAATTTTTGCTTTTAGTCTTTTCAAGATTTTTCAACAGAGTTGACTCAAATCAGTTGTGTCCTTGGGGGACAGCTAGGTTGGCTATATTCAGCTAAGTTACCCACTCAACAGACTCAATAGAGTTGTTGATAGTATAACCCGGCTGCTTAAGCTAACACTTAACTTTAGTAGATTTGGTTTTTAACAGCGGAAGACTTAACACCCTTTAGATTGATTAAAGCTAGTTTTTAACACTTATTTTAGCACTTGTAATTTATCAGTTGGATAGCCAATTTAACTAACAACAGATATAATAAAATATGATGGAATGTAAGTGCTGAAAGTAAATTGACACAAGTAATTTTTATAGTGGTTCGAGGATGGGGTAATTCCTCTAATCCACTCTTCTCCAACTCCTCGAGGAATCCACTAAGTAGCACATCAAGTTACAAAGCAGTGAACAGTCTAGAGACAGCCTTGATCACACAGCTGGCTTCTCCTGTGACTCAGCTTCTTCACGAGGTAGCTGCTTTGCTACTTCAGCTCACTTTCAAGTCCTTGGATTTGTTCACACAGCCCTCCAACAAACTTGAATCTCTTGGTTCGACCTTGAACCTTTCTACAACTCCTTCAACTTGGAGAGTAGACCCCTTTTGGTTCTTCAAATGTTTCCTCTTCAACTGGTTGAAGTTGTCTTTCCTACACAGCGTGTGTTGGATCGAGTTTCTTCGAGTTTTAGGCTTGAGGAATATCTTGATAAGCTTTGAGAATATTGCAGGTTAATTGCTTTCTTGAATATTTTTTGAAGATCGATCTCTCAGGTATGCAAGGTAACCTTTTCTCAATTGCTTCCTCAGCCTTTTATAGTGCTCATTTGGAATTTGCCCGTTTAAGAGATAGACCAATTTCAAATTACACTACTTGTTCGTTGGCTTGTCTTTTCTTGATAAAGACACTTGTGATGTTGACCATTTCTCGTATTAAATGGTTTTGTAGCTTAACAGGTTCTGACACAAGTTGCAGTGTTTCCCATTGGCTTATTCCTTTTGCATATTTCTGGGCCAAACATTTTAAGACCTGGCAGCTTTGACATATTACTATATCGAGTAATATTCTTGACTTCCTTCCAACGAATCAATGTCAGTTGTCTCAACTTGGCTATTGCCATTACCCCTCGTGACTTTAGTCTTCTCTAATCATAAGATTGACTCAACTATCACTTTAACTGCTAGACTTGGGTCCTTAAGTTGACTTGACTGACACTTCACACAGTTGTTCCTCAGCTGACTCTCCTTCAGTCGAGTCATTGACTTCCTTCATGGCCATACTCAGCTGACACACAGTAGAGTCTTCACTTTAGCCTGCAGTTGACTTCTTGCATTCTTGGCTTGGCTGACTTCACTCAGCTCATTCAGTCCTATCTATTACAATACATAATTACAAGGAAAATGGGGTGCCAACTTCCTAGTTTAAGTTTTACATGGTATCATCAAAATCTAACAAATAAATTTCCTAACACCGAGTACCTAACATGAAATTATCTTGTGGTACCCTCAAGTGTTTGAGTCCTTTGGGATTAGCATTGAGACTTTTAGGTCTCCAATAATAATTTAAACTATTTCTAGCCCGACACATATTTGTTGTGTTACCACATTTACTACAATAAAAACATGTAATAATTTTAGAAACATGATGATTGGCATAAACAAAAGTAGGTACTTGATTGTTTTTCATATCATTGATAACATTTGGCTTATAACCAAGTCCTAGTTTCAAATAATCACAACGTTGAACATCAAGAATTTTTGTCATTTTATCGGTACTCAAATTAAACTTCATCATATCTTTTTTCATGCAATCAATGTCCTTACTGAGAGTTTCGTTTTCTTTTTCAAGGTTTCTAACCTTATCAAGTGTAGTAATGTAAGCACAAGAAAGTGATTCATATGAAACAAGTAAACTATCCTTTTCATTTTTCAAAGTGTTGAATTCCTTTTTCAAATTTTTGTATTTAAAAAGCATACTTTGGAATTCATTTTGAAGCTCATCAAAATCACCTTGTAATTCATTAATAAAAGAGAGAAAAGAATTAGAGCGTACCTCATTGTCTTCTTCGATGCCCATTAGACATTGCTTGGCTTCCTCATCATTGGATCTTGCAAGAAGCTCATCCCATGTTTTTGCTTCGGCTTTGGCATTTAAGGCTTTTAATTTTCTATGGAATTTCTCCTTCTTCCTTTGTTCTTCCTCCCCTATTGGACAATCGACAACATGGTGTCCGGGTTTTCTGCATCTAAAGCAAGACTTGTTTCTTGATTTTCTTTCCTTGTCCTTATTTACAAATTTTGAAAATTTTCTAATAAGTTCCTCATCTTCATCTTCATCTTCTTCTTCATCCTCCTCGTCACATGAATAATAATTTTTCAATTTTGAGGCAACATCTTTTGGAGTCGATCCCATGTTCGGTTGAGAAGTTGATGCCTTTGAATTACTCCTTTCATTTGTAAAAACTTCATAGATGAGAAGATTGCCGATAAACTCATCAAAATTTAAAGTTTCTAAATTTTGAGCTTAAAAATAATGCGGTAACTTTTTCGGACCAAGAGACGGAAGAGTATTTAGAACTTTTGTGACCTTCTCGTCTTGAAATAATTTTCCCAAGTGCAATTAGAGGATTTACAATATTGTCAAGCCTTTTTAACCATTTTAAAAATATTTTCTCCAACATTTTTAGTGAAATTTTTGAACTCTTTGACCAATATGGTCTTTTGAGCTTGTTACAAATGCAATCAAGATTACACTTTAAATGAAATATATTACAACTCAAAAGTGCAAGTGTAATCAAGAAGAAAAGCATAATAAGCAAGATGTGAAAGTGATAAGCTTAGGCTAATCCAACAAGAATGTTGAAAGTGAAGAACAAAATAATTGCGAGATTTTTCTTGTTGTGTTGTATTGTGTTGTCTTATTGAGTTGCTTCAAGCCTTCAACTATTTATAGAAGAGCTCTTGGATTTGAGTCCCAGAATAGGCTCCTCCTTAGAGATTGAAATATGTAAAAATTACACATTAAATGGAGAATATAGCTGTTAGAAATCAATCCCCAAATTTCATGAAAAGTTGTCATTGTCAGGTACGGATAGTTTCTTGATAAAACCTTAGGTCGACCGGTTGACCTCTAGTATGAAAAATCAAAATTTACTTGAAAAATACACCTTTGTTGGACCGATCGACCAGGGGTTGGACCACCCATCTCATGTTCAACAAGTCTCCCCGAACCGAGGAGAGAGAAAATGGAAAAATTAACATTCAGCCACCGATCGACCACACCGTCCACACCCCGAGGTTGACCGGTCGAAACCCCAGTCGACCTTTCCAATTTCGGCAAAGTAGGTCGTTCTCTGTTTTGACAAACTTTCGTGCACGGGTTGCCCTCTAGACGACCGGTTGACCTCAAAATAGAGGAGTTGTCCATTTTTGTCAAAACTAAAGTTCAAGAAATATTCCAAAAATTAGAAAAATCTTTTAAATCATTTTGAAATATTTGGACAATATTTGGGGACATTGTTTTGGTGTAAAACTCGATTATATGAAATCATCAAAATTACGATAAAAACATTTATCTAACAACACCCGCCTGACGGTTGATCACGCAATTGGACAAACAACCATGTCTCGAGGTTTTGATTGACCCCATCGCTCGAGACTCACCAGGCGCCACCGGGGGGAAACTCAAACCACCACGGTCGGTCGGGAGGAGGTGTGGGAGACCAAACTCAAAAGAAATTAGGAAGCAAAGGTAAAACTTTGTGAGAATAGCGGTCGAGGTTAACAAAGCTCATATGGTTTCGATTGTCTCAAAATTAAACTTCACCGCCATGCGCCGATGAAGTTGCCGCGATAGCTGGCGCGAAGGATGGTGTTACGACCACGGGGAGTTGAGACTCTTGGCCGTGAAAGTGCAATCCAAGAGTTGAGACTCGAAGGATGCCACCGAAGACCCTAAGGCGACTCCCATCTCTTTGAAGGGATATCTGTCGAAGACCTGCTGCAGTTGAGACTGCAAAAGTGAATGTTGAATGCCCATCAGCAGTTGAGACTGCTGAGGGTAATGAAGGCCTAGAGGAGGTTGAGACTTCCCTAGGTAAAAAAGTTGTTGAAGATGTGCCAGCCCTTTAGGAAGAAAACACTGAAGAAGAGGCAATCAGTGCTCTTCATGACTCCCAAGAGAACATAGATGTTGAGTTCTTGGAAACTGATGACGAAGCTGAGCCCATCCCAATTGATAAATCATCCGAGGACAAAGATTTTGAGGAGGCACTAGCAAAGAGGAAGCAAGCCAGTGAAAAGGTTGCTCCTATGAATTTTACAATGGTTGATGGCCCATCCCCAATGGTGCCATCACCCTCCAATGACGCTGATGAGTCAGTCGAGGACAAGTCTGCTCAAAAGAAAGATACAACTGATGCCGAGGAGGCTGTTAAGATAGTTGAGGATCAGTTAGCTCAATAGGCTAAAACAGCTGCACAAGATGCCGATGATCTTTGAGAGGCAATTTGAGGCACAAAGAGTGAAGATATTCTAAAGGAAAAAGGAAAGGCTTCACAAGTCTATGACGTGGAAATTCCTATTTTTCCCAAGGATCTTTTTGCTGACTACTTTCCCTTCGAGGCGCATGTGCATTTGGAAGCAGATTCAGCTGCGGAAAGTGCGAGATACACCGTCCAAGTCCCAGTTGAAGAACTTGGAACTCCTGCTGATACTACTATGTTGCCGATTGGGTTTGATTTTGATGTTGTGTGGCCAGAAGACCAGTCTGTTGATGCAGTCGACTTTTGCAAAGCCTTCAAGGCCATCTGTACTGAGATAGAAAATATGGAGCATGGATTTGCAGCACTCGACCAACAGCTTGACAACCACGATGAAAACATCACAAGAGATATCCGAGGACTAGTTTTGAGAATAAGGGAATTGATTGGGCAGACTAAGGCACTAAGGCGTGAGCATGTCACTTACTTCCAGTCTTTATTTGCAAACATGGTGATCTGGAGCTTAGACAACGCCAAATTCCAGCAGCGTCAAAGGGACCACATGTTTAAGATGGATCAATCTCACGAAAGTGACATGGAGTTGCTTAAATCTCAACATAAGTCAGAACTTCAGAAGATGGAGACCAACATGGAACAACAAATCAAGGTGCTCCAAACTGAGATGAAGTCGATGATAGCCGAGACAATGGCTTTGAGACCTAAATTCCGAGCAGCATACTCCAAGACTCACGATAAGCAAGACATGACGAATAGCAAGACTTATCTACTCCTTGGTGGAGTATTCCCTTAGTTGGCTCTACCTCTTGGTGATGATGCCAAAAAAGGGAAAGATGAAAGTAAGCAGTAGCAAAGGAGTGATAAGGATGGAAGTAAGGGAGAAGCAAGCAAGGGGGAAGGCAGTGAAGCGAAGAATCCACCCTTGAAAATCATGTTTGCTAAGACCCCTCAGCAATGTGAAGTAACAGCCTCCATTCTCAGTCAACTACCTAAAGAACTGTCCTTAGAAGAAAAAGCTGATTTGGCATACAAAAAGTGAAGATAAGACATTGAAGCTGAATTCAAAAAGATAGCTGAGAAGCATTCTGGAAGGATTAAAGATATAAAAGCAAGGTTCGAAGGTCTCCCATCTGGACTGTTAAAAAATTCCCCAGCTGTAAGACCCCCTCGAGAAATCACTATGCCTGATGCAGGATCTGAGCCAAGATCCCTAGAGAAGTTTCAAACTCTAGCTGCAGAAGGTTATTTCAAGAATATAACTCTACCCCAGGCGTGGGACTTGTATTGGAAGAAAGAACTCGACTTATGCAAATCAGCTGAGAGGTAGCAGAGTTCAAGTAGGCATGTAGATTGGTAAATCACCCGTACAGTACACTCCTAGAGGAGGAGCTGAGTCGCACCAAGGAAGGGGAAGGTTTGGAAGTGGTTGAATAGGCAGAGGTACTCTTTCACGGCAAGACCTACGATGTTAGATATGTTGATTCACGGGGAGAAGGAATCAACTATTGGGTCAGGTATGATACTCTTGCTAACATAGAAGTTGAAACTCTGATACCTGTTGTAAATTTTGAGTTTAGGCTCTGATACGATTTGTACAGAATCATCATAGCTCTGATACAGTTGTATAGACATGTATGGCTCTGATACAGTGTATAGGTTATACTTTGTAATAGCTTTGTAAAGTGCGTTTGTAAAGTACAAGAATGATATGTTCAAATAAAATTGACATATTCTACACATACATTCTTTGTTACTGCACTATTTACTTTGTTGTATTTATTTAAGTTTTGGCATCATCATAAAGGGGAAAATTGTTTTTATATTTTGGTGATACCATGTAAAACTTAGATTAGGAAGTTGGTTGTTCGCCAAAAGTATTTGGATCTCTATACTGCAAGTGTATAGTGTAGTTTATAGAATAATTGCAAGCAAGGTCATATTCCTCAGGGATTGACTACGAAGCACTTAAGCTATAATAACATCGCATTCCAATTTTATTGAAGCAACCGAATATCAAGTTGTATAAAAATCGAAAAATAAAAATAAATAAATTTGCAAACCCCACAAGAATTTTCATCAACCACGGAAGCAACCTTAGACACATAATCTCAACATGTTTCTTCAATATTAATCCAATTAAAGTTTCAAAAACCAATTCATGTGTTTATATGGGTTCAATTCCTAAGATAGTCTATTCCCCCTCCCGAGTGATAAATAAACAGTAGATTAATAACAATTGTAGATCTCCCGATACGTTACAACTATTATTAACTCCCAAAAGATTTATGAATTGAATGACTCCCCACAAACAAATGTAGGTCTCCGACTGCTTACGTCCATTTATGTCTAAATTTGATTTCCGTCTTTGTTAGAACTCATCTCCCGAATCTCGCACTAACAAATATGACATGCTAATTATTGATCAGATAAAAAGCAATTAATAATAAGCACTCGAATTCATAAAATAGAAAACATGAATCAATTAAGAAAATAATTAATCAAGATTTAACATGAATCCATAGTTTTGATTATGCCCTAAGATCCGAAAGATTAGCCAAACATTGATAACAAATTCATAGACAAATTTGAAATCAACATTATGCCATCGTTTAAGCACAGACAAGAGATCTAGACTAAGAAAGAAAACTCCTTTTTGTCAGGATGGATTCTCCTTCCAAGCCTTCGAAGCTCTTGTGCTCCAATAGATGTGGAAGGCATTGTGGTGTTCTTCGCGACCTAGCCCTCCTCTCTCAAAAGACCTTGGATCTTGTATTCCTATGTAATTTGATGTGTTGTATTGTGTATTGATGAATGTTTTTCGTGCCAGCCTTGGGTCCCTTTTATAAATGCTTGGAGAGATCACTTGTAGAGTTGGAATGGGAAAAAAACTCCAAAAAAACGCGTGGCAGAGTCCCACACGGCCTGGCCGTGTATCCTCACACAACCGTGTGGGTTTTATGCTGACCAATTCCACACGCCAGTGTAGGTCCCACATGGTCCGGCCGTGCGGCTTGGTTGTAGGTCCCAAGGGGTGTGAGTAAGGTTTAGAAGGAGGGGTTGAATAAACCTTACCAACTTTTCGATTTTAGTCCTTTTAAAAAATATAACAGAGTTAACTCAAACAGTTGTGTCCTTAAGGGACAGCTAAGTTAGCCACTCAACAAACTCGATAGAGCTGTTGATAGAATAACTCGGTCTGTTTAACCTGAACTTTAACTTGGCTGTATTGGTTTTATCAGCGGAAGACTTAACACCCTTGATTTGTTTTAAGTTTGTTTTAACACTTGATTTTTGGCACTTGGTTATTAATCAGTTGGATAACAAATGTGAATTTTATCAGCAGATATGATGTAGGTATGCAAGAAAGTAAATGTGCTGAAAAATAAATGACACAGATAATTTTTATAGAGGTTCGAAGATGGGGTAATTCTTCTAGTCCTCTCTTCTCCAACTCCTGGAGGAATCTACTATGTAATGATCGCTTTACAACGTGGTGAATGATCTAGAGAGAGCACCACACACCGGCTTCTCTTGCGACTCGAACCTTCTTCACAGGCGACTACCTTGCTACTTCAGCTCACTTCTCAAGCTCTTGGATTTGATCACGAAGCCCTCCAATAACATGATGTTGGTTCGACCTTGAACCTTCCTACAATCCTCCTTGGAAAGTAGACCCCTTTTGATTCTTCAAAAGTTTCCTCTTCAACATATTTGAAGTTGTCTTTCCTTCTCAGCTTGAGTTGGATCGATTTCCTTCGAGTTTCAGGCTGGAGGATTTGCTTGAATATACTTGAGAACATTGCAGGTTAAAATGCTTGAATGTTGCTTGCTTGTTCGTGGTTCAAGTAACCTTTTCTCAGTAAATTCCTCAGCCTTTTATAGTGCACTTTTGAAATTTTGCTCGTTGAACAGATAGGCTAATTTCAGAAGTCACTTGTGTTCGTTGGCTTGTCTTATCTGCAGTCGTTGATGTTGACATATCCTCGTATTAAACGTCTTGCAGCATTGCAGCTTGTCTGACACATGGTGCAATGTTTCCCACTGGTTTAATCCTTTTGCACATATCTGGGACTAACACTTTACTTCTGACAACTCTGGCATGTTACTATTCTGAGTAACATTCTTGACTTTCATCAACGGATCTAACTCAGTTGTCTTGACTTGACTGCTGTCTTTTAATCCCCAGGTGACTTGAGTTAGCTCCAGACTTTGGATAACTTAACTGTCACTTCAACTTGAGACTTGGCTTCCTTGAGTTGACTTGACTGACTCTTCTCATAGTTGTTCCATAGCTGATACTCCTTCAGTCGAGTTCTTGACTTTCTTTTTGGCCATACTCAGCTGATATACAGCGGAGTCTTCAATTTAGTCTTCAGTTGACTTCTTGTATTTCTTGGCATAGTTGACTTGACTCAACTCTCTCAGCCCTAACTATTACAATACAAATTACAAGGAAAATGGGGTGCCAACTTCCTAGTTTAAGTATTACATGGTATCATAAAAATTTACAAGATAAATTTCCTAACAATTTCCCCCTTTTTGATGATGCCAAAACTTAAATAAATTCAACAAAATATAAACAGCAAAGATACATACAGACAATGTAGTAACAAAGAATGTATGCTTGAAATAGATCGTTTTATTGATCATAGCATTCTTGTCCTTTACACGGCTGTTTACATTTGGTATCATAACATTCTTTATCAGAGCAATATACAACTCTAAGCTAAGATACAAGAGATCATGTAGGTCCCAAGGGGTGTGAGTGTAAGGTTTAGAAGGGCGGGGTTGAATAAACCTTACCAACTTTTCGAAATATAGTCCTTTTAAAAAATATTCGAGTTAATTTCATAGCTAAGTCCTTGATGGACAGCTAAGTTAGTTAACCAAAGAGTTAGCCACTCAAATGGACTCGGCGAGTTGTTGATAGAATAACTCACCGCTTAGTCTTATACTTAACTTGGGTGATGAGATTTTCAATGGAAGACTTAACACCCTTGAATTTGGTTTAAGTTTGTTTTAACACTTGATTTTAGCACTTTGTTAATTATCGGTTGGAATGCAAATTATCAGAGATATAATGTAATATGCGAAATGAAATGCTTTGAAATGTAAATGACACAATAAATTTTATAGAGGTTCAAGATGGGGTAATTCTTCTACTCCTCTCTTCTCCAACTCCCGGAGGAATCCACTAAGTATTGATCGTAGTATAAAGTGGTTAATGATCCGGATACAAGTCTTGATCACACACAATGACTTGATCCTTTTGGACTCAGTCTGGAGATGCCTTGGTCACATATCTGGCTTCTCGTCCGACTCAGCTTCTTCACAGGGCGGCTGCTTTGCTACTTCAGCTCACTTGCTCAAGCTTCTTGGATTTGATCACGAAGCCCTCCAATAACTTGAGACTGGTTCGACCTTGAACCTTTCTACAATCTTTTGTGGAATGTAGACCCCTTTGATTCTTCAAATGTTTCCTCTTCAACTGATTGAAGTCGTCTTTCCTTCACAGGTAAGTGTTGGATTGATTTTCTTTGAAGTTTAGGCTTGAGGATTTGCTTGAATAACTTGAGAATATTTTTGCTTGGTTACAGCTTGAATGTTAGCTTGAATGTTTGTAGTTCAGGTATGCAAGATAACCTCTTCTCAAATTGATTCCTCTGTCTTTTATAGTGCTCTTTCAAAAATCTGCCCGTTGAAGAGATAGGCTGATTTTCAAAAGACACTAGTGGTCGTTGGCTTGTCTTGTTGCAGTCCTTGAAATTGACATTACCTCGTATTAAATAAACCTTCAGCTTTTCAAAGCCTGACACAGGTGCAGTGCTTCCCATTGGTTTATTCCTTTTGCACACTTCTGGGACTGAGCACTTTAGAATATTGCAGCATTGAAGTATTACTTATTTAAGTAACTATCTTGACTTCTGTGCAACGGACTCTTTTTAGTTGTTTTGACTTGACTGCAGTTCCTTAACTTCCCCAGGTGACTCCGAGTCAGCTCCCAATCATTGGATGACTCATCTGTCACTTCAACTTGAGACTTGGCTATCTTGAGTTGACTTGACTGACACTTCACACAGCTACATCTCAGCGGATACTTCTCCAGTCGAGTTCCTGTCTTCTCTTCCTTGCCATACTCACCGCCTCACAATGAGTCTTCATTCTAGTCTCCAAATGACTTTTTGCATATTTTAGGTATAGTGACTTGACTCGGCTCGAATGTACCCTATCTATTACAATGCAAATTACAAAGAAAATGGGGTGCCAACTTTCTAGTCTAAGTTTTACATGGCATTCATCAAAATCTAAACAATAAATTTCCCAAAAATTTCCCCCTTTTTGATGATGCCAAAACTTAAAACATACATGCAAAAATGTAAGCATCAAAGATACATACAGTAGTGCAAAGAATGTGAGAGAATGTATGCGTAGAATCAATCTTTTATTGATCATAGCATTCTTGTCCTTTACACAACTGTTTACAAAGTGTATTAGAGCAAACATTTAAGTCTACGCAAAAAAAAAGATGTATAGAGAAATTACAGATTCCTTATTCACTGTACAGAAGACTTACATACTTATGCATTCACAATAGTGAATTACATGAAGGGGTGGACAGCAACACTTCATCTCCTTCGCTGCCTCCTTCTTTCTTCATCAAACTCTATGTCGTCTTCGACCTTTTTCTCTTCTCTTCTTGGTACGCTTTTTTTCTCATAGGCTTTTCTGGCAGCTTCATCTCTTCTTTTTCTTTCTTGTCTCTCTTCCCACAGCTGAGTTTGTCATTTATTTTCTTCTTTGATTCTCTTTACATATTCAGCATTGTTCTTGGCCACTTGCAGATTGGCTACTTCGTCAAACCCAGCCCAATAGATCCCTCTTTTCTTCCCTGGATCTATGTATTCAATGTTTTTGGGTAGAGGTCTAGGTTTGAAACCTCTTCCTCCACTGCCTCTACTTCTTCCTCTGAGTGTGTATTGTACTGGGGCCTTCTTCTTTCCAAAGAGTGACCCGGCAGAGTGACTGCTCGAAGTCTGCTGCCGCCTATCGCCTTCTTCGCGCACAGGGAGGCCTTTTTCCCAATACAAGTCTTAGGCTTGGGCATGGTCATGTTCTCGGTATCACTCGGATGCGAGCGTCTTGAATTCATCAACAGATCTAGGCTCGGTTCCGACGCCCGAGATGGCATCGTGTCTCTTCCCCGGAATGCCTTCAGTATTGTTTCAATATGTCCATCGCACGGGTATCCATTTTTCTTTCAATCTCCATCATCTCTACTTCTACTATCTTCATCTTTTTCATGGGCACAAAGCAGAGTGTTGGAGCGGCAGAGTCACCGAAGTTTGCTTGATTATGTCACCGTGACAAGTCCTTGTTGAGGGGTTCTAGCAACCATTAAAGTCATTGTCTTTCGAACCTTCCCCTCAACTAATTTTCCTTTTTCTTTCTTCTCTCGCTTTTTAGTCAGTCTTCTCCTTCACGTGCGTCCTCCTTCTTCTTAGTCGGATCCTTCCAACTTCTTTTTAGGTATTCCTCTTCCCCTTTTTGGCATCATCAAAGGAGAGAGGAACCCCTGAAACATGCCAAGCATTAAATCTAGGCGATCGATAGCCGAGTTCTCTTGGATTCTCACGGAGTATGCCGCCGAAATTCTCGAGCGAGTGGCGTTGGATTCGGTTGTCACCAACTTCATTTCAGCCATAAGAATGCTCAAATTTTTCATTCATGTTCTCCTCGACGCTTGAGGTTCTTTACGATGAAATTCGCGCAGCGATTCCATTTATGTGGTATGAGTGGTATGCATTCTATCAATGTTTTCTTGCATCTTGTTCTTCATGTCGCATTATCGCTCCATTAGCATCTTATTGTACAATGCTTTGAAGTATCGAACTTGTTCCACGCGCATTGTTTGTCTGCTTGTTGCCACCATTCCCGGATCCTCGACAATTATTCCACGAGATCGCCAGTAAGATTAGCATCTCGGTTATCCAAACGCATATCTAATGAGGCCTGGTGCCTTTCCATCTTCTCTATCTCCGCAAATATAGCCTTGAAAACTTCTCGAACCTCACCAAGTTACCTCTGTCTCTCACGGCTAAGAAAGATCAAAATCAAAATCTGCTTTGGGACGATGGTATCTATGGGAATTACTGATCAGTCTATGGAAACGGTGTTGATCTCTAGCCGATTTTCATCAAGATCGTGCGACTCTAATGTGAAAGGGAAAGTTTGTTCAAACGCATCATCACGGACATAGGGAATCTATTCAACTGTGACTTGTGGCCGTAATGTGCCTGGTTGAGTCGATTCGCTGCAGCTTTGGGAGCTCTGCAGATTAATCCGTGATTCAAATTGGGTCATTTGTGGTATTGACTCACTGGCCGAGCCTCACTATCTTAACAGCCTTCGGTCTCAACCGGTTTTTCCATATGAGTTTTCTCGGTCCTCGGCCGTTTCGGTGGCGTCATCGAATGATGATGAGACTTGTAGGGGTGGCTCATCATCAAAATTGAAAGCTTGGCGAGTAGCCTTAAGATCGGACTTACTCGTGCTTGGGAGAACATCCTCACCGAGTCTTGTGGATTTGCAATGGGGATGACTCGCTCTTCATCTTCACCTTCGTATCCCGGATCGAGAAATGTTACATCGTGATTGTCTTGGAATCATGAAGGGCACTTATCTCCTTCTCGATGCATCGATGATAACGGAGGGATGTTTTGTGCTTCTCGCCTCTTTACCTCGGGAAGTCTCAACCTCCCGTAGGCCTTTCGCACCTCCCAGCCTCAATCAAGAAAGCTCTTGGACATTCCTTCGGCTGCACTCACTGTCTTAGGGTCTTCGACGGGCAGTGGCATCCACAGAGTCTCAACTCCGTGATTGCACTTTCATTGCCCGTGAGTGTTAACTCCCGGGCGAGATCCATCATGTGCCTCGACGCATCGCCAGCCGTCCTTAGCTGCAGAGCGGTTGGCACTTCACCAAGACAGTCTCAACTATCCGAGCTTCACAAGACAACTTGTGTATCTTTTTATTTTTCCTTCTCCACTTTGCCTCCTAGATTCGTTGTGGAGTCAGCTGCAGTATTCTCCGACCTAGCTGCAGTGGAGGAGTTTCCCCCTCACCGCACACCACCGAATGACTTGGAATGGGGTCACTCTTCTCCAGACTCCCGGTTGTTTCCTGTGAGTTGTCAGCCGTTGGGGCAGGTGTTAAGACACCTTCAGTAGGGGTTGGCTCGACTTGGGTCCCCAAGTTCCTAGTTTCATCGCCAGTTCCCTTAATGCCTTCATCAGAGTGAGCTGGGGAAGTGGTCGTAGCAACAACAGTTGCAATCTGCTACACCACTCCCATAGGATCAATCTCCAGCTGTGATTTGGAAGACTCTCCAGGGCCTTCCATCAGTTGTTGCTCATGTAGGATCCTAGATTCCCGCGCATGGCTTGCCGCATCTCCAATTCTTCGGGCCGCAAGCAGGTCCGATCTTCATCGCTCTCTCAAAGCATGTCAAGATGTGGATGAGTATGATCGATGGTTCCGATTAGAGAAAAGTACTAGCTTTCTCACGAGCTTCGCTTCCTCGCTTTAGCCTCTGCTTTGTTCGTTCTCTTTTCAATTTGCAACATATTGATGCAAAGTTATCTCATCAAGAGCTTGCAAGATCAGATCAACTTCAAGGAACTCAAGAGTTCCTCTTCCTCCTCAATAAACTCGGGTGCTCAAACCGCACCCTAGAGTGACTCAACTTCCACTTTCTCCATTCTCGCAGATGATTTTGGATGTCCGGATATAGTGGGGATAGTATCATCAAATCATCATCGCCATCCGCTTGCCGCCCTTCACTCTCGGGATTGAGGTAGCGGATCTTGCCGCCAACACCCTCACCAAAGATTCTGCCGCAGTGGGGACACAACTTTGTCGATAGGTGAATCGCCTTTCTCAATCGCTCTTGCTCCTCAAATGTTTCGACTACGATTCTGGTCTCTTCAACTTGCCTCTGTGATCGGCCTCGGCAGACTTGGTCGTTTGCAATTTTTTGGAGATTCTACTTCTCAAATTGCCTCGAAGATCGCTCTAGCCGAGTGGCAAACTCACTGTTTTACAAGCTCAACGCTTGAAGATTCTTCTTTTCTTCTTTTGGTTTTCACCAGAGGAATATCGGAGTTCCACTTCCTCCGGTTCGTCGAAGGTAAATGCCTTCGCATTGTGTCTTAGAGGCACTCGCCTTCCTTGTTGTGGCGCCTCTTCTTCTTAATCACCGAGAAGGGATTAATGGTTCCTTCTCCTTTGGGCCGCAGGGCGGGAGACACGGCCGCAGGGGCAACTTGGTCACAGGGCAGTGCGGTTTTTCTTTTTCTTTCTTTGCGGGGCAGCTTCTTCTTTGCAAATTCTGCAGAGGCAAATCTTCTTGGGAGGGAGGAGACAGTTGTTTCTTCAGGGTCACCGATTCCCCCTCACTCGTGTCCGCCTTCTTGGCATAAGCTCTCTTCGTGCTCCCGGAGAGATTTGATCGGGAACATCTTTTTGTTAACATGGAACGCCTTTCCATGTCGAAGAGGAACACCTTTCACCTCCATCACCGCCAATCACTGTGGCCATACCCCAAAGATCCTCCGAACGATCCATCTTCCTTGAAGGACTTATTGCCAATATTTTGGCGTAGTCCGATGTATACAAACTCAAATTTCTGCCAGTTTACCTTCTTCTCCTCCATGATCGCACCATCACGATCAGCTTGGTTTTGGACAAACATTAAAGCTTCCAAATTTGATGTCTACACACTTGGCAACAATGTCCAACAAATTATGGTAATCTTCTTTCAAAGAAATTTTTATCTTATCACCGTGTAGACAATCTTCACAAAGAAAGTCGGGTTTGGCCACTTCATTCCATGCAAAGAGACCAGGTTTACATCACCATCATAGATCTCCTGACTCCTACCGCCGGTAGCAAACATGTTCTCGCCAAATCCTTGGCAAAGATTGTGAATTCTTTCCCGTGAACAGAGGACTTGATGCCCTCGTCGTGAACTTCAAAGATTCACATAGAATCTGCGCAACCTCCTCTACGTAGTCATTTGAAACTCCATTGTGAGAAAGGGTTTTAGCCTGGACTTCTCCACTTTCTCAGCTATTTTCTTCACAAGGGTTTCGTCGAACCCCGCTTGATCATTCTTTCAAAATCCACTAGTAGACCCAAAGGTGTGGATTTGTTTTCCCAACTTAACAAAATCATAAGTAGATGCCATTTCTTAAAGATTTACTTGAATAAAACTTTGAAAATGTGCTTTGAAAATTTGTAGGGTCTCGAGAGAGAATTTTCTTTCTTTGCTTTTGGGAGAGATGAACAGTTTGTGTAAAGTGAGAGAAGAACTGACGAAAATGGTATATGTATGGGTTATGAAAGGACGTGCGGACGATTTTTGAAATTGGATTGAGATCAACGGCTCAGTTTAGCACGCCGATTAGCATTTAATTTCCGTATTTAATGCGGCGCAAAGATTTATATCCAATCATAGGCTTGGTCGTGCGCTTTTGATCAGATTCTGTCATTATTGCTCGACGCTATTCTTAAAAACATTCCCGCTTAATAAAAATGATCGTTATTGTCACTTAGCTCATAAATAACTCAAACTTACTCCTTAGCCGATTCAACTCTTCTCTCTTTTCACATAGGTACTCACCTATCGCCTAACTTGATGCATTTTTTCCGATACGGCTTATTTACTTAGCTAATTTACTTAACTTAGCTCCATTTTCATCTTTTTCTTGTTTCATCCCTTCTTCTTGAGTCTTTTGAGTGTTAGCTCACCAATTAACCCTAATTCATGCTTGAGTTCTTCAAATCTTGATTCACATAATGGTTTTGTGAATATATCACCTAACCGCTTATCGCTTGAGATATATTCCAAGGTGATGTTCTTTTTCAACATGATCTCTTATTAAATGATATCTCGACATCAATGTGCTTTGTTCTTGAATGTAACACGGATTTTGAGTGATGGCAATTGCACTTGTGTTATCACACATAATTGGAATCTCTTTTTTCAACATCATAATCTCTCACCGTTGTCTCATCCATAAGACTTGGGCACAACAAATTGCCATGCCTATGTACTCGGCAATTTGTGGATGTGGCTATTGAGTTTTGCTTCTTGCTAAACCAGAAACCAATGTTTCAAGCATTTGACATGTACCTCAAGTGCTCTTCATGTCCACTCTACATCCAAAGATAGTCGAGTCCGAGTAACCAATAAGCTTGAATCCTCCTTCCTTTGATACCATAAGCCGACTTCCCGGCATCCCTTCAAATACCTTAGATTCTCTTACCGTAGTCATGTGACTTTCTTTTGGTGCAGATTGAAATCTTGCACATACACCTACCGCAAAGGTGATGTCCTGCCTATTTGCCGTGAGATAGAGTAGTGATCCAATAAGTGCTATGTATCTTGTTTGATCCACAGGCTTGCCATCCGCATCCATATCCATCTTCGACGATGTATTCATTGGTATTTTCACGTAAGACTTCTCTTCCATACCAAATTTCTTCATTAAATCTCTAGTGTACTTTGTTTGACTTATGAAGGTTCCATCCTTCACCGCTTAACTTGAAGTCCTAGAAAGAATGTCACTCTCCCATCATACTCATCTCAAATTTGCTTTGCATGAGGTTTGAGAATTTATCACACACTCTTTGTTTGTGGATCCAAAATGATGTCATCCACATATATTTGAACAAGCAAGATACTCTCTCCATCTTGAATTCTCAAGAGTGTTCTGTCCACTATGCCTTTGGTGAATCCATTATCCATTAGGAATTGAGATAAGGTATCATACCATGCTCTTGGTGCCTCAAGCTCAATCTATAAAGAGCTTTCTTGAGCTTGTACACCTTCTCTCCAAGAGTCTTCGCTCAAATCCTCGGAGGTTGTTCAACATAGACTTCTTCTTCCAATAATCCATTTAAGAATGACTTTTTACATCCATTTGATATACAATGAAGTTCTTGTGTGCGGATAGGCAAGAAACATCCTTATGGCTTCTAATCTTGCAACAGAGCAAATGTTTCATCAAAATCTATTCCTTCCTCTTGCAATACCCTTTGGCTACCAATCTTGCTTTGTTTCTTACCCACGTAACCTTCTTCATTCATTTTGTTTCAAAACCCATTTTGTGCCAATGACATTTTGATGGGTTGGTCTTTGAACTAATTCCCATACTTTGTTTCTTTCAAACCGATTCAACTCTTCTTCCATGGATCAATCCAATGTGTATCATCCAATGCTTGGGACACATCTTTTGGCTCTATTTGGGAAATGAAACAAGTGAACATGGCTTCTTGTTGAGCTCGATCCTGGTTCTTACACCATCTCTTACATCTCCAATGACTAGCTCGTGGATGGTCTCTCGGCCATCTCACATCAGTTGAGTAAGTCACTTTAGGTTCGATCCTTTTGGTGCACCGTGTTATCTTGACCAGCTCTCTCATCATCACTTAGCCGCATTTTCCAGCTTGTCTTTGAGATTGAGCTATCTCATCTTCACCTTGATTAGTTGCTCCAAATTTTCCACTTCAACATAGGGACTCTTCGCATGGTTGGTTGATTTAGCTTTTATCAACCTAACTCATCAATGTCTTCTCCATTTACGTTAGGTTCATCAAAACCACATGGATAGACTCTTATGTGACCATAGTTCTTTTGTTCAAGACTCTATAGGCTTTGCTTTCACCGAGTATCCCAAGAAGATACCTTCATCGCCTTTGGCATCAAAAGCCTTTAGATTCTCCCTGTCCAAATCTCATAGGAGTCTTTGTCACCGCTTCTATTTATCATGCCACCTCATAAGACCCCAAGACACCGACACCGCCGGCGGGATCGCCAAGCCTCGCCGAGCTTGAGATTGCGGGAGGTAATGAAGGCCAACGGGAGGTTGAGACTTCCCGGGGTAAAGAGACGGAAGCAGAACATCCCTCCTACTATCATCGATCCATCCGAAAAAGGAGATAAGTGCTCTTCACGATTCCCAAGACAATCCCGATGTAACCTTTCTAGGATCTCAAGGTGAAGACGGCCGAAGTCATCCCCTATTGCCGATCCAAAAGACTCACCGAGGATGTTCTCCCAAGCATGAGTACGACCACCTTAAGCTACTCGCCAAACCTTTAATTTTGATGATGAGCCACCCATGCAAATCTCATCATCATCCGATGATGCTACGATATGGCCGAGACCACCAACTCACATGGAAAAACCAACAGACCGACGGTTGTTGAGACAACAGGCTCAGCCACCGGTCAATACCCCAATGACCACACAAATTAAACATACCAATCAAGCAAGCAGGCTACCTAAGCCGCAGTTAGACCGACGAACCGGGCACATCACAGCACGAGTTACCATTGAACATATTCCCGCTTGTCCGTGATGATCCGCTTTGAAGAATCGCTTTCCCTTTTCTCGAGTTGCCGACCTTCTTGAAGAATCAGCTCGAGATCAAGAATGTTTCCATAAACTTGATCCCGTTATTCCAACAGACACCACCGCCCCAAAGAGATTTGACTTTGACGCCGCTTGGCCGCCAATCGAGACAAAACGACAAAATCGAGGTTTGAAAAGTTTTCAAGGCCATATTTGCAGAGATAGAGAAGATGGAGAGGCACCAGCCACACCGACATGAGATCGATAACCGAGACGCAAATCTTACCGCCGATCTGCGAGGAATAATTGTTAGATCCGGAATGGTGGCAACAACAAGAGACAATGCGTGTAGAACAAGTTTGATACTTCAACCTTGTTCAATAAATTGCTAGTCCGCGGGCCGAGAATGCCGATATGAAGACAAGAATGCAAGAAAACATTGATCGAATACATGAATCTCACAACACGTAGATGCAAACACAAGCGTGAATTTCATAAGAAAAGAGCTTCATAGAGTGAGGAGAACATGGAGAAGAAATTCGCTTCCTCATGGCTAAAATGAAGCTGGTGACCGTTGAATCCAACGCCACTCGCTCAAATTCCATGCAAAGATACTCCGCAGCCAGATTCAAGCATAACTCACTATCACCGCTTAGACTTCATGATTGCCACTTGTTTCCAGGGGTTTTTCTCCTTTGATGATGCCAAAAAGGGGGAAGAGGAATACCTAAAGGCGTTGGAAGGTTCTCGGCCGAGAAGAAGGACGCAGTTGTGAAAGAGAAGACAATCAAGAACTCGGAGAAGAGAGAAGAAGGAAAATCTGGCCGAGGGGGAAGGTTCGAAAGATATGACCCCGATGATTGCTAAAACCCCAACAAGGTCTTGTCACACTGAGATATCATCAAGAAATTCCCGATGACTCGCCACTCCAACACTCCAGCATCCCATGGGCCGAAAAGCAAAAATAGTAGAAGCAGGATGAAGGAGGTGGAAGGAAAATGGATGCCCGAGTTATGGATATACTTTTGAAACAACATGGAGGCATTCCAAAAATGAGAGACACCTATGCTATTTCGCACGCTTCGGAACAGAGCTAAGATCTCGTTGATGAATTCAAGACGCTCACATCCGAGGTTACTTCAAAATATGTCTATGGCCCAAGCTTGGGATTTATATTGGGAAAAAGGCCTCAAGCTATGTGAAGAAGGCGACAGCAAAGCGGACATCGCATCAAGTCCTCTGCCGTCACTCACCGGGAAAAAGAAGGCCCCAAGATAATACACGCCCGAGGCAGGCGAGGAAGAAGCGAAAGTGGAGGAGGAAGAGGGTTCGGACCTAGACCTCTTCCCAAAAACATTGAATATATAGATCCGGCAAGAAATGAGGGATCTATTGGGCCGATTCGACGAAGTAGCCAACCCGCAAGTGGCCAAGAACAATTATGAGTATGTAAAAAGAATTGAAGAAGAAAATAGAAGACAAAAACTCACCGTGGGAAAAAAGACAAGAAAGAAAAAGAAGGGATGAAGCTGCCTGAAAAGCATATGAGAAAAAGAAAGCAGCTGAAGAAGAGAAGAAGAGAAAAAGGTCAGAAGATGACAAAGCTGAAGAAGAGGAAAGAAGGAGGCAAGGAAGGATATGAAGTGTTGTTGTCCACCCTTCATGAATTTTACTATGTAAATGCATCTTTATGTAAGTCCTCTGTACATCGAATAAAATTGTATAATTTCTATACTTGCCTAGATATAGAATAGCATGGTTACCTTAAGCTATGTTTAAGCTCTGATACACTCTGTAACAGTTGTGCAAAGAACAAGAATGTTATGATCAATAAAAGATTGATTCTACGCATACATTCTCCGTGATTCTCGCATTATCCATGCGTATCTTTGCTGTTTAATTATTGTATGAATGTTTTAAGTTTTGGCATCATCAAAAAGGGGGAAATTGTTGGGAAATTAATTTTTAGATTTTGATGAATGCCATGTAAAACCTAGAATAGAAAGTTGGCACCCCATTTTTGTTGTAAATTGCATTGTAATGGATAGGGGGTCGAGTCGAGTTGAGTTAAGTCGGCCTATGCCAAAATATGCAAGAAGTCAATCGAGACTAGAAGGAAGACTCACGCGTGAGGCGGTGAGTGTGGCAAAGAAGAAGACAGAACTCGACTGGAAGGTGCGGTGAGATGCAAACAGAGTGAAGTGGCTAGTCAAGTCAACTCAAGATAGCCAAGTCTCAAGTTGAAGTGACAGATGAGTCATCCAATGATTAAAAGTTGACTCAAGTCACCTGGGGAAGTCAAGGAAATGCAGTCAAGTCGAGATAACTGAAAGAGATCCGTTGCACAGAAGTCAAGAAAATCACTTAAACAAGTAATACTTCCATACTGTCTTTCTTAAAGTGCTCAGTCCCAAAAGCGTGCAAAAGGAATAAACCAATAGGAAGCTCTGCACCTGTGTCAGAACTCTGAAAAGCTGAAGACTAATTCATACGAGGAAATGTCAATTCCAAGAACTGCAACAAGACAAGCCAACAACCACAAGTGTCTTTTGAAAATAAACCTATCTCTTCAACGGGCAAATTTTCAAAAGAACACTATAAAAGGCTGAGGAATCTATTTGAGAAAGGAGAGAACCTTGTTACCTGGAACTTTCAAGCTATTATTCAAACTATAACCTACTCAAGTCATACAAGATTCAATCCTCAAGCCTACAATACGAAGGAAATCAATCCAACACTCACCTATGAAGGAAAGACGACTTCAATCAGTTGAAGAGGAAACGTTTGAAGAAACAAGGGGTCTATATTCCACGAAGGATTGTAGAAAGGTTCAAGGTCGAACCAGTCTCAAGTTTTTTGGAGGGCTTCGTGATCAAATCCAAGAAGCTTGAGCAAGTGGGTTGTAGTAGCAAGGCAGTTGCCCCGAAGAAGAAGCCGAGTCGATTTGAAGCCACCGTGTGACCAAGGCATCTCGGTCGAGTCCCAAAGGATCAAGTCACCAGTGTGTGATCAAGACTTGCATCTGGACTGATAACCACTTTGTACATTGATCAATACTTAGTGGCTTCCTCCAGGAGATGGAGAAGAGAGGAGTAGAAGAATTACCCCATCTTCGAACCTCTATAAAAATTTATTGTGTCATTTACATTTCAGCACTTTAATTTCTGCACATTATTTCAATATTTGCTGACAAATTTGCTATCCAATTGATAATCAACAAAGTGCTAAAACCAAGTATTAAAACAAACTTAACCAAATTCAAGGGTGTTAAGTCTTCCGCGATATCATATCACGGTCAAGTTAAGTTTTAGTCAAAACAAATTGAGTTATTCTATCAACAACTTCGGTCGAAATCTCGTTGAGTGGTTAACTCTGCTGATTAACTAACTTAGTTGTCCATCAAGGACTCAGCTGTGAAGTATTAACTCTAAACGTTTTAAAAAGGACTAAATCGAAAAGTTGGTAAGGTTTATTCAACCCCCTTCTAAACCTTACACTCACACCCCTTGGGACCTACGGCTTCTTCACACAAGGCAATGCTTTTGCTACTTGACTCACTTCTCAAGCTCTTGGATTTGATCACAAATCCTCCAATAACTTGATACTTTGGTTCGACCTTGAACCTTCCTACAATCCTCTCGTGGAAAGTAGACCCCTTTTGATTCTTCAAAAGTTTCCTCTTCAATAGATTTGAAGTTGTCTTTCCTTCACTGAGTTGGATCAATTTCCTTGAGTTTCGTTTGAGAATTTGCTTGAATATACTTGAGAATATTGTAGGTTAAAATGCTTGAATGTTGCTTGCTTTGTTCGTGGTTCGGTAACCTTTTCAAAGAAATTCCTCACTTTTTATAGTGCACTTTTGAAATTTTGCCCGTTGAAGAGATAAAGCTAATTTCAAAAGTCACTTGTGTTCGTTGGCTTGTCTTGTCTGCAGTCCTTGATGTTGACATATCCTCGTATTAAATGTCTTGCAGCATTGCAGCTTGTCTGACCCATGGTGCAATGTTTCCCATTGGTTTAATCCTTTTGCATATATCTGGGACTAACAGTTTACTTCTGACAACTCTGGCATGTTACTATTCTGAGTAACATTCTTAACTTTCATCAACGGATCTAACTCAGTTGTCTTGACTTGATTGCTGTCTTTTAATCCCCAGGTGACTTGAGTTAGCTCCAGACTTTGGATAACTTAACTGTCACTTTAACTTGAGACTTGGCTTCCTTGAGCTGACTTGACTGACTCTTCTCACAGTTGTTCCACAACTGATACTCCTTCAGTCGAGTTCTTGACTTTCTTTTTGGCCATACTCAGCTGATATACAGCGGAGTCTTCAATTTATTCTTCATTTGACTTCTTGTATTTCTTGGCATAGCTGACTTGACTCGGCTCTCTCAGCCCTAACTATTACAATACAAATTACAAGGAAAATGGGGTGCCAACTTCCTAGTTTAAGTTTTACATGATATCATCAAAATCTACAAGATAAATTTCCTAACATTGGTTCTGTCCCCTGTTTCTTCCATTTTCACACGGTTGTGTCATTTTTCACACGGTTGTTTGTCACACGTCGTGTGGCCCCACACGGTCCGACCGTGTGACATGTTTTTGTCTAGTTTCTTCGTCTTTTCGATCTTCTCTTCGCACTCGCCGCCTTATTTGGGCCTTCCAACTGATATATTTCTTTGTTTAAGCTCCATTTCCTATAAAAAGTTACATGAATACGCAATATCATGCCCTTCTATGGAAACTAAGTTTTTTTAATAAATAGAAATATATAAAAGAAAGGAAAAAGTCTTGATCACAAACCGATCATCGTAGCAAAGGAAAGAAAATGTGAAAATTCGTAAAAAGAAAACAACAAAAATAACTTACAAATGCAATTTAAACGAAGGGACGCCTATTTCTAAGATCTTCGAATGAAAAGTTAGTTGTTTTTTTTAGCACATGCTCGAGTATCTTCTGGATGGTCTAATGTAGCTCGTGGAATATCGGCCCATGATCCACAAGCCACAATTGCCATAGACTTCGAGCTTCAAGAATCACATGAGGAAAGACAAGCGAGTGGTGGAGGGGTCACTTATCTTTGTCTTTAAAGCTTCTTCTTGTTCCTCCTCTTCCGCCATATCTCGACCACCGTTTTTGTGTGGTTGCCGCCATTGCTTGGAAACTCTCCGACGGAGTAGCAGCAGTTAAACTCATAGTCATTAATAGGCATATCTGCGTGAGATCACTGGCCCATAGCTCGTTGCAAGCTCTCTTTACCTTTATCATCTAAACTTGCACCATAACCATATTATCCGGCTACCACTGAATTTTTTGCAAATGGTTGATGAAGAACCATCCTTCGACAGTATTTATTGCCCCCGCATGATTAGTATCTCCCATGCAATCACCATTACTCTTGTTATGGTTTGACCCCTCCCCGCGAGTTTAAACTTGCTCCGAATTAATCTTTTCATGAGGAATTTGTTCATCCTCGTCCCTGAGAATCTCAAAAGGATTATTAATTTGAACATGCAAATTAGATATACCCCCTTCTGGAGAACGACCTGCTCGGGCTATCCACTTCTTGACTTACACCCACTGTTCTGAATCCACAACTTTACCCTTAGTGGTAGTAGCATGGTCTCGGACAGAGCTCGACCACGCACGGGGATCAGCCTGGTTTAGCACCATCCACGCTTTAGATTCGCATTATGCTTCATCGCTGATTGTTCGCTTGCTCGCAATTAGCGCCGAATGTCCAACAATTCGACAATGAGAGCGAACTCGCAAATTTTAAGTAAGTGAGTGACACGAACGAACAATGGCCTCCTACCATAATAAATTCCCCGCAATGGAGAATTAAAATCTAATTCTATAAGAACTCTCAAATGCCCCACTTCTCGCTAAAGGAACGACCGTCTATCTGCATGGGCGTGCCAATAGCACTTGTGAGCTTCATAATTAACGCAAGATGCCAATATTCCATACTCAACTAGTATACATGAACCCATACCTGAGATTTTGACCAATTTATGCGGTATGGATTGAAGTCCTAACCCAATTACCGAGACGACCGAGCCGATTTGATTCCAAATAGGTCTCCCAAATACTTTGTGTCCGTCTTTCACGTTCGGGAATCAGTATGTTGTAATAACCCTATCCCGGGGGTATAAGGCGCCATGAACCGTCAATATGCTGCCTCCAAAAGTCTTCGTTTAAGATCCTCTAAATCTAAAGGTTGGGATCCTTTAGGTAATATTAATCTACCAATCAATGTTTTCCGTAATTCCGCCACCCGTTGTTGGTAAATTTCCTCATCCATAGTGACCGGAAAATACTCCCCCTTTTCACAGGTTTTGAAATCTCCTCGGGGATAGCATTTGAGCGAAATTTGATTGATAGTCCCATGCACGTTACTTGTGTATATGGGATTAGGGTTTAAACTAGGGTTTTGAACAAAACCCTCTCCATCCTAGGCGCATGGGTACGACTAGGGCACCCTACAACCGGATCAAAATTATCGATTGGGATGCCCGGCCAGGAATAATTACATGTTTCATCCGAAAGTTTACGATCTGCGATTTCGTGAAATTAGATTAGCCGTGCGTGATGTATGCGCGATGCGTTGTTGGGTCTTGAAGCCGATTTTATCGATTGTTTATCCCCAATACATGCCTTGGTGATCTCAGGAAATAGTAAAGAATCGAAATCCATAATTAACAGACTAGTAATTGGATTGAAGAAGATGATCATGTTCGAAAATTATCATTCTCGAGAGAGAATTTTCGAAAACCCTTGCGGCTAGGGTTTCCGTCCACATCTAGTCAATCAATCAGAGATTTATTATCTATAATTAGTTGATCTTTATCAAAATTAAATATACAGTTTCTTCTAAGGAAACTAAGTAAAAACACACAAAATATATGTGCAAATGCATCAAATATATATCATTTTAAGCCCCAAAATGCACGTATATTTTACATGCATCAAAATCCCCCAAACTTAAAGCATTGCTCATCCTCGTGCAAATTAAGAAAAATAATACCAAGGGGCATAAAAGAAAACACAAGGACACTACAAACATTTAATCTCGTTCGACTCCATACTTAAGAAAACCATGCAATTCATTATTAAAAAGGCATCTTTCATAAAAGCTTCGACATAGTTAATGCTCTCTTGGGTACTTGACATCGCGACTCACAAGTAAATAGTGTATCACTCGACTCTCAAAATGTATGAAAAGTGTTTACTCTCAAAATCAAGGTGAAAGTAGAACTACAATAGGTTGCAAATCGTTTAACATCTCGACCATTTTTGTGTGCACAATCTAAGAATCAAAAAGGACTTTCATTTGGTTGTAATGTATGCTCTTTAGTAAGGGTATGGAAAATTTGGATTAATGTGACTTGGCTTGAGCAAATAGAATTTAAGCATATAGACTTGCAATTCACCAACCCAATTTTAGCATAATACTAATTCTTTTTTTTTTCAGGATATTTTCTTTTTTCAACTCAACTCCACCCTTATTTCTCCTTTTTCATCTTTGGGCTTTTTTTTTTGCCTTTTTTCTTTTCTTTAGCCTCAAGCTCTCAATTTTCACAATTTTCAGATTTTTTTTCTTTCTTGCTCGATTTTCTCTCTTCTTTTTTCAGAGATTTTCTTTCTTTCGAGCTTCATACATTCTTCATTCACCTAGATACTGCTCATCCCTCTTTCTTTTGCCAACGTCCTATCTTTTTTCATAATTTTTCACCACATCTCCCCCAAACTTGTTCATTTTCTATAAGCTCAAGAAATTTTAGGGATAAAATCATTTTTCAATTTTAAAGATCAATGTGGCTAACAATAAAAAGTTTTTGCTCAAAATTGGCTAACTAGGGAATCATGAGTTTATAGGTAGGCTTTTTAGGCTAAGTATACTAAAACAAAGATTGCCTTTAAATCATTTTCAAAAATTGCACACACACATGGCTTCAATGAAGATACGAGCAAGTTCTAGAGTTCTATCAATCATGAATGACACTCAAGAAAACAAATAAGTCGCATAAGATAAAGCAGCTTTTAAGGCACAAAGCTCACGGACTTATTTTTTCGCAACATGCTCAAATACCCAATTTTCTAAACTATTCCCAAACAAATAAATGACATCTCCTCAACCATTCATCACATTATTCACAAAAATATGTCATCTCATAAAATCATGCTCATAGTAAAATCATACTGGAGCGGACTATTTTTGAAATCTTGATTAAAAACACACACCAAAGCAATTAAACGTGTTAAAGCGATAAACGTGCTAAAATTAAAAATCAAAAATCGAAAAAATAAATAAATAAATAAATCGAATAATTTTATGCAAATTTTTTATGCTCTACATGCAATCCTAAATGCAATGCAAAATGCAAAAATACTAAATTACGATTCTCGACAACCCCCAAACTTAAAATATGCTTCGTCCCTTAACATATGAGAAAATTATCAAATGAAAGAGGAATGCGTAAGAGTACTTACCTGATCGTTCGATGAAGCCGAGAGCTCGTCCGTCAAATTGAAACCGAGAGCGGACGCACGGGTCGTGCGCCCACACGCCTGTGTCGTCAAGGCTACCATGTTTTTTAACCCCTGGGGTTTTATCGCAACGCTGCAGCTTCCCACAAAGCGCTAAGTTTTACGTCTTCACCGGACTTCGATTTCTAACATCATAGTCGTTGAACCGTGTCAATTGAAATCATTGAGCCCTCATATTCTGCACCATCCATCAGACGAATGGCTTTGTACTGTTTTCTCAAATTAAGTTTCAGACGCCGAATTTGCTCCTTTGATGTTGGCCTCCCAACGCAGAGAGCGATTTGGGATGCTTGTGTCTCCAACGATTTAAGTCTCGCACTCAACAAAAATGATGTTAGAAACAAAGAAGAGAAAAAAATCAAAAAAAGGAATAAAAAATGCTTCAATTAAGATTGAACTACTTATTACTATATCTAAGTAGAATCTTTCAATCTCCTCGGCAATGACGCCAAAAACTTGTTCGCCAAAAATATTTGGATCTTTATACCGCAAAGTGTATGTGAAGTTTATAGAATAGTGGCAAGCAAGGTCGTATTCCTCAGGATTCACTATGAAACACTTAGGCTATAATAACATCGCATTCCAATTTTATTGAAAGACCAATATCAATTGTATAAAAATTGAAAAATAAAAAAAAATTTGTGAACCCCACAAGTATTTTCAACAACCACGAAGCAACCTTAGACACATAATCTCAACATGTTTCTTCAATATTAAATCCAATTAAAGTTTCAAAACCAATTCATGTGTTTCTACGGGTTCAATTCCTAAGATAGTTCAATTCATGTGTTTCTATGGTTCAATTTCTATGTGTTTCTATGGGTTCAACCTTAAAATGACTAAATCGAAAATTTGCAAGGTTTATTCAACCCCCCTTCTAAACCTTACTCATCACCCTCGGGACCTCAAATGGTATCGAGCTTGTTGGTTCATTGGGCATACCTTCGCTTCCGTTATCAATCAGATCTCATTCTTTTCAAAAGAATCAACACTTCTGAGTTGAGAGCTATTTTACATCGCCGTCTTGGACTTATTACGACATCGTGGATTTATCGATCCTTCCTTTTGTTGTCTTTGTCATGCTCATTGAGCTCTATTGATCACCTATTTGTTTATCGCGACTTTTTCAGGGCTCTCCGGCAATGATCTTCCATGCTTTTGATGTTACTTATCGCCATGCTCACGCATTTCAATGAATTTCCTGGTTTTTCTAATGCATTTTTGATTCGTGCTGATCGATCATGTTTTTATGGCGGGCTTGTGATCTTTTGTATTTGCTCATTTGGAATATTCGAATGAAGAAATTTTCAATGACAAGACATAGACAAGGAAGCAAGAATTACACACTCTAAAATTTATTGTCGAGTCCTCGACTTGGATAAGGGTTTCATGAATAATGATCAAGCGGGATCTATTTCAACATCGGCCTTTGTGGTCCCCTAGTCCCCAAAAAGTGCCAAGATTATTCAAGCATAATTTTGTTGTAATAAGTTTCAATTATTTTAATCACAAAATTATTATGTTTTTATAATAAAAACTTTTTACTAAAAATTAAACCTAATATCTTATAAAAAGTATAAAGTTATAAAATTGTTCAAATAAATTTAACCAAAAACCCCTTCTAATATCTAAGGTTGCGATTGATACTAAATTTTCATTCTACTAGAGATTTTTTGGTTTATTTGACAATTTATGGCAAATGCCACAATTTTTGCGAAATGAACCGTGGGTTGGTAGGGTTTTGACACTTCCATGGGCGCCCGTAATTTGTCTTTTTTTTTCTCGACAAAGTAAAGCGCTTAGTTGACTACTATCTATTTTGTTTCTTTGTATTTTCAAATTAATTTTTTAAATATTAAATAAATACACAATTTTCGGATAATTAGAATGTAAAAATATTGCGATGAAACTTACATAATAAGTCTACAACACATAATTAAAAATAACAAGAAATTACACATTAAAATACTAATAAGATACTGATCTGAGAATAAGATACGACATGTTATTATAACATGTGTACGTGAACAATCGTACGCGAACAACTAACATTGCACGCATCAATCTATGCATGAAGAAGCTTGCTCAAATCAACATTAGGTCGCGATGAAGAAGCTTTCTTCCCAATTATAAATGGTATAATCGGGAAATTTGCGTATCTACTCCTTTTTATTCTTATTTATAATATAATCGGGATATATATGAATCAACACTTTTTAAAAAATAAAAAAATGCATGTCTTTCCATTGATCGCCTACTATCAACACTTCCTAATTTACCCCAAAAATAATTTTTTTAACTGATGCGCGAATAATCAAACATGCACGATCAATCTTAGCATGAAGGTTGACTGCCAACAATCTTTAAATTTTTTTCAAAATTAATTTGAAATAACGGGTTTTTTAATCAATATTATATATTGTAGATTTTATACAAAATTGTGATAGATGGGAGATATTTAAAAAATCATACCGATCGTGAATTAAATTCACACTCAATTTTTAATTATTTTTAAATAAATTCATGTTTTAGTCGTGATCTCAATCCACTGTGGACAATAAATACAAAAAAGAAAAGCAAATTGGGTAGTCAATCAATTATGATTATTCACGGATAAAAAAACATCTACTCATTTTTAAGCTAATTAAACACATATTGTGTTTGCCCACAAAAATTTGGTTTTCGGGTAAATTGGGAAGTATTGATAGTAGACTCAATAGGAAAGACCTTTACATAATTTTCTTTATTTTAAAAGTATTGATTCATATATATTCGATTATATTATAAATAAAAATAAAAAGGGAGTAGATCTGCAAATTTTCCAACTATAACATTTATAACGATTGAAACTTCTCCAACTCAAGTAACTTAAGACTCACCCTCTACGCTACGGCTACTTGACATCATGATTTGAGCAAGCTTCTTCATGCCTAGATTGATCGTCGCGAGTGTTTCGGTTGTTCGCATACCGTTGTTCACGTGTTATGTTATAATGACATGTCGATCTTATTTTGTATATGTATCTTTATTCCCGATTTTAATGTATAATTTCTTGTTATTTTTAATTATGTGTTGTAGACTTTATTATGCTGTCGCGTTTTCATCCGGGGCATTTATATTTTATCCAAAAATTGGTATTTTTTAATATTTAAAATTAATTTTAATACAAAAAGATAAATTTTAAGCGGGCAATTTGTTTTAATATTGCAAAACTTGTGGTAAATTTTAAGCGGATTGTGATTTTACTCGTTGGCGCGAGATGATGCTGAATACTGTACAGGTGGCGCACTTCACATCTGCAACAATTTTTCTTTTTTTTTTAAATTATTTTTCAACGGGTGGCGCACACATGAGGTGCGCCAGCCCGATTAAACTTTGTTGGGGAGTGGGGGTGGGGTGGCTCGGAGGTAGGTGTAGGCGTGGGGTGGGGGGTGGGGAGTGGGGGGTGGCGCTGGGCTCGGGTGCGCCACCCCAACTTTTTTTTTGTGGGATGGTGGGTGGGGTGGGGTGGGGTGGTGGTGAATAAGAAATTTAACATCTAAACATTGACCCAATTTATTAGTTAATAACAAAGCTTCGAGATTGAAATTTTCTTTTCTCAATTGAACAAATTGGGTCAATTTCTTGATCTAATTTTATTCTCTCTCTTTTTTTTTCTATGATGTCTATTGTTATATATTATATATATATTTAGGGTAAATAACAAAATTATCATTGAGATTAATATTATTATAAAAGAAATTATCTTTGAAATTACAAATAATTCATAATCTTTTTTACAATTTTATGAGTTAGAAGTGTATTTTTAAAACAAATATAAATTGGTCTCTATTTGAGAAGGCTATTTGCACAATACACGTGTATTTTGGGTAAAAATTAGCGGTTTTGGGTAAAAATAAGATTCTCAACAAGAGACCCGATTTATAACTTATATATTTTTTTTTAAAAATATGCACATGGATGTCAAATTGAAGATCGTAAAACAATAATTAATTTGATATATTCTGCTGTTAAAATAGAAAAAATCTAAAAAGTTACATATGAACTAATTTCATTTGATAACTATTAATTTATTATTATATAAAATAATTAAAATAACAAAATTGTTGAGATCTTGTTTGCCTAAAAACTCCACTGTAGTTTCATCTCCATCAAATACACAGTCAATTTTTTCCTTTGATTTGATAAAGTTGAAAATATTTTCGGATTGTAAATGCTTATTCGGTACCGCCTCAGAATCGCCTTCTCAAATCCAGGTAGGTTCAATTTATAACTATGTGTTTATCTTCTTTACCCCACACCCCTCCTCCCACCTCACCCTACCCATACCCTACCTTTACTTAAATTTTAAATTTGCAAAAACTACCCCAACACATACGGTCCCATTAATATACACACCACACATTCAACAACCCCCCCGCCACACACAGGCCACACCCCCACCACTACTTTTTTTATTTAAAAAGGCATGACATTCTATGCGCTATTTAAAATTTAAATGTTTTTTAAGCTGTAAAGCGCACATAGTGTGTGCGCCAACGAGCAAAAACACAACTCCTCCCCATTTTCACCTTATTTTAGCAATTTGATTTTTATTTTTATTTAAAAAATTTACCCAGCAGAGCGCCAATAGGATGCCCGCCTACACATAAATTATCAAAATCCTCCCAACCCACCGCAGTTTCGCAAAAATTTGTGGCATTTGCCACAAACTGTCATATGAAAACTTCAAAAAAATACATACCAATTTTCACTTTTTCTCCCAACAATCTCTCCACTCATTTTAAG